>KI915042.1:8803550-8837563 GCA_000473445.2 Anopheles farauti
TATATATATGTATATATATATATATATATATATATTTACCCAAGGTACAAGAAAGGGTTAAAGTAGTCGATTTATTGTTCATTTTCTATAGTTATATAACGATTTAATAAGGAAACAATCCTTGGAAAAGACAATCATCGATACGTTTCCAATCGAAGTGACCAACATTTTAACAGATTTGGTATAGATTGCTATTGACGCTGTCCAGAAAGTTGTTAATAGCATTACAATATTGACAACATAAACAAGATTGGCGGTTCACATTAGCGTGAAATTACTCATTCCTACCTGCATCATCGATCAAACAAACATCTGGTTTTGCAATAAATTGCATGCACTCTCAGATGGGGTCGGTCAACTTTAAACACAACTGCCGCCATCCGCACCAACCCATCGAGGACGTGTAATAACATCAACAAGGGCTGATAATTTTATGAAACCACGTCCATCCAGCAAGACCAGCAGGCCGGGCCGGGCACACGTATGAGACCGGGTAAAATTGACCAGCATTGTCGGAAAGCCCGACCCGTCCCATTCATCGTGGTACGCGCGGCGATTGGGAGGAGAAAACTGGTCGAGAAAAATCTGCTACCAGCTTCGCACCACGCAAGCAGTTCATGCCTGAAGTCCCCGAAATGTCCTTTTCCGAGCGGACGCGATGAAAAGGGATAATTAGTCGCAGGCGTTTGTCGGTTCACGAGTCAGCACAGAGAAAGCAGGGTGCCTTTGTGTGAGTATACGCGGGTGTGTTTGTGTGTGACGCAAAGCTCACACGGTGTAAGCCGGTTTGTTGACCAACGGAAAGGGGCTTTGCAGGCATCGGTGGCATCGAAACACCCGACTCACTAATTATATCGAATTAGCATGGTTGAATAATTCAATCAAATTTATCGAGGAAAGGTAATTAGCACTTCTTCATCCAAATTAGTTCGCTATTAGTGGGCAAAACTTTAGCTTTCTGGCTGCACGGATGCACCCGTGCCCGGTCGAGGCACAATGGGAGAGTGTGTGATCACCAGCGTACGATAAGATGCGGGTGATTTTAGCTTTCGGGTGAACAATATCCGAACGTGGGTCGGTGAACCGGTTGAACGGTGAACCTGCACGGTACGATGGTTACGCGTCGTTGGTTTTTTGGTGCACCTAGTGCACGCATATCTATCCCACCCACAACGACAAAGCGCCGTTTTCGAAGAGCATTGAAGCAAAAATTCCACTTTGTCGCACAGCAAACCTTGCTCGATGGTAAAGATCCAGCCCACCCACACTTGCGGCGATGGCACTATAATGTGCTATTGATGAAATGCAATTCCTCCGATAGCGTCCGAGATCATTGGATGCCAGTATCACAAACGACTTCCATCTCCAACGACTCCGGCACTCGCTTTATAATGAACTCCACAAATAGATCGTGATGGAGACACCACCGTCCCAGGCGGGTTTCAAATAAAATCTAATGGAAACACCGCGCCCACCACGACCACCAACCGTAACAGGCCTCACGCAACTTAGGCTGGAAATTCGGAAATACTTCTGGCAAAGAAAACCAGAACCCCAAGCGGCACCGAAACGTGAAGCGGCTCTCGGCCATTAACGATCGGTAATATGCTCGTGAAATTATCGTTATCATTTTCGTGCACTTTTGTGGAAACGTCCATGCGACGGTACACGTCCGGAACCGAGCGAGATCGTAATGGTTTCGGTCTATGCGTCTCTAATTGACTTCCACCGTTGAGCAGTGTATGTCTGGCCGCCCGAAACCGATCGGTTAGGTGGGTAAAATGTTTGGTGTAAGGACCAGCTCTCGAGCGCCCACAGATGCCCACACGAGGAATTTCCTTTTGCTGAATGAAATTTAAAAAAAAAATATCATCCCCCCTGATGACCACCCTGGCAAATGTCTTTTGCAACTCGAGACACCCAGTTCGGTTGGTTGGGCACTGTCCGCTGAACGCACGATGAACGGATGTGCGGAATCGATTAAGCTACCACAATTATTCCCCCCAAAATACGCCAACGCTGCAGCTGACACCGTTCAACCGCAGCGCAATGTAGTTTTAGTGCTGGTACGTCCTGTTCGAACAACCCGGCTAAGCGTTGTGCTTGGCGATCGTGTGATTTGCTGTGTGCTGTGGCCACAAAGCATTCTGGTAAATATAATGCTGTGGAAGTTCAATTATACGAAGCAGCTATAAGCTAGTCTAATTTCATGCACATTTCGACCATCGACTTTTGATGTTTTATTAAAAGTTGAGGTTCTTTAATATTGCATAAAATTGTCTTCAAATGAGAATTTCAATAATTGCTAGTTATGGATTGAAATTATAAGGCTCTTCAATCTAACTAACTAACTAATTAACTAACTAAACATAGTTGCTACTATGTTTCAACTATGTCGTTAGAACTAGATTTTTTGTTGTGTAAACAACATCATATCACTTTAATACATTTCATACCATCCACCATCTTATTTTTCCATTAATGCTGTCCTTGTACAATCTGAACTGAATTTGAAGAAGAAATTATCCGTTTTCCAAAATACATTATATACAATCTATTTTGTTATAAAAGCGAAGTTTTGTTCGTTTTGTTTAAATCCAATTTTATGTTTGCAACAAGCCTTCAATTGTTGCAAACATAAAATTGGATTTAAACAAAACGAATCTTCTTGCTTGTATAATCATTGTAAGAAAAGGTGAGTTCATTTATTAGATTATTGTATTTCTAGAGTGACTTTATATTCCCATTATTAATGGTGGCATTAATCCAACTATGCGTTTTTCAATAGCATATAATATTGAGGGTTTTTACTTTCACTTAATGCTTTTCATGGGCGTCGTATCAGATGTATTTTGAAAATCAACTTCTGATAGTTCAATGCACCATAAATACATACATTTTGTTTATAATGTGGTATCTTGCATTCCATCGATAATTCCTGCTGGACAAATGTGCGCTATTGTTTAAAGTGTGTGATTGATATCGGATAACAACCACCTCTTTAGTGGAGCAGTTTTAAGCGCTTGTCTTCCGATTGGTGTTGTCTGCACGTGCGATACCGTCCACAGGAAAAGGTCGTCTAATTTATCTGCAAATGAGCAAACCAATGATCCTCACCGTGCTAAGCCCCAGTCCATTGTGTCGAAGAAGGAAGATTGCCATTCGGGTAGTTTGCCAACGAGCATTGTGTTGTACGGCTCGTTTTACAAGAGATTTGCACTCGGCTTCTGGGACGACCAGTTACGCCAACCAGCCGGTACGGTGGAACCTCTTCCACACGCAGCAAAGGTTAGTGTGTCGGGCACCGAGTTCCTATAGGCCAAAAAGATTCATCAACTGTGTGGCGGATGGAAGCTGTATCGAGCCCGGAACCGACACACGGGACAAGCTCACTGTTGCTGTTGGGGTAAATTATCGGACCTATCGGAGAAATCAGTGCGTGTCTGTTCGTTCACTCTCCGTTCCGTGAACCGTTCCAAATGTAATCCTTCAGCAGGACGCACACTCACACACAAGTGATCAAAATTCATCCGCCCGAACCGGTGATGAGTCACGACACAAATCTTTGAGAACGTCACCGGCGCAAATCGTCGATACAAATCAATTCCTTGTGGCTGGTTGGCACCCGGGTGGACGTGTGTTTGCTGATAAGCAGTCTGCCTGATTGTTGGCGTGTCGAATGGTTAGTCCGGGTTGTATGGGCTTACATGACCATGGCTGGTCCGTTCGGACAGTTAGGCCAATCGTAACGACGACAGTGGACGGCCCAGTTTCTTCCTAACCAAGCGAGCGTCAATCATCGAGCCAGGAAGACGATAATCGAATGATACGCTAGTCGTAACAACAGCGAACGCATCAACGCACGTGTCAATTGGCGTTAAAAGGACACCCTGGCCTTCCGGCCAAAGCTACCCGTGCGTTGGTGCGTGTTTGTTTGTGCGGTGCGTTTTTCTTCTACGCGTGTCCATGACACATCACTGACCGTGACGTCAGCACCGTATTCGTCGGATCGCTCCTGAACCGGAACCTCAAGCTGGTGAGCTTCGACACGTCCCTTCGAGCAGTTGCGTTGAACTAACAGAATCTTCACATCGTCCATGGCTGTCGACCAGTATGCCGCTAGCATTCAACTGCCCTCGCGAAAACTGTGGCTTACAAAGGTTCTTCCAAGATTTGACTCTCAGAACCTCAACGCGTTCTTTTCATTTTCCCACTGTCGATCGTGCTTCGGTTCACGGTTTGTAACGCTTATTCACATATCACTGCTGGCGCTACCGCTGACAGATATAATACCGATTTATGGCCCATGAAAGCGTTTTAAGAGCTTACGGTTTTGTACTAAAACTCACGCGTATGGAGAAGTGACAGGAATTCGCGACTCAAAGCGTTTGTGTGAGTGTGCGTGTGTGTAAGTCTGTCGCAACTTTTCTCTTGATCAGCTCACGGTATTCGTCCTACGGAAAAACTGGTTCGGAGAAAAACTTTTCATCTCGAATGCAGCGTTTCTGGGTAGCTGCCGGACAACCCATACAAGCCCACACAAACACCCGTGAGCCGGCACATCTTTAAACGGTAGTAAAAATATTGCTCGCCTGCATTGTTTCTCGTTAAAGCGCACCAGCGTAAACGATAAAATGGCTGCCGGAGATCAATCCATCATACTGCCGGGTGACTGAAGCTGACGCAATAAAGACGCATTTGGTGCTTTCTTTAGTTTGTGTATGTGTGTGAAAAGGACAGAGAGGGAGAGAGAGAGAAAGGAAGAGAGAGAAGACGCCTGCTGGCCTCTGACACTATCATTCCATGTATGATTTTATTACGCAGGAGCCTGTCTAAGGAGCCTGTTTTTCGTGTTCGTGAAGATGATGCGTTGGTATGTTTTATTATTTCTGTTTTCGCCAGCAGCGGAAATGGAAGATGTCATTCCAAATATGTAAGCGCCAACACGGGAACACGCTACATTCCCATCGATCATACAACTGCTTTGATCGCTTGACCCGTCGATAGATGTAAATTGATGGAACAAATGTTTATGACAACAAGTCAGTTGCTTTTGAGCAAACACGACGATAATGCTCGCTAACGAGAGGTTTTTTATGTTGTATTACTTAAATGTGTGTATCCAAAATCACAACTTCTATTGGCAGTTAGGCAAATTTGAGTAAGTTATCTTAAGCTAGTTAAGTTATATAAGTTAAGTTATATAATTATATAAGCTGTGTTATATAAGCTGTGGTAATCCATGTACCGGCAACTTACGGCACCAGTTTTTCAAAACCAATATTCATATCCAATATCTCATTTTAAGTACGATTTTAAAAATTACACGAAAAAAAGTTATCGTAGTTTTGAAATGTGTATTTGTTTTGAAAAAAGAGTTTTGCAGAAAAATATACCAAATAAGAAAAACTGGTTTTGTTCCACTTTTTGGCCACTTTTTGTTTTTGGTAAAGCGATTGCTGGATTTTATTGTTACAAACGGTAACAAAGTAAACAGATATTTGTTTTTAACCCAGTTTTGCTGTCACAGTTGGTATAACCGTTTCACGCAATTATTAATTTGCCTATTTTTATTTCAGATTTCTTTACATTTTCATAGATCTTCATCTCAACAACCGAAAAGCATCTTCAAACAAAGAAGTCTTCTAGTATGGATTTCTTAGAAGAAATTAATTTTCTACCACTTTCCCGAATAAACTTTTCCCATTTCTGATTGCACGAGGCGTGTGATTAATGCTTCAACGTCAACCTAATTTACCCGTCGCACTCTGCCACTGACGAATCTGGAACTTAATCAACACGAATTGCAATTGCATCAAGTGCTAGCATGTTCAAGACTTTCGAAGGTCAGGCTTGAAGATAGAGTTAGAAGCACCAGGCAATTTTCTTTGCCGGCACGGGTCTCGCCACTTCCACGTCATCATCGGGTAACCTTCGGTACAACTTTACCTTGACAACATACCACCAACCAGTCATTAGCGTTACTTGATTGCAGCGGAGATGGTTGAGTGCCGAGTGCGCAAGCACAACCAATGTTTGCCTCGGAAAATGCTTCGGTCTGTACGATGTAAACAAGTGCGCTCGAGACCGGCAAGAAGACAACCCAGTAGGGAAGAAGGGGAAGCAAACACCGGAACCGATGATAAGAAATTACTTCCATTAACTTTCACCAGCTCCAACACCATGAGCGTACAAGGTTTAAGGAGAAATGTGGCCCTATAGCTTCATACGCAGCGCTCGGTACGTTTAACTTAAACTTCTTAAAGCAATACTCTGATGTGTGTAATTGCGAAGTTTGCTGTTCGTGGATCTTACCAGGAATTTTGTGTACATCTTTTAGAATCATCATCAAAGTTGTTATACAGTTCGTACAGTCGATTCGATAGTAGTTATTTTGTTACAATATCGTTTTTCTGCAGGAAAGCCCAGTATTCAAAATCAATTAAGCCTTTATTCGTAGAACGGAAACAGGATAGCTTTTCTTGTTTAAATAGCTCACACTTAAAAAACTAAGCAAACGTCGTAGACTTTGGACATTTTTTAAAATTCGAAATATTTAAAGTGTTTGAATTTTACTCACCTTTTATTTGCTAAGCTATATTCCAACAGGTATAAATTGAGTTGTAGCTTGCAGCGAAACTCCTAATCTAAGCAGCTCTTGCTGCTAATAATGTTGTGTAGGTCAGTGTGACTCAAGCCTCAGCCCAATTAATTCTGTAGCCGTTTACTTTACATCACTCAACACGACAAGATTAAAGAAACGGGCTGAGTAAACATCAACCACCAAGCATTTGCTCGTACATTCACCCACTGCCCTTTTCACTAGGCCCTGCTCAAATAGCACGCACCGCAGACCGGAAAAGGGATCGTAATGCACGCCTCTTTAGACTCTGCTTTTTTACTCTCTTTTCTAGCCACCCCTGCTCAACCGGTGGCACATCCTTAAGCTATGATTTAGCTTCTTTAGCCACTGGCACTTCACCGCTTTCGCACACGTTACACGCTACCGTCGCTGGCGTCACACTTAGATCGTCGGGTTGCAAGTGCCACTGGTGCAATCATCAACAGGCAACCGTTAGGATTTCACCAAAACCGGGCATCGGTGGGGCGAGGGGACACAAAAGAGGCACACCCAAGCGCAGCTCAAAAGGACTCACTTTCGGTAAAAACACCTTCCTTCCAGACACTCGAAAAATACATGCACACACTCATAAACACACACTAGGTTTCCTTTAAGGAGACGCTTTTTGAAAGTGTGCGTCTGTGTGTGCCCTTGCGCACATACACACCGACACACGAACACACACTCACTCTAACACTCCAACATGTCACCGTACGGGTGAGGTAAAACTCTCGCCGTACGCTTGATCTTCACTTTGGCTAGCAACTGTGCACCTCACTTTCGGCTCAAAACAACAGCTGCTGAGTGCTGCTAGTGTGGTGTGGCTGTAGTGAAAATAAGCACATCGTAAGACGGGCTACAACCACGCCACGCGACATATCTGGCCGGATTTCCGGAACGCGTAACCTGAAGCCATCAAACGCTCGTTTTTTTTTTCTTTCTTTTTTTTCGAAATCACTGCTCAACTATACACACAACCGCGCACTCTTACCCGACACGGCCCAGCCCACCCGCGATACATGGCGGCTTAGTTAGCCGTCGATTCAATCCTTGCCCTCGGGGAAAGCGTGTTTTTGTCGAAATGTTTATCCGGAAGCGCTAAACCGATGTCGCTACCTTAGAGGCTGGCCTCCTATCTAGTATTGCTGCTGCCGGCGTGGCTTTGAGCTCCCGAATATCCAAACATTCACACTCACACATATACGTGCCCATACACGGTATGTAAAAACACTACTTCTTTTAGCTTTGAATGTTTTTTTGCTCCTCTCTTTCTTTCTCTTTTCCATTTGCCTTTCACTACGGTTTTGCGTGCGTATTGTGGAGAAAGTCTCTCGAAAACAGCACGCCCTATACTGTGTGACTTTAAACAAGGATTACAGCCCTCGAATCCGCCCCATTTTCGAAATTGCTCGAACTGCTTGAATTGATTTTTGAAATTTTAATCCAAAACGAACTGTGAAGCACCGGGCGGTGCCGTTTTGGCAAGCTGTTCAAAACCACTCGTGAAAGTGCAATCGGAGATCGGCGTGGTTTTTGAGCGCCCTCCTCCCGGGAGCACAGAAGGCACTCAACCAAACAAAAAAGATATATTCCGCTGTATAATACGATTTCGAATCACCGGATCCGGATTCTGTGCTCAAGCCGTATGTAGCTGAAGCACAGCTAGGGGTTGCGGGATATGATGTTACTCTGGCTACTTCACACCACTTTACAGTGCCCTTACCACGTACAGCTTCCGGTCGATTGGCTCGGCACACGATTTTTCCTTAACTACCTGACCGGACAAAGGAGGCTTAAGCTGTGGTCAGCTTCAGGAGCTGAACGCTCCACTTCAAGAGAGCAAGGAGATTTTGGCAAGATAGGAAGCCCATCGCTAAATCGAACAATAATAGGTCACAAAACAACACTGATCTCTTTTTCTAGCTTTTCCGATTGTGTTACCTAAATATATTATCAAGGAAAGTTAGGTTCCGAGGACATTCTAAAAACCACGATTCGAAGTTTTTTTTGTAAAGCTAGAATGGCTTTGGTTCAACGATATGCTTGCGATTGTCTACGTCAAAAGAACGTTTCAATAACAACCGTACAAGAGACCGTTTTCTGATGCCGCTGCAGCAGATTGCTTTACATCACTGTTATAATTCTGCATCTTCCCACTTCTTAGGCACCAACAAGCACTGTCAAGTTTCCTCAAACCGACTCTATCAACCGTTTCAATTGAACAACTTCCTTAAAGACACATCAACGTTTCCGGCCAAATCCACCATCGCTTCGTCGCACAGATTTTTGGAGAGTTTTTGAAAATTTAATTTTCTTCACTTCACGCGGCAGCTTGTGGGCTCGAAATGGAACAAAAAAATACAGCCGTCTTCGGTTCGCACGGATCGGAATGTTTCCTACTTCGTTTTGTGGCATATTTTTGTGGGCTGCTTGGGAGCAATTGGCGTAACAAGCACCGAGCTCGGGGCCTTAGCAAACCGCATTCCGGGGCGAGAGGGGCAAATAAATAATACTACGGGACGGAACATTTGCGGCTCACCAAGGAAACCCCATTGGATGGTACGGGCAGAACACACGCGCTAGGTTTTCCTTCCTTGTAAGCTTTCTATCTTTTTTTAACTTCTACACGTTCGATAGGACACGTGCGTACACTCCACCGCAACCTTGTTTCACATGCGGGGTTGTTATGACAGGCACAGCTTCACGCACGTAAATACACACACGGACACGAACACACCCCACCCCGGTCACTGCTTTAATTCAACCATTCGCTCCCCCAAAAGGATGCCCTGTTTCACACCTACCCCTTTACAGCAGGGCAGCAAACGCCATTCGCCACAATACGGAAATAAACGATCGACTCGCAAAACGCACAGTGAATGCCACGCGGGGGTACGCCCGTTTTTGTCGGAAAAAACCATACGTCACAGAATCCGGCAAGTAACTGAACTGGCAAAAATGGGATGCTGCTGGAAGCGGTATTCCGAGCAGGTTCGGTCGTGCTTGGTGGAATCCTTCCTCCGTTTCCGAGTGGCGACCACCACCAGCACCACCCTTGGCGCCTTTTCGCCACTTCAGGTGGCAACTTCCAGCGCCAAAGCAACGCCTCAACGCTTTCGGGCACATCGGCTATCGGTGGCTGTGTTGAGTCGGCGCACTAGATCGTACTGGAAGGCTTTTTGGACACTGGAAGTGTTTTTCTCCTTCGCTTCGCGAGCTGCGGCCCGAGTGGGAAAGCTCGCGGTTTGGCGAAAAACACTGCCCTACCGTACTGTCCGCATGCACAATCTACTAATGAAGCTTTCTTTCTCCATCCCACCCTGTTCCCTTCTTCATCCAGCGAATGCCGTTGTCCGTGGCAAATAGCATCTGCCTGGCATCTGCCGAAATGTGGGTGCTATCTGCTTTCCCCGATCGGAGCAGCGTGTTGCGTGTGGATGTGGCATTTCCTTGCGTCCCCGTTTCCCGTACCGGACGCTGAATGTAAGGGTGTGTGTGAGTGAATGTGTTTTTTTTGTCTTTACACACAGCGTTGCTTCATTACTATTTGTGCAGCAAATCATCATCAATCACGCCGGTTGACGGTTTGTTGGCATTTAAATTATGCTCAAGCTACTTACAACCGAATGTGCCGGAACAGAGCACACAAATTACTATGCTGCTTTAAGATTTTTTTCGTCATTTCTCTCCCACATGGTTTGTTTGAGAGATATTTGTGGGCTCTGTTTTTTAATTTCTAATTTTTAATTGGCCTACCTGACCAAACGGCTTTAAAATATTTATATATTAAACCAAAATTCTGTTTTATTTTATGGATGTATTTTATTATTTCTATTAAATTATTTAACAATATTTTTCATAATTATTACTCATTCATTCTGTTTTGGATCGTTCTGCTGTCGTCCCAAAATGAGTCGCCCTCATAAACTTATCCTTGCCATTGTTTTATATCTTTAATTGACTCAGAGAAATGTAAAGAATAAGGAAGCAAAGCAGCACTTGAGAAGAATCGGGTTGTGATTTTCCGGAAAAATGTTTCGCAATGTCACTAAACCGCATTGGACCGACGTTTACAATAAAAAAAAATCTGTAAGTTAAAATCAAACATTAACTCAACTTGAGCAAATAGCTCGGAAATACTCTAGAGTTAACTATTTTGTTTTGTAATTTCTATGAGCTATGGATTATGGGAAAATATTTTTAAGCATATAGTTTACTGCAACAGTTGTAGTGATGTAACTAATAAATTTTATTCACGCCAAGTGAAGTTTAAAAATATTCTCCTCTTACCGTATTAAATGCGTTCTTTGGCATAAATTGACATTGGGCCCTTTAACACCTGTTGTTTACGTCCACTGTCAGAAACCGGAAACGTTTGTCTCTGAAAGTGGCAATTTTTTTTACGCTATAGCTATCCACTAATAACTGACAATATTAAAATGATAAATTTTTTAAAATTAACATACAGGACAAGAAGATTCAATAGCGGATGAATGAAATGTAATTTTTCATATATTCAATTTGAATATTTTTAAAACTATTACTCTTTATGTGCCCTAATACCGTGACATACCTTTACTTTCTTGATTATTGGAATGGTAATTATAACAATTGATGCTATGGTACTAAAATTTTGTACAAACAAACCAATCGTGATCAGTGGCTCAACGTACACAAACACGTGATTTAGGTAAACAATTTTACACGATGCGGTCAGTTTACGTATAATTAACCTTCAAATAAACAGTGCAACTCGTAATCAAATCGCAAACCACCCGGCTGATGTTTGTGCTTGTCACAAAGGCTCGCTATAATTTTCCGCTCAATGTCAGCTATTCAAACCAAACAAACAATCGAACCGACAAAAAGGGCCGACGATGGAAACAAAACATGTTTTCCATACCGTACCAGCGAGTTCACGTTTCTGTACAATCAAAATGCATAACCACGATCGTGCGGGGAAGTCACCGGAAAAAAGTGGGCAGGGTGCTGTCCGTGGTGTGATGAGCTGAGTGCATAAAGAAATGCCAATGCAGTGCTCTCGACGATACACAATGCATCAGCACTTGACTACAGCTTGGCACTGGTAACGAGGGGGAAGAAGAGCGTATAGCGAATGCGATGGAATATGGAGAAGTAGCAAATGCAAAGAATGTTTAAGGATAACACCTGACGTGTACGTGCATTAATTTTTAATATTTTCCATCCACTGCAAACCCCTTTCCAATAACGTTTCGCTCGTCTCGGGGTTTCGCGAGCGCAATGAATAATGAACCCACAATCTAAAAGCGCACCTAGAGAAAGAGTAAAAACCAAATAAACATATCCCATTTGACTCGTTCGTTAGCGAACGTTTTGCGTCACGTTATTTACTCGCCAAAACATTAACCATCGTCGTGCCGGGCGGGGCGGGAAGGGTGCAGGCGAATTAAACCGACACCAACCCAGAAAGCGTCATTCAAACGTGCCGTTATACGCCCCAAAACTATTCCCTCCGGAAAATATGCTGGCATCTCAGGCGCGGCTCCTCGCGCAGTAGCCTTGGGAGTTGTTCCACGATAAAGATTTTCAAGCGGCATCTCTCCCTCGTTCGCTTTCTTTCTCTATCACTCACTTAGCGGAATGCATTTCGGTTTTATTTTGGTGACTTTATTCATGGGAAAAATTATCTAAATCCGTTTCGGAGAGAGCGGAAAGAGAACAAACTCTGTACCATGAAGTGAGAGGTGTCGGTTGCAGCTTTATCCGCAGCCTCATTTGCTTGATTTGGCGTTCCTTACCTCAAAAAATCTTTCCCTCCACCTTAACCCTGGTTCCGCTTGGTTACGGCAGGAGAAAAGTGTGAGAAACAACAACAAAAAAAAACAACGTTTGCGCTCTCCTCCAACGAGATCGGGATAGCTCTTTCACGTTCGTGTTGGTTTTCCGCCGACCAAAAGAAAATGAAGATGGCCGGCACGTGGCTCACCGGCGGTCCTTGGGCGTAACAGTGCGCGAGGCGAGCAAATACGTGAAGGTGAACAACGCAAAAAAATACAAATAGTTCCACGGACACATACTGAAGGTGGATCGTTATCCTGTGGGAATTTTCAGTGTCATTTTGGCTGCTCTCTTTTCCTCTCACTTCCAACGCGTGTAGCGTTAATGAACATACGGCCACCGTTCTCGGCAAACGGTACATCGGCAAACGACACTGGACAAACTTGTGTCATCTAGGCGCTTCTTCCTCGCTTTAGCGGTCACAAAAAACACATGGATTTCCACCGCATCATGCCGGAAGCCGAATGCTGGATGCAAAATTAAAACGCTTTATTGTTATGGTAATCGGAGGAAGAATGTCGAGAACGTTGGAAACGCCAAAGTTGCCAGCGCAAATGCAACGCAAGGCGTAATTTTCCTGCCACAAGCCATTACGTTGATTTGTACACACAAATCTTTAACATAGGATGTTCACAACCCAACCATTGTCCGGTACTGGGTTTGGTGCGGGTTTGGTGTTTTGGAAAGCTTTACCATCAACGTGATGTTTTCTTTTTGTTATTATTTCCGTTCTACGAAACCTTGTGTTACGAAACGGTCTGTCAAAATATTTTCTAGAACAATTTTTGTAACACTTTTTGTGACCTGTCGCCGGTGGCCGATGTTTTGAAAACGCCCTCTGTCGTTGCCACTGAGATCGTCATATTCGATAAGCGAAATATTAACCCGATGTTTTTTGGTTTGTGGTAGAACGGGTGTGAAAAGTTTTTCCACACAAAGTTTGCATTACCTAAAACAAACAAGGAGAAGCAAATGCTGCCACAACGATGAATGGTGTGGGTTTGATAGTAGTTTTTGCAGTTTTTAGCGTGATTATTTTTTTTTTTTAAATTTAAGATTTTTGTCACTACCGAGATAACTTGTTAAACTTGTTTTTTAATGAAAAGCAGTTTGGAATATTTTGCATACCTTCATTTGTATGTTGAATTGAATTTTGAGTATATAAATCAAACAATATGGAATCAATATTATTTTTACAACGATTCGGAAGAAATTAATATTACCATTCAATAATATATTTGAAGCAATTAAGACTAAGAAACCGTAATAATTAATAAGATATGTACTTTCTTCTTCTTCCTCTTATTGGATAACGACCGAAGTCATGCCTGACGTTTTACCGGCTTTCTAGACTGATTTTTACCACCATAGCTGGTTAGTCACTCCTCGCTAGGGGGAGACGGTCGGAATGGGATCATGGTACCGGTCCTGTCGTGTAAAGGACCGGCGCCGCTACCACTACACCACCGTGCCGCTCTGAGATGTACTTTAAACAATGGAAATAGGAAAATATTACATCAAATACATCATATACTAATCAATCAAGCGAAAAGATATCGAATCAAAGCGCTATTAAACTAAATATAAGTTAAATGAAACTTTTCTTTCACAAATAAAAGATAAGTTGTTTAACAATAAACAATAAATTACAGTAAACGTATTTTATTCACTTATACAACAATTTTGTGTCTAAAATTCATCTCAACAAGAAGCCTCTTGACTATTTAACAATCAACTATATTTAAATGACGATACTTAAAAAGGCAGCAGACTTTATCTGAACAAGGGTTCCAGTTATATGATACAAACAAACAACATGGTGTTTACAGTTCCTAACTTGTAACACACGCTCTATCGCTTTAACATTGTACTTAAGCAAAAGCAATGGATTTTATGAGAATTTGAAACAAAAATAAAACGCAAAACAAAACACCCAAACAACTGTGAGACAACCCTGACCTGGTAAAGTTGACCAAATGCAAACACACTCGGCGCTGGCGTTTACTAATTAAAAACGAATACTAATTTCCCGCCGCCCGGAAACATTCCTCCCACCGCAGACTCCCCTCCCGCCCGCCACAGCTGCCACATTATCTTACGGTTTCCGTCACTCGTTAAGTTTCGGATAATTGCTCCCCCACCACATCTTGGCGCCGCCGTTCGTCGGTTTACCTCCGTTGAACATTTTTTTGTGCCCACGGGTTTGTTTAAACTCTCGCCAACACATCCCTAAGCCATTTGCCGTCTTCGCAAGCCAACGCCGTTAAAATAAATCCGGCGTTCTAGTGAAAAACCAAACAGAGAGCGGCGGGAAAAAGTACCACTGGCAACTCTAACAAACGACACCAAGAAACGCTTCCCGAAAGCCATTACACCTAATCTGGCAAAGTTTGCCTGTTTTTCGGCTTCTGTCTTTTTTCAGCATTTTTTCTTCCTTGCATCCCCCATCCCCAGCTCAGTGGAAAAAAACTTGCCCCGAAGGGCAGCCAATGTGCTTGGCAATGGCTTTTTCGCTGCAGTTGTCCTTTTGCTTTTCGTAGGTATACATGTCGCTTTTTCGGAGCTTCTGATGCAGTTAAATACAAAACGCAAGGCTCGTCCTCGGCACTCGACCCCGTGTACCGTGATCCAGATTTGGGTTTTTGATTCTTTGCCTTCGGACAGCGGAGCAACCGTGTGGGTTGCAAGAAGCTTCGCTAGTTTCTGTTTCTCCTACCAGTGTGCCGGAACCGGAACAATGACGGAAAAATAGCTCCCGGGAGAGGCGGTAATTTTAGTTTTCTGACCACGCTAACAAGCGCCAAACAAACGACCCGAGGGGCTGACCCGGCGCAAAGCTCACCTGAGTGCCGGCGAGGGATTTTACGACACCCGCGCACTCCTTTTTTGTACGTTGTTTTTATCATTCTCTGCATTTTGTATCGAGCCTTCTTGGTGGCCATACTCACCCAAACAGTTGGAAGAACAGATCATTATGAGACGGGGACAACTCTTGGATAGATAAGAATGAAAAAAAACGACAGGACTAGAGAACGAGCAGACTGAAAGCAAATGAACAGTGAACCACACATGGCTCACCCGACAACTTGGACATAAAACAACGGATGGCAAGAAATACCACCATCCTAAAAAGATCTTACCCAGAGCGTCTATCAGCATCCGGGCACCGATGAGGAGCTTTGGAACGCGTTAGCACATTTTAAATTATTTTCAAATTTAAATTTTTAATGTCCCTCACGGGAACGATTCCCGGCGCAAGCGATTCCTCTGCTTCGCGGCTGGGTAGGGAACAAACGTGGAACAAAAGTCCGGATCCGTGCGCTGTCCGGGATTCGCTTCTAAAAGCTTTAATAATGTCATTAATATTATCATCGCCATTTGTCGCGGCATGTGCGACCGTTTCGCCGTGCTCGCAGCAGGAAAGCAGCAGCAGCAGTAGCACCCTGGGGAAATCTCTACCATCCCGTACACGGTCGGCCAAGAAGCTCCGAGCACAAGTTTAAAGCACGGGTTGGGAGCACGAGCAGAGCGAGGTCGGCAATTAGGCAGCATAGTTTCCCGCTGTGTGTCCGGCTAGCGCGGCTCGCTCGTTAAGGTGTCAGCTTGGCACGTCGATGTAAGGCGCATCCGCCGATTAGGTCGGCCGAAGGTCTAGGTTAGTCAACGCCTAGCACCCGAGCCCGTGTTTATTGGACGTTTGTTTGGTTTTTCTCCCCGCGTCGGGGTGTAAGCGTCGTTAAGATAATAGCCCGAAGGACGGTGGAAACATTTAAGACGATACTTTATATCAATTATTACACCCGCATGCTCGTTGCTGCTGCCATGACACACTGTCCCGCACCCCTAGTGCTTTTCTATACATCTTGGAGCACGGTGCTGATCGAGATAAACCACCCTTTACCGAAGAAAATCCCGACTCCTGTGGTCGACAGACGCACAAGAGCAATGCAGCTTCCTGTCAAGCACTGTCGATCAGTCAAGAACGAAAAGTTCTTCAACTTCGAGAACGAGAAGTTTGTTGAAGTCATTCAACTCGTAAGCTGCTGGCACTTATTATGCAACGTACTCCCCTTCTTAACAACTACCAACAAAAGATATTAAATTGAAAATTAATTAGCCTCCGTAACAGGTGTGTGCTCAAGTCAATCAAGAGTTAACAAAAACAGTGCACAACAGCCGCCTAGTACAACTCCCAGTACGCCCAGTTCTCCCCTGGGGGGTGTGGGGAATGGGTGGTGAGGTTATAATCGAGACAACGGATACAATATAGCATCAGTAGCTCTTGTCCTCAAAAGGAACTCGCCATCATAACGAGCCGGTACCATTGTTGGCTCGGACGTTATTCAGTCATCAATAGGCTCGGCTCGGCTCGTCCGACCCCCGAACGTCAGGTTGTAATGATTTTCACTAAAAGGATACAAGTGCGGTTCACTACGTGTAATGGGATGCCGGAATGATGGCATCGTGTTCGAGGTTTTATTTTTGTTTATGATATGGTTGTTGCTCATCGTGTCCTGCTGGGTACCTATACCCTTCACATTTTCAGATCTACAGGTTTCTCATTATTTGAACTCTCATTATTTGTCAGCAAGGTTTTGTTAATTTATAGGAAGTAATCAGAATATTAGAAAATCAGAAAATGTTTTAAATACATAAATTTTTTACTGTAAAATGAGGTTTTAGTAACGGTACAAGTTACAATAAAAATAAAAAGGAATAAAAACATTCGATACATAAATATAACCAGACTTTTTTCTTATCTTTCATGCTAATCTGCTTCATGCTTTCTAAAGTATAAATAAATTAAATCTATTGCTATATCAACTTTTGAAATACACGATAACTTTGCATAAGCAATGTATTACCACGTGGAAATACAATGAGATTTTCCGAATATCCAAACATTGTATCAAAACGCGTTATAAGTTTATACCGTAATCAGCATTTTATAATTAACTAGTACAAACGGGCAGGTTACACGATTTATGACAAAGTCCTTAACTCGATTTTTTGTTTCGTCCTGCTTATGCATCCAGGATGTACCAATGCAGAGTGAACGCTGGAACTGTAAACGCTAACGCTGTTACGCAGGAACAACAACAATTTCTCTCGTTCCCCATCTTGCTCTCGCTTAAGCACTTCAGCGTTAGAGGCTAGCTCGTTAGTTTGAACAACAGTAAATTACGCCTGGAGATTTAATTCTAATCGAAAAGTTATTCTATTTAAACGAATAATTATTCTATGAATTATTCTATTAATCATCGAGAAATATCAAACTTTGTTACTGCTTGGCTAAATAAATCAGTTGAAATTGTTGAAACTTACAGAGGCTTATCTCAAAATAAATATATCAACCAAAAATACCTACCTTTAAACATAAGGGTTTACTACATTAAGTACTACCAAAAATATTTTCAGGATTATTTTTAAGTTCTTAAAAAAAAACTGCTGCATTAAAAAGTGCAAACAAAACGAGTTATAAAATGCGAGTTATTCAATCAATTAACGAGTGAAGCAATGATTTCACATCGATCGATGCCCAATGGTTGCTATCTAATGAATGAAACATCTATCCACTCAAGTGCCAATCACATCAATTTACCATCCCGCCGTAACCATTCGAGCTAAACTGTCCCGTGGGAATAAAGGATTGCCACAAATTCGGATCGACTCCCCGGCGGCCTTTATCATTACCGCCATAATGTCTTTATGTGCACTCCACTAGACGGCCAATCGAATACGGTCCCATCAAATATCTTTTATCGTGTCAAGTGACCACCGATACGCCACACCAGTGAAATCCGATGGGGGAATGTTTCGGTTTTTGTTCTACTCTACGAAATCTAACCGTCTTTGTTTGCCGTACCTTTCGCACACCCGCCACGGAGCTGGTAGCACCTTTCAATCATTCAATCGCTGTCCAAAATCCTTTCAACTTGATAAATATTCATGAACATCAACAAACAGTGGTGCTATCCTCGGCACGCACCCATGCATCGATGGTTCCAATTGAGGATACCAGAAGGTAAAAAGGGAACCGAAAAAATAATGCAAATAGAATACGAACACAATGCACCCTTCACCGTCGGTCAGTTTATTCCAAACGGGACATCTTTCCGAGATTCCGGTACAGTTCTAATTGCTCCTGAGCTTTTCCTGATTCTCGTCCGGGAAAGCTGCCCGGTTGCTTGTCGCCCTTCTACGGGGATCTTTAATTTTCCGTTTCAATCTTTTTTTTTCAGAGGGAGGGATTTGGGTCGCTCTTTCTCTCTTCCGCCATCCGCTATTATTCGCCCGCTGCAAACTGGGTCAAACGGTCTATAACACAAACAAACCCGTCACGGAAGCGAGATGGTAGTATGGGAGCGATGAAAAAATGTCACTGTTGGAGATCATCCCAAGCATCGCTTCCAAAACCCGGGCCACTCCAAACCGGAAGCGCAAGTTTAAAGTCTAATCAAAATTTGCATCGACAATCGGATCGGAATTGGGTTCGTCTCCCACCACCCGAACCGGGGCGCCACAGCAACGGCAACGGCAATGGGTGACAAAAGAAAAACAAAGCGAATCGGAAACGATGATGAAATTTTCCGCAAGCTGACTCGCTCCACTTTCCACAATCACGTCCCCGGATGGGCAGGCAAACGGGATGGGTTGGCATCGAGGAGGCGCTGGAGGGGTTTTCGCACGCCTCCACAGCGGTATGCGAACAAGGCTTTTTCTCTCTCTTTCTCTCTTTCTCTCTCTCTCTTTTATGTGTGCAAGTTTTGGAGTGTGATTCACTGCATCATTCAGTGGAGAAAATCGTCAAACCAAAACTAAAAAGGGGAAGCGAAACCATGAGGGCAAAATGGTTCGCCAACGATGCGTGGAAGGAAAAAGGGAAACGCTAAGGAAAGCAATATTACGGTCAGGGCGTACGGTACACTATCAGCTTCATATGAAGGCTGACAAAAGTGGATGCTGAAATGACAGTGCTCGGTGCTTTAAAACGCTCTGTCTCTGTCTGTGTGTGTGTGCATGTGCGGGCAAGCGAGCGACCGAACGGAGGGATAGCAATATGAGTGATGAAGAGATAGTTGCAATGCATAAGACAAATAAACAATACTCAATCGCTGTGCGAAAGCCTGAAGCACCCCGCCGTGTGCCGCCCATCGGCCCTGGGCCGCATCTGCAGCGACCGTCGTCTCACCAGAGCCTGCCAGCGTCGCCGGAAGCGGCGGTGTAGCAAAAGTGTTCATTCGTTACCGATATCTGCCGTTGGCGTTAAACCGGAAAAGCGATGGCGTTGGCTTACGGAAAAGTAGTGCCACCGCAACGTGAACGTCAACGCTGGCAGCTGGTTCGGTGTGAGTGTGTACCATCACAATCCCATCCGTGGCCGCCCTTGCCGAGGGAATGGAGAGGACAGTATAGGAAAGTAAAGGAAGGAAAAGGATAAAATAGATAACACAGCGCTCAAAAATTCCTCAACGGAATGAAACCGAACGAGAGGGAGAGAGAAGAAAACGAGCGGAAGAGTGCTAGCAGGTTTGTGAAAACCGGGAAACATCCGAACAAACGAGGAATGAGAATCGGCTTAATAATAAAGCTATAAAATATTCGTTTCATTTATGCAATAAAAGCTTATAGTTTGAATAGGAAAATAGGGGCTGATTCCACACGAGCACCGACACGTCGGTGCACATAGTGCAAGACCACCCTTCCCCATCTCGACCAGCCGGCCGGCACAACAAGAAACTCAACCACACGTCGCACAAAACGTCATGATAGTGTTGCGACAACTTCGATAGAACCGTCCGTCTCTATCCGGAAGACGCTATGCGGCTTTAGCTCGTTCGTGTGACAATTTTTCATCCGCCATGTTCGCACGCTCGTTGCCAGCCACACGACGGGCACGAGAGTGTAAAAAATAATTAAACTCAAACGTGCATTTAATATGAATGTTACCCGCGCCGAACGCTTTCCGCGGTGCCTTCCGGGGTGAGTGGGAAAATGGGGAAAAATATAACATAAATAAAACTACCGCCCGGCCCGGCCCATAAAGCCGGCTCTGCGAGCCGTGGTTATTTTTATTAAAATGCACCCGAATTCGAGCGCTTCACTGGAAAACGGAACCGGACGGAATAGAACAATAATCGAACTTCCATAAAAGTAACGTGAAGCTTCCGGACATCAGCACGGAGCCACGGAAGCAGACAGAGTGTCTGCAGTAGTATGCTTTTTTATGACGACACTGGGCGGATGGAGATATATTTTTTCGTTAATCTTGCCAATATAATGGGTAGTTATTATTCGTCAAGCTCGTCTAGCTTCATTTTCCTTGGCGGTGTCGAAACGGTGCTGCTAGAAAATACCACAGTGGGGCATAAAAATCATAAAGTGGAAAATGAAGCTTGCGCACAAAACTAGCCACCCGGATTCGGGCTGGGCAATCATATCTGCTGAGCGAAAGAGGCTTCTACCAGTCGCATGCAAATTCCGAACGCGATATAGTTGATGCCGGACTCGTAAGGAATTGGTGTATATGTGTGTTTGCCTTCACAAACTACCCGGTTCATAATTCGCTGTTATTTATTGTGTGTTTCTTATTTGGTTCGGGTGGTAGGACGGAGAAGCTATTATCATAAAAGACGCACTCTGTCCGTCACACACCCAACTCCGATGCGATCTTTAGTGCCGGGCACCAACTCGCATCCTACAGAGCTGGACTACAGTGGTGCAGAAATTAGCATATGCCGACGAAACGTAACGCCAGATTACTGTGCTGATTGTGGATCCTCAACGTTTTTTACGCCTTTTTAAAAGAAATTTTGCTGAACTCTGCTTTGTTTCAGCGAAATTGTTTTTTATTAATAATTTACGACTACTAATTTGAAAATGAACTCCTCAAGCCACCACGTCTCGCTTTACGAATGCGTTCAATAGCAAAGTTTGATGCTAGTTTTATTTTGTACTCTTAATTTACAGTTTAAAGTAGCAATGATGACTTAACTCACATCATAATGTACTTTCTGTTTGAGTGTTAAGTTTAGGAAAACATATAATGAAAAAAATCTATTCATTTCCACTTTGTAATTCAATTAAATTGTTAAATAACTCAATAAAAAAATGTCTAGCTTTTCAACTTTCTTAATGCAGATAGCATATTGCTTCCTCTTTGTCATATCAACTATTTCGAAATTTTAAAATTTAGATGTTTTACTGAATAATGCATAATGAAACATTTGTAAATAAAACATTTTATTGAAGCTCTTAATTTGTTACATGCTGAGTTGATTTTCAATTTCAGACCTATAATTTGTTCTCATATACCATATTACCTATTATTGTAAATATGTCTTCAAAGGTTTTACATATTAAACAAAATATGACATAAAAACAATAAATTTTTAATTTCTAAATTATTATTAAAATTTCTGTATTTACTAGCCAGCCAAAAGCTCTGAAACATTGTGAATGATTTCTATAAATTTTTATAACAGATAATTGAATAAACACAAATCAACAGTATCATCAAGCTTGCTAGAACTTGAATTCATCTAGCAGAGTGTTTGCATTACGTTACATACTTTAAAAGATAAGAGACAAATTTACAAGCAAATTTCAAGTAAACCATGTTTGATGTAATCATCTGCTACGTTGGGTTCTGTTACATTCATATAAAAAATGAAAAATGCGTAAAAGTTGTAAGTGATAATGCTTGAACAGTACAACTAACTTAATGAATAATTTCAAAAAGTGAAGCATCAACATTAATAATTACGACCATAAAAAGGGAATCCTGATTCTTCACCAGACAATGGATTACAATCCACAATTTCGAAAATCACAATCCAATTTGATCCGTCTGAAGATGCGAGGATTATGTATGGTGCCAAAGATATGATCATTTTTCTTTATATTAAGGTAAATTTACCCAATGAGCTACAAAATTATTTTAACTGAATTTAACGTCGAAATATATAACGCTCATAATAAATAATAGAATTAGAATATTTCCTTCAGTAAACTTATGCAAATTTGAAAACACTGTCATGTGTCTCTTTCTTGAACTGAAATATGAAAGAATAACACAAAAAGAACAAATCACTGACCTGACAAAATACTATCGTTGTACGTGCCGAAGATAACTCTCAAACCAATTACTTAGCTCCCAAAAGAACTGCCAACTATCATCGCCCCTAGATCCTTTCCGATCCGGATGGCGTGCGTGACAACGAGTGCTACCACTGATCCTACCTTCCCTGCCAACCTCACCCAAACATCTAACACCCCTCAGGGTTCAGCGTGTGTCGGACCGCTTTCACTTACCAACCAATTAAAAGTTTTTCCTAATCAACCACGCTGGCATGGCATAAATCCTAGACCCAGTATTCGCTGGAAAATTCACGGCTTCCCCCTTTGCGCAGTCGCTTTCAAATCGACAGTGAAACTTGGGCTCCTCTTTCTTTCTTGCCACGTGTCCCCTTGGCGAATTATCAACCGTTCATTAAGAGTTCATCAGGCCCCCTCCGCGCTATCCATTAGGGGCTTCAAAAATGCGGAATGTGTTTCCTCCAACCAAAAACCGGCACGGCCTGCCCGC
The DNA here is from genome assembly GCA_000473445.2 of Anopheles farauti. Classification (NCBI taxonomy): domain Eukaryota; kingdom Metazoa; phylum Arthropoda; class Insecta; order Diptera; family Culicidae; genus Anopheles; species Anopheles farauti. Next base: position 8,826,581 of record KI915042.1, read on the forward strand.
CACGCGGATAGCAAATACTTTACCTCTTGGGACTACCACACCCTCTGCTGCACTGCCGTTCCCGGGAGGATGAGTCCATTTAAATGGAAATCCACAATTGCTAGCGCTTTGGGATAGCTCAGCGAAAAATTTGCATGTTTTTCATGTCGCTCAGCTTCAGCTGGCGGGTTTCTTTACTATTTTTCTTTTTATTTTTGTCGTAGGTGCAATGAGGCTTATACGAGACTCTTTGGTCCAACAAGGAGCTCTAGCTCACGAATTTGCTACAAGAATAAGAAAAGGGTATCCAGAAAAGTCTCAGCAAGTGATTCGATTTCTCAATTATTTCGCTTTAAATTAGCTGCCTCCGAAAACTGCTACCGGGTTTTTCTATCGTTCGAGACGCGAAATACCCGGAAGTATTAAGCGTTGTAAATTAACACTCCTTCGACAACCGAGCACGAGCTAGTACATTCTCCTTAAGATTGTGCCGCTTTGGAAGCGGCCCTCCAATCCTCTTTCACCCACCCCATGCCCGGTGTCGCGTTGCGTGAAATGTGAATGAAATTGAACCATTTACATAGAAACGCTATTATCTAATTGTTGCGCCTTCCCTTTATTGCCGTGGCGTAGTTGCGGACCCTTGCGGTTGGTCCTGCCAAATGGCTCTCCGTCGGGTCGTCCCATCGGATGTAGCTTCCTTGGCGCGTGTTTTCGTGCAAGTCATACTAAACAAACAGCAAAACCATCAGCAGCAGCAGCAGCAGCCAGACAGTGCCGCTAAAGGAACACCAGCCCGGAACACGACGGTCACGTGCTTCGTCGGGAGTTTTTCCGCTTTTTTACGCCTTTTCCACTCTGTCTCATTGAGCATGACATTCGTTCCCTGCGGTGCGGCCGTCGAAGTTAACCAGATTTTCCCATCTATCACCCAGGCACCCCAGGACAGCTGCTTGGTGTCCGATCAGTGTGACTCACACACACATACACACACAAGGACCTCCAAACACCGCTACGAAGAAGGGCAACAAGCGGAGCTGTGGAATGAAAAGTTTCCTAGGTGTTTTTTATGTTTGTTTTGTTTTTCCTGCTCCGCACTAACGTGTTTCAAAGTAAACAACGAGGGACGAATAGAGCGGTTGTCCATCGAATGACGTGCGGAGCGTGTACGGTGCAGCAGTGGGAAAAGTTTTCCGATGCTCCGTTTAGGGCACCTATGAAATTCGTAGTGCCGACGAATCAAAGGTGACCGGCAGGGAAAGAAAGGAAGAGTATGCTAAATTTTTGTTTATTTATTTTCGTTTCCCACGGAAATCCTGTTAAATAGTTTTGCCAACAAATTGTACCTTTCGTGTGGAACCAGTTTTTATCGTAGGCCTTGTTTTCCTTTAACCACTTGGAGAAACGATTTTCAAACTGTTCAAATTTATTTCATTCTTTTGTTTAGTTTTCTGGATAAATTTCACTTCTGTTGCCCTCACAATATCATTGAAACTGTTTGAGTTTTTCTGAAATCTGTTGTAAAAGATGTTTGCCAATGATATTCATTGTTTTCCACAACATCTTCCACTAAATAAGAAATATTTAATTTTAATTTTCATTCAAAACACATGACATTCTTTCTTCACTCTATCTTACAGATTTTGGTTGGAATAATGGTAATTGAGAATTGCTTTAAAATAAGTTATTGAGACTATATATTTAAAAAAAGTGTGATAGCAATATCCTCAAACTTTCTATTTCATCTTGCAGTATTCTGCCGTTTATGAAATGCTTCATCATTTTGATAAGGCTATAAAGGAGATGTTTGGAGAGAAAACAAATCATTATCTCTCTAACAATATCTCTCTCATTTAATCGTTCCTAATGTCGAAACTTCGACGGAAACTTCGAGGTAAAGCCATATCAATCGTCAATCGTCAAACAATAAACCTTTCGTATTTGTACTAAAGTTGTTTTTACGACAATAAGTCAAATCTACTTGCCTCTGTTCGCTGAAGCTTCCTGGCAAACGAAGGTTCGGCTAAAAAAGAGGAGAAGTTCAGGGACGATATTTTTTTTTTTCTTACCAGCACCTCTCCGCTCAAAGCTCTCTTAGTTAATTTAACGAGTCTTGTAGTTGAGATCTAAAAGATTTCTTGCGGTTTGGAAAGATTCAGAATAGATCCGGTTGGTTGAAATGTAATAGTTCTAATTGTATACTTCAAAATTACTTATACCTCTGGAAACAACTAACATGACGGCAGTGTAAGTAATATTCTTTTCAGTAGTCCGCGAACATTGTAGTATATTACAATGGTCGCTTAGGCTCAGTTTTCAAACGACCTGTTAGTGTGTCAGGAACACACTTTTTAGCTCTAAAAACTAATTTTTTATGCGATATAATTCAATTCGTATGTACATCTCAAAGACTCTCTTTATCCGTAGAAGCTTTTAAAAATAATAAACATACAAAAAGAACCAACCTATCCTTTTGCTGATTAGATTTTGTTCCTTTTACCTCGTGATATAGTTTTGATTTCACAACCAGATTGAGCCCACAATAGGCAGACACATACAATTCGGTATGAAGTGGGACGATACACACCCAACACAAATCGAGAAAACAAAGTCGCTGAAAAATATCGCTCGCTTTCGATCACATTGTATTGCAAACGATTCTAAGACGGGCGTTGTGTTATCTTTTCTCATGGTGAGCAGATGGTTCGATTGCTGTCCCAAGCGGGGGTTCCTAAGTTTGGGTTCATTTTCTTTCACTGTCTTTCTACTATCAACACTTGTACATAGCTACACATGCAAACAGTTCTGCCACGGTGGTTTCCGAATCTGTTTGGTAGCAGCTGGTAGCTTTTCACCCTATTAGTTCAAAATTCCGCACCCGTTGCAAGGTGTTGGCTTTTTTCGCACCCTCTCAATCTCACCCATTGGTGGGCCGATCTGCCGCGAAAAAGGACGCCAATTTATGTACCAATTCGGGCTTGCTTCGATTTCAGCGGTCGATTTCACAAATTTCACACCCAAACCACACATACAAACTCTCACACAAACTGAGCCAAAACTCTTTCAACCCCACTGAACGCCATGAATATTTATCACAAACCTAGCGCGTCTTCACTGCCGCGGTTCGTTCAAGCGCCCCGCGTTGAAATTGTTACAAATGTTTGGCAAACTGGGCGACTTTTGGACACCGCCTTGGTGTGTAAGCTTCATGCCGCACCATCTTCATGCAGCACAAAAGCGCGCATTCCGACTATTGATGGGCAACTTTGAACCAATTTCAAACGGGCACAATTCCCGTGCCAAATTACGAAACTACTTCACTGCTGAGACCAGCAGGAATGTGAAGCAAAGCAACAGCTACTATGAAAAAAGACAAATAAACGGCTGGCACACGAAAAGAACGATTTTTTCCTTCCATTGAGCGAGTCGTGGGCTGAGGCTAACAAAAATAGTGATTTCCTTCCGAACCAACCAATCTATGGAAAACTTTCAATCCCGGGCAGTTGAAATTTGAAAAGTTGAATTGAAAATTGATGCACTTGAGCAGCGGATGGTGCAGTTCCGTCCTGTTCGGCGCTTTACGCGAATCAAAGTTATCCATGATGCTTGAAGAAGGCGGATGAACTAGTGCTTTCTTTTGGAGGTTTTTTTTGCTCCCTCCTTCGTCACTGCATCTTTCTCGCTTTTCCGTTCGAAACGAAGCAGAAAGTTTGATTTATTTACGATTTTTCATATCCGTTGCCAGTGTGATTTCTGTCACAGTGCCACCATTCGTCGCGGCGAGACGAAGCGGCAGGATGCGAGCAGCCAGCGGATCGGTTTTCTTTGACTCGGGATCGTTATTAATATCCTTATCCATTCGCAGTTCGATTGTGAAAACGAGAACCGGCGCTTTGTGCTGCCAATTGCCACACAAACTGTCCCTCATGTTCCAGAACCGCGCTCACTGAGCCACCCGGTTAAGTCACTCCGGATGAGAAAGCAAGGGAAGGAAATTGAAATTTTCCATCGTTCACGCTATAAAGCTTGAAAGCGTCTCCTCCAGGCAGGGCAGAATGATTTGCTACTTTACGCTTCCCGAAAGCCGGTTCGTCTGGCTCGGGAAGGTAAGGGATGATTTGAAGAGGGGGCTGGCGAAACTATCTCACCCAATCTCGGATCTGCGTTCTTCCGTTGCTTTCCCGGGAGTGTGATGCACTCGAGAGAGTCTGATGGCTGAAGTGGCAATGAAAGTGGTCTTATTCTTGATTTATTGCACATTTCATATCCAAACAGCATCGGAGCTCGCTACCGGACCACCTACCGTACGGATCAAGTGGGATGGAAAATCTCTTTCGTGATTGATACATTTCCAAGCGAAAAATATCATATGCCATCATTCTGGTGAGGATGTTTTGTGCTTCACCGATGATCACCCGGAAACCAGTCGGTGTTGGATATAATATCCTTCACTAATTGTCTCGCACCATTTCTCTCACCAATACGGTCCGATTCCCATTTCGAAAGGCACGACTCGACTGCTTGGCCCGGTTCGGTTCATCAACGGGTCCGACACTCTTTGATGTTACGGAATGTTCGAATGAGTAGCGAATATAAAAATGCCTCTTGAGAGCGTGCCTTGATTGGAATGCTATCGTGTTTCGATACAGTTCTATGAATTTTATCCGCAGTTAAGATGAAGCAAAGACGAAACCGTTATGAAGATCTGGTTCGCAAATGAAACAAAATCTCCTTCGCAAATGCATTTTTAACCTACAGCTCAAACAGATCTGAAACGCTCTCCCGACGCTAATTGTTTTGCTGTTTTCGTGCGCTTTCGAGATGCATCGTGACAGAGGGTGAACAAACGAGGCAGTGATTTATAATTCCATTTGATTTATTAATCACACCGATTGGGTGCCACTTGGCTTCACGCTTGATCTCATTCGTATCCAATTGACGGTGGAAAGGAAAACAAATGCGTCAAACAAATCACCTCAACCAGGGCCAGTTTTATTTATCGATCTTTAGAAAAAAAAAAACTTAAAACCAATTTTACCTTGGTATGAGTCACTGTCATTTCCTAAACGGTCAGCATTTGATGTTGGATTTTTTGTTGTGTTTAATCCAGATTTTTCACGTCCACCCGCCTAGAAATCTATCGCCCTGTAGTGCCCGCGCGAAAAAAAATGTTCAAACTGGCAGTGGCAACGAAGGTTCGGTTAACGCGAGTTTTCAGTGCCTTCACTTCCGCAGCAAGGAACTTCTTTCCACTTCCCAGTAGACACACAAACACACGAATGCGTAAGACGGGTTGGAGGGAAGCCAGACGGAGAAATATATTGTTTCGTTTGCAATCAACCGGAATCATTTGGAAGGTTCGACATAAATTTTCCATTTTTTTTTATCATTCGGTGTGCACGCCTCGAAGTTACAAAACGTCCGAACCGCGACAGCTGTTCGACAAACGAGAAATAATACTACGAAAAAAACCAGCAACAGCAAAGCAAGCGAATCGAAACTAAAGTCATTCCGCGGGCATACCGTTACTGGCCGCAAAGGAAAGTTTACGGTATCGGTTGGAATCTGGATTTTTCTTCCTTTCCTTACATCCACACCATTCAGCATGGGAAGGCAAATATCAGTGAAAAGTCCTATTCTTTGCCTAATTTTAGTCGAAAGTCGACTAGTGGGTGTGTGAGTTGGTGGGAAGCGGAAGAATATTCACGACTGCTCTTTTGTTCGGTTGGAGTGAGACTTCTTTCTCATTAAACCGAATAAAAGTTCGTCCTTGCTCGGAATTTGATAAGGATTGAATCAAGAAAGAAAAGGACAGGGATAAGAAAAGGGAAACAAAATAAAAGAACAAATGGCCAACTGTACGCACCGATTTTTCTCGACTCCACCGGCGAGTCACTTTTCATTCACTTATAGCACTTTTCCACCGGCGCGGTTTCTCATCCGTCCGAATCGGATTTCTAACAGCAAACTTCTTTTCCCGAACCGACCATCCCTTATTTTATTTCTTTCCACTTTTTTACTCATTCTTCAGCCCACACGGCAAATGCCGGTGGCCGAGACAGTCTGACAGCCATTAAAATGCCGCTCAATTTGTCAAAAGTGCCGAACGGAAAAGTACGATGGCGTAACTTAAACCCACAAACAGAGCTGGGAAAAGCAACAACATTGAAAAGCACCCATTTCACACCTCCCCCAGCCGCCTCTTTCCACTCAAATGAGTGCGCCGTTATGCTGTCTATCCGTTTGAGGGATTTCGAATACACATCATATCGATGCGGTTTTGAGCGAAACAAAGAGAATAAAAAAAAAACAACGCAGCTGATGCTTTGAAACACATTGGCACTGATTTGACCGAGTCGCTTCTATTTTCATTTTTTTCTTCTTCTCACAAATCGATGAATTTGACAGACAGGCCTGCTGGTGGGGAAAACTGCTGACATCTGCTGCAATTTTCTGTCTCATTTCGTGAAGGAATTGCCATTACTGTGATCATATCGACGATATGAAATGCGTTGATGCTTGTTTCGGCGTCGGGTGAGGGGCAAGTGAAAGGAAAACAATATAATAAAGACAATTTGTCAATGGTTCAACATGACAAAGAAATCGTTTTTATGGAGCGTTTAATCGCGATTGGCGCTTAGTTGAAATTTATATTTTTCCACATAATGAAACAACCACCATCCCTCGCTCTTTATCTAAGCATTGAATTATTTTATTAAACGTTTTGGTGTTTTGTTAAAGATGTAACTGATTCTTTATTTTCTTAATTTGTTGAAAATAAATTTATAGCAAACAGGATTTTTTCTTTTTGCTAACTTATCAACTTTGATATTGTTTACTGCACTATTGATGCTTCATTACTTCGAGACTACATTACACTTCTGTGCAGTTAATTTCTAATTATATTAATAGTTTTCAACAATTTTACTATGAGAGTAAACCTAAGTGATAGGTTCCAAAGCTTTTTATTCATAATTCAACTGAATAATAATCTTAAGTCAATCTAGTTACGAGTAAATAAGTAAAATATTTGAGTCAATTAATTTTAATTATTTTGTTGTTCTTGCATATACTTTTGCATAAAATTACCTGTTAATAGATTCCTGCAATCGGTTATACAGCACAAATCTGTAGAAAAGACGACATTCCCAAAATGAATGCTACTTACTGCCATTTCGGCGTAGCACACACACCAAAGAAGAAACATTCACTTTGAAACCAACTTTAACTACTAAAGCTTGACTTTCGGAGCTTCGTGTCCCAATAGTTTCGCTATCATTATAGCAGATTCGCTCGTTCAGCTCTTTCAGGAAGCAATATCGCATCACTCAACTCACGTTGTGGGACCCCCTGCCGAAAATGCCTTCCGCAATCTGGCGCCAACGCAAAGCGCCCTATCGCTATCGAACGATCGCCAGCGCACCATCCACCGTGGAAAGATCAAAAACCTTCGCCAACCCACGATGGATAATGCTCGCCCATCGTTCCTCACCGTAAGGATTTCACAATTTCTTTGACAGATTTATTTCTTTGGCACCGGATGAAGTTTCTCCATCATTTTCCTCCTCCCCCAGAGAACGATGTGACGAGAACGACCGGTTTGCTGGTTCGCCGTACGGCCAGACAATAAGCGACGTGTGGCCGCCGTGTGCGATGATTGATTATGACGTTGTCTTCAGCAACCGTGCGTCCCATCGCCGTCTGCTGTCGGCGAATTAACAAACCGGGCGCACTTGGCTGTCGAAATTACTTTTCCTCCGCAATCTGGAGGTGGGATCGCTGGGGAAGTTCCTCACGCAGATAAGCACACTTTTTTAGACAAGGGTCCTCATGGTTGCTGATGTAGATTTAAGCGCGTTCGAATCCTTTACTGTGGTTCGACGGAGTGTAGGCTGGTGAACAGTTGCCGAACTAAATTATTCAAAATTACCAGCCTGGTTTCGTATCTTGTCTGGATCTGTTTTTGGGTACAGTATAGTAAGTGCAGCGGTGGTTTCTCGGACGCGATGGCTGCGATTTATCTGCTAGCTAGTACTAAAAGCTGCCTAAGCAGGCACCCTCTTCAGAGCCCATCAAACTTTCAGTTATCGGCTTCATTTACGACAAGTAAATTGCTTGTTAATCTACCCTCGTCCGTGTGCGTTCGGTCCGACCGAAAAGTGTGAAGCGTGAAGTGAGCAATAAAACGAAGCAAATCGTTGCCGCGGCTTTAAACTTTCGCTATGGAGAGCTAAATTTGAGTGGATCCGGATGCTTTTTTACGGTCGTTCACGGTACGATTGATTGGATTGAAAATTTACGAAACGATACGGTGTGCACACAATTGGGTGAAAATAGCTCCATGATGATGCTGATGATGATGATGTACCCTTACAATCGAACGATTATTTACAACTCCGCACCACCGGCACGGCATCGTATCGGTCTCGAGATGATCCGTCTTGCAGTCAGTGGGATGGGAATTGGAAAGCTGAAAACAAAACCGAATCCTTTTTGCGAAACGAAATCGTTGAAACAGACACAATATCTCGTCAACTTCGAGCCCAAAAAACGGTTGCTCAATTTGATTCACTGTGAATCAAACGGGCGGGCGATGAATTGAAATGCGTTTATCTCCCGCGCAGGATTGATGGGTGAGCATTCATCACGCCGAAGGCACAATGTACACGGTACGATAAATAATGTTTCACCCTACTCCCAACCATCCCGGTATACAGCCGGCACGGGACCGCTCGAAGCAGCCTACCTGTCTTTACGCGGGAGGCTTGAAAGTTTAGCCGATTTTTTCCCACATTTCTTTTTTCACGCTCATCGATTTCACCCATGTGTTTACAAACATTATCGATGGTACGAAACCTGTAGCTTCTTCATGTATTATTCAGATTTCGGCTTCGGGCAGCGGTTTGAGCAGAAAAAAACTCCCATGCGGGTTTGTTCGACAACGCAAGGCGGGATCCGGTATGGAAAACGAAGAGGTAGCTCTTGCTGAATAAATAATTTGCAGGCTGATCAAAAAGCCAACCGTTGCTGGAGGAGTTAATGTAACCCATTAAGCCCACGGCAGGATTTCAGATATCGGGCGTTCAGCGAATGCACCAAAGATGTGCCCAATCGCACACAACCTAATCACCATAAAGTATGGCCTCAATTCAAGGAGGTTTCATTTTGCACAACTTTTACTCTGATAACTTCCAATCGAATGAAGGTGTTAATAAAACTTACAATGAAACTTGCTTGCAGCACCGAACAGCAACAATTTATATTAAATTTGTAATAGAAAATATCATTCCAGATCGTTGATCCTCCGTATGGATCGTTTTATTTGAAGGACGGTTAAAAGATTCACCATATTCTATTTCAACCGTCCGTCACACTAGCACGTGTGTGGTACAAGCATTTTCACTTTCATGCTCTCGTGTTGTACTATTTTTACATCCCACGTTCCACGTAAACCGGTTACCCCGAAGCAAGAAAGCATTCCGTAGAAACTTTTCCAGCACGCATACGACGGACGGAACATCCTTACCGCGCTTGAGTATGCAGATATATTCCACCCGTTTCCGTTTGCCTCACCCACATCAAACAGGCGACAAACTCATGCAAGTTTTATAATATCACAGCACATTTTGCCACGTCTTGCGGTTATCTGTTCACACAGCAGTAACGGTGAAAGATGCGATCGAAACGAAGCTAGCGGAACGAATTTGTATTTTTCCTCGTCAACCGCTTGTTGCCAAGAGCGTGAGGAGTTTTGAGGAAAAAGTTCTTCCAATCGCTCAGCTTTACCATACATTTACCATAACTCGGACGATTGTAAACTTTCACATTTCCTACCAATATTACATTCTCTACGAACACTCGAACAAGCTTCAAAAGTTGTTACAAAACTAAAGAAGAACCTGAAAAAAAGGAAGTCAAAGCTTACAACTATCTCTGTTTCCAATTGTAGTGAATAAAATGAGAATTAATCCTTAACATAAGTCTTTATAATTTGTATTCACATAAGCTTCTGTATTCTCTTCGGTTCAAGAATAAGCTTTGTTCGTCTATAAGGTATTATTTCTTCTATCGCTTGCTGCGTAATAACTGCACGGAAGAGTAGGAATAAATCTAATTTATTCACAACAAAAACATCACTGCAACGATTCAAATGAAACAAATGCGATTATTAGACGATGGAAAATCAGAACTGAGCATGTCGAATTCTGAGTTGAGGTCTGGATATTTTCTGACAAACGCAATTTGAAACAAAATATTCAAAACCTTCTGACAGTATTTCCTATCGTCTAATAACCACATCAAACAAGTCGTACTTGGCTTGTTCGGATTTGAAGACACCACCAACAACTGGGCGCCTCCATTGAACATGAATGCAGTCAGGAAAATAAATGTAGCACCAATATTATATAAATAACTTTAACAGTAAAGAAATAAATTAAAGCATACTCAAATGAGAAGACCATTTTTCATCATTTAATGAATCTAATAAATTGGGAAGAAGATTTCCAAACCAAAAACCTGTTTACAAACAAACCACAGTTCCAGATTAAGTTCGACAGAAAGGCAATAGAGAATGGAAAAGATATCGCAATCAAATTCTATATATTTCTTTCGAAACATAGTTTTTTGAAAAAACCACATGCATGTTTAATATTGTCTGCCCTGATTAAAACTGACTCACTAACATTTTCTAGATTCTAGATTGAACTATTTTCAACACCAATAATAATAAATGGATCGTAAAATTTTGACAAAAACTTTTATAAATCAAGAAAAAACTCACATTTTGTCGTTTCTCAATCGCCTTTCTTCACTAGCAAAATAAAGGTATTATTTTGAGACAACATTTTATGTTAGTGCAATATACGTTGATTTTGTATTTTCTCATTATTTTAAAACATAATACGAATATTTTTATTCTCTCTCTCTCTATCTGGCCTGCTCAGGGGTGAGCACGTCGTGCAGACATGGCCTGGTCGCAAATCGTCCTCCAGGTCGCTCGGT
>KI915042.1:8839283-8862535 GCA_000473445.2 Anopheles farauti
CTCGCTCGTCCACAAGAATGTTGCCTGCAGCGTCTCGGCACATAGTGGTACTGGGAGTGAAACCACCTCGTGCCTTATTCAACATCTTGTAGAACTTGCGAGTCTCCCCCGACTGAGAAAGCAGCTCATTACAATATTTTTATTACAGATGACATAAACTAGTCACTTTATTGTCCTTTCTTAATTGAAAATGTTTTATTGTTCACGAAACAATTTTGTGTCGTAATATATATAAAAATTTCACATACAGCTCATTCTTTTTTGTTTTGTTAATATGTAGATAAAACATCCAGTTTACATTATATTGATAACCGTAATAAAATTAACTAAATTGATAACGACAATACGGCATGGGAATGCAGCACATGCTTTATTTAACTGAAAAAACTCTGAATACCAATTACTTTTCCACAAAAAGTATATAATTGCTTTCACCTGCCCAGTACGATGAATGTGTATTTCATCCACTTTGATTGTTTATAAAAGCAGCGTATTCAAGTGGTTACGTGTCAAACGTATCTTTACATACATCTAATATAATTTTTAAAACAGCATTCGGGATACCATTCTTACGCAGTTCAGTTGAATATAAAATATCTACAAATATTTTCTCTGAAAGAAAGAAAAATACGAAAGAAAAAAGTCTTTTACATTACCACAATTGGTAATGTTTCAGAACGTTTTGACTATTTTAATAACAATTTCATACTGTACAGATAAAAGATGGGGACTGTTAAGCAAACATGTTTTTAAAATAAGTTCCATTTACCAAACAAACGATTTGGTAAATGAATTCCCTGATGCGACCTTTCGTTTGAATTCTACTAGCTTGTACGCTCAAATTGGCAGCAGAACTAATTCAAACACAATTAAACTGTGCGTGTTCGAATGTCATCACTTAACCATAGAGCGTACGCGTCTGTATGTATGTGGTTCGTCCCGTTAATAAACTCAAGAAAGCACCATTCAACAAAAGCTATGCATCGCAAATAGTCACCGTGTTGCTTTTCGTACTCCTCGGCATCGGCAAGTGGTGCTGCAAACAAACAGACACTTTGTCGTGGTGCTGAATATCGTCTAGCGTAGGCATTTAATTTCCACCGACAAACTCAAACACTTCCGGTAGCAACTTTTCATCACATTAATTCACGACTGTTCCATCGGCTACTCCTTCGTCGGGGCCTTTTTCATCCGGCGGCCATTTGTTGCTCGAAAACTCAACACATCAAGCAGGCTTTATCGTGTCTCGGGCAGCGACAAAGACTACAATATGTCCATATTTTGATCGTACGCAAATGAAAGGAGGCACTCAAATGTAAGGTGGCAAGTGGTTTCAGAGAAGGTTCAAGATCGAGCGAGATGTTTTTTGTGAAAAGCATTCAAGCATTTACTACCATTTCGGTCCATGTACCATTTGAAAACTTTATTTTCCAACATCACCTTTGCTAGAAAACATCTTTTCTTTTTTATTCAGCAAACTGTGAGCAAATAGTTTACCAAAAACTAACACAATTGTGCCTGCTCATCACAAATCATGTACAAAAACAACACAAGCAAAAGACGGAAGACTTTCCAATTGAAATTTCGTAAACTTCTTCCCAGCTGTCGATGTTGAAACTGTTTATCCTTTTATCTAGTTTTGCGATGACATCTTCAACAGACCGCACACGGAAAGTAGCGTCAAATATTTCAAACTCTTAGATGTAACGAATCAACTTCCCGGGTAACCACAAGCAATCAAGAAATCAACCGCTGAGACAAAAACATCTCCTAAGCGAAGCGTACGTATTCTACCGGATGGCGGCGGTACTGACACACAACCTTTCACACCGTAATGGATGGTGTTTCGTGTACGGCCCAGACACACCGCTTCAGCATCACAAAGTTTACCCTCGGACCTACTGCAATAGGTTAATTTAGCGTGGAACATACACAACCGAAAACCGTATGTGCCCTCGGTGCTCTTGTCAAAACTGTAACCACTTTTGGCGGAAAAGGAGCTTACCGACAATCGTGTAGGGCAAGGAAGTTTGTCGAGGAAAGCCGAATTGCTTCTCGTACACTTGCACTCGCATGGAAAAGGATCACTTCGGAGCACTCGAGAAAAACACTACAACACTCATTAGGCCAACTGTAACATCGACACAACCGTTCTCGAGACAAGCGGCTAAATCCGTGTCAAATAGGTGGAACTTGCGAACCATGTAGGAAAAACCAAGCCCACTTTCTCCGTCTCCCTTGGCTAAAGCAACTTCCACCGCGTTCCCGCGCACCATAAAGCGCACACATTTTAATGTGATGTAGTTGAATTAAAATTTAATTATCGTTCTTAATCTTTTCCAGGAGATTACTTACCGCCCCGGGGAAGCTGCAAATACGCGTACCGAGTGTAAGGAATTTTCTTAATAAAACTTTTCCTTTCTTGTGAACTCTCCCTTCCCTATCTTGTAATCCCGTTTCGTTCCTTTCCGCAGTGTCGAACTTTCGTGAAATTGTCTGGGTACGAACTATGGAGCTACGGAGGCGGAGCGAGGTACGCCAAATTTTAATCATTGGCTGTGTAGTTGCTCAGTTGGCGTGGAGTAGTAGTCTGCGAGTTTGAGCGAGCGTGGATGGATTCGCCGACAAGCTACAGAGCGTTTTATTATTACATTAAATAAAATCTTGGCGGGAGTAATTTTTTGTTTACACTTGCTTGTTTTAAAGTCAGAGGGAAAACAATACAAAAGTGAACAATATGCATGAAATGTGAGGAAAGTTTTAAGTTATTATTAAATTGCTAAGAAGGTTTTCAGTAAAAAATATACGCCTTTCCTACCTTTATTGAAAGGGTCACTATATTATTAATCCTTTTTATATTCATTTTTGTTTTGCGTTGCACCTACAACAATTGGTTGCAAAAAGAGGTACTTTTCCTGATTCCAACTTTCATTTTTTGGATTTTAACCTTTATTAACATCAATTTATATCATTTGTACTAGTTACAAATTAAATTGATCAGTGTTTCTGTCCTCTGATCAGTTTAAATCATCGAACAAATAATCTACAGAGTCACAGAATTTAAAAACATTTGCCTGACGTATAACTACGTCAAATGAACATTTTCATTGATTTAAAAATAGATGTAAGCTAGAAGTAAAACTAGAAATGAACCTGGCAATTTTAATGCAGTGCGCTTGGATTTGGCAAATCCCAAAGACCAAGCAAAGAAAGCAGTTACTGATTACGATGTTTAAAAACAGTGTTCCACTTTAATTTTTAAGTTATCACTGATTTGTACGTTCATTTTTATTATTCTTAAGCTTGATGTATATGATTTTAAGCTCAACTTTTCCTATATTGGTTTTTATATTTTGTTCGTTTGTTTATTGCGTACATTAACTGTAGACATAATGGAGTAAGGTCGAGGCATAAATCTGTGTGCAAGTAAATTTATTGCAATAAAAACGAAAAGAGTTTGTAGAAGAATGTGACATCTACATTTTAAAAACTGTCGGTTTGTTAACACCAATCAAATTTCAATTTAGCTATGTCTAAAGACTGTAGTACACATGTTTTCTTCGTTACATTTATCATTGCATTTTATGACAAGAACCATCTATAACCGAATTTCCCATACAGACTCCATCAGACTCAGAAACTTCAAGTCTCTTATCACCCCTGACAAAGCTTAAGCTTCACAAAGCCTATCTTGTTCATCGGAGCAAAATAAAAGTGACTCATCAAAACAACCCCTTTCGGAAAAACCAACAGCCCACTCCCCCTCCCAACACATTTGATCACCCCATGCAGCCGGAGCAATAAACCAGTGTCCGATTAGGAAATCCATCAAATTTTTCATCCATCCAACCGAGTGGCCCTCGGGAGAGTTCTCACGACTCGGGGGTCACCAGGCCGATTTATTTCAACAATTTTCTGCAGCTTTCACCGGAAGCCAACGGTCTCTTGACGGTGTATCATGTGTGTCAGTTTGAGGGTGAGAAAAATACCAACAACCCTCCTACACAGCGGTACCCTATCGGCAAGATATGTTTTATGTCTTGGGCATCGACAAATAATAAATCTCCGTTCCACAAGCCGCTCTCAATCGATCGAGCGGCTTAGACGGGCGGCTCTAGAATCGATTGCGCGTGTGGAGATGGACGGTTTAAACGGATCTCCGAAGATGGAGCAGAAGATGCAGAAACAATAGGCGTGCAGACACACACTCAGGGTTGAAGAGCACGGATCTTGGGCTAGTAAAATTTTCCTACCCTTTCTGCCACCACCAAGAAAACCAATTGTCTATCGATGGCTCTCCCCCGAGGAGATACATGATTCGTTTTACTGCCATTTTTATACCCCATCTCGTTTTTGTATGCGTGTGTGTGTGCACCATGACCTCCGATTGCAGCTTGTTGTCGTTCTCATCCATTTCGTTTCCGATTTCTGCGCGATTCGCCCAACCGTTCGCAAGGCTCGCTTTGGCCTGTGTGCATGTTTTGATACCGTGAGCCTTTGCATAGATTTTGTCAGCCGATCGAGGCTCCATCGCGCATCCATCCATTGGTCCATCGCCACAGATCAAGCAACGTCTGGGGCCTTCCGTCCTGTCCTGTTCCACACAAGCTGGTTTCTTAGCTTAAGCATGGGAAGACGAGTAGGACATATTGGTTCGATCTCATGGCACTACTCGTCTTTCGTTTGGCGTAAAAAAAAGGATGGCCTGCAATTTTCCTCCCACCCATTTTTGCAGCCCCGTTCGGATCAAACGGAGATGTCATTTTGGTACCAGAGAATCAAGCAGAAAAAAAAATAATCGCCAGCCAACTTCTTCGCCCTCGGAAGAAGTGTTTCACTGGAAAGGGCATGAAGTCGCGGAAGGAAGTGAGCGTAGGGAAAAAATGAAATAAACAAATTTCATGCTTTGCATAGCATCAAACATTTGTTGTTTCGTTTGAGCTTGTTTTTTCGCACTACCACCCCTTCCTCCTCCTCTACCCGGATTCTTTTATCTCCTTCTTCAACCACGCTCTTCAGAATGAAATCGATATTTTTCACCAAGTATTTTTCGCATCGGAAACGTGACGCTACCGTTGCGTTTTTTTTTTACGTTTGCGGTTGTTAAGAAGGGAGGCACTGGAAGGTGTACTAAACTTTGAGGTGCCTTGTTGAGTGCGTGTTTGCTCTAACTTTTGGGGTGAGAAGCTTTGTGAAACAACAACAAAAAATATATGAAAGAAACTGGAAACCAAACACCGGCGCTTGATTTCTCACCAGCTATCGGGTGGCTTTCCATCTTTGCCGACAACTATTTCGTGCTTCCTAGTACTGCGTACTCAGCCGTGGAAGTGCTTCAGGTGGTATTTGGATATATTCCATTCCAGCCTGGTCAACCCCTTTCTCAACTTATCAGCCAGCCGGTGGTGGGGTTGATCAACACAATCACATCTCCGCTTGTGGCATACACGCTTCATCAAACCAGCGTTCGACTCGCTTGCGAGACTGGACTGACCAAAGCCTGACGGCAGGCAAACAGGATGGCATCCCGCGTCGAGCCGGAAGCGCCCCGACGTCATGCTCAGCGATAAAATCTTAATGTTTTAAGTTCATGAATATTCAGCATAACAGCAGCCATCGCTCGAAGCGCTCCGTGACGATGCTTCACGCTATCTTGATGATATGCTAAGCCTGGGAACTAAATGCATCGTTCGCATCTCATCCGCTTTTCAATGTTTTCCACCCTACAGACTGTCCTCGGCCCAACGAACCACGCGGCTTCCTTAAGACGCTAGCACCAACGCCTGGCAGCCGCGCGTACCGGGTGGTTTTAAGTGAAGTAGTTCGGCTAGTTTTTAGGTCACTTTGGTTAGGGTTCCTCAAGCGATGGGGTACGAACGGGCACTCCACCCTTCCTTTCCAAAACGCTAAACCGTCGGAAGAATGCACCCTGTTCATAACACGTTTGCTGCTTCTCTTACACGCATAAACACACACATGGCTCCGGGGAAATTCGGCAACCGCATGCATTGTTTCAGCAACGGTGGAAAGTATAATTCTCCTTGAAAAGTTCTCAGAATTCCTTCCAAAAATGTGTTTAAATTCTCACAACCTTCCAGGCAATCATATAGGTTATGTTGCTTTCCTACGAATCATGAAGCCTTCCACGACGGCACAGTTTCACATCAATTGTTATGTATTGATGAAAGCTTAAATACCACAAGTTTAAGTATACGTAAACATTGCAGCTGGCTTATCGTTTAATACACACAACCACAAGTTCGTTCTGCGAAAAACGATATGATCTATTTAAGGATGAGATTTTATGTGAACACTTTTGTTGGGATGCTAGAAACACTTGGTTTTGGGTACACAAAAGAAATTTATTTGAAAGTCACTGTTTGTTCAAACAAGTACCTTTGGAAGCAATATTGACCAAGGCACAGGTTTGTTTTGTAGAAACAACATACTGTTAGGCAATCTATACGTATGTTTATCTGATCAATCTTATTCCGCAAATAAATCCTGATTCTTGAAGGTACTGCCTTCGATGTTTTGATAAGTGATAAATGTTAACCACCAGTTGTTTTAAGTTTCAGTTCACATTTCATTTCTACATCTATTGTTTTTAATATAAATTTCTTGATAAAATGAAATCTAATGAAATTTTACGAATGATAGAAAAATATTTATGATTTCTTTTTCTTTTTCAAATATCATTGTGAAATCTGGTTTGTGAAATTTGCGTCACTTAATGTTATTTCACAGAAAGATTCTAACAGAATCAACCATGTTTCCTGTAAATTTGCTTCGATAAGCTTACTTTGGTATTTTCTGTTTGAAGTTATCGTTAGTTTCCATTATAAAGTCAGTGTGTGAGATACAAAATGGGACAAACATAAATTGTACACCTTATAAATAATTGTTCACTTGAATGTGATTCATTTCAATTCATTCAACACCACAAATATCTCAAATTTATTGAATGACTATTTTTGTTCCAAGATTTTATTACTTGCACCCGAACATGAATACTATTTAATTACTGCTACAACCGGGAAACTTAATTACCGCTAGCTTCAGAAAATCAATCCAAACGAAAAAAATAAAACACCTTGCTATATTTATTCTGCACAAATTTTATGAAAATGTAGCAGATTTATTCATTTCAAAATATTTTATCATTTATAATAACTTTTTAAAACAATGTTTATTTAACAACATATTAAAACTGTACAACAATATCAGTACATGCAAGCAGAGTAAACAGATAAACGAAAGCACAGGGGTTACAATGAACATTTAAGGATGTTTATATCAATTACAGCATCTTTGTTGCCAATGATGTGGATGATGTAATTAGGAAACGGAAAACGGAGAAAACTTGAATTAGGAAGGGGAGGGGAGGGGAGGGACATTAATGACGGGAAAGTTGGGAACGATGGCATGTATCGCCTGTAGCAGAGTATTCCACGCAGTCGATACCTTTGAACATTTAAAAAATTTAAGCTCTAAAGACTGGTCTAAGGATCTGCTGATGGTGATTGGCACATGCTGATGGAGCTGATGATGATTGGCCCATGTTTCGCATGAGATCCCCATGTTGAACCTTGTTTTTGACGAGGAGATACAACATCTCTCTTTGTTTGGAAGACGAATGATGGCTACTGATTGTCGCCCAGACTCGTCGCCAGTTGATGGACGCATCCGTTGCTATGAACCTCGCATCTGGGAGTCGCTGTTCCAATGTCTCCCTCCCGAGCCTGGTTGTATTTTTTTCTACCGTTGTTGACGGGATGTAACCCTTCAATTGTATTACTGATCATAACTCATACAAACTAAAGCGCTTCTGTTGCACGCAAACTGAATCGCTATAAAAGACTAAAGGCGAAAAGCTAGCAATGCGACAATGTAAAAGCATTTCTGCTGGAAATTTTTTCTGCCAATAGCGAAACCGGCTAAGCCAGATGCCACTCAAAAAGAGCTGCTTGTGGTGTCGAAACTAAAAGTTGCCGTATTTCTTTTGTTGTTTCCATTGCACTCAGCCTCCCCGTCAGACGTTCGAAGAAAAAAAAACGCTCTCCATTACATGCACCATAGTCAACTAAACGGTATCACATTATCTTGCCCGATGCTGGAATTCACCGTCATTCCGTGGGTTTTAAGCAGTCGCCGGCAAAGGAACAATAACACTCAAGGCACGCCCTTACGCTTCACCACTGCGCGACTGCTAGCGCACGTGCTGCGCACACACACACACCAAACACTATACGAAACGATTAAATTTAATCAACCGAAGCAACTTGTTGAGCACACCCACCGCGAGGTCACTGCTTTTCCCTGCTCCTCATGCCGTTTTCTCCTGCTTCTGTTCTCTTCACAGAAGCTTCTCACTTTTACGTGCGACTACTTTTCCAAGCTCTCCCGGGGGGTTTCTCAGTTTTTGCCCGAACGTTCCGGGCACTGTGTCTGGTTAAGCTTTCCCCAATGAACGCGGTGGCAGGTTTTTTTTGTCCAAACACCAACAGAAACGGGCTTGGTGGCATCATGCGACGCGAGGAAACTTTTGTGGCTCGGGCCGCAGTTGTTTATTGAAAATTCCGCACGCCCGTGATCGAGCGCTAGGGGAGGAAAAAACGATGATTGTGTGATAAAAGTCACCGCATCGGGAGGATGGGGAAAAAACATGCCTCGGTGCACGAACGGCGAGAACAGGAAAGGAAATCAATTCAATTACACGATCAAAGTGACAGTGCTGAATGAAAATGTGCTCGCACGGCCTGTCGGGCTCGGTCGCTCGATCGGGATCGGGACAAAACATCACCATAGCCCGCTTCACGCTCCCGGGATACACATTCGGAAGCTATTCTTTGCGGGTATGGCAGCTCGGGCGGAGACGGCGCTTTTTATCCAGCTTTTACGCATCCCTTTTCCGTTAAACAGCGCAGAGGAACGGAACCAGGTGCCACGGGATGCGATACTCTAAATTGATTTGCAATCAGTGGGAAAAACGGGAATCAATCGATTGCAAGGACGCGGGAAAGACGTTTGACAGGTTGAAGCGACGATCCGCTTATCGGCGAGTCGGGAGCACGGTAAACGCATCGCCTGTTCGCTTCACTTACGCGGTGACATTTTTATTGGTACATAATCTACGCGCCTTCGTAATTTAGCAAAGAGCTCTGCACACTACAAAACAAATACAAAAAAAAAACAAACACGATACATGTCTGAGAAGCTGATGTTGAAAGTGATTTTGGGAGCTTGAACCTTGCTTTGTCTTAGATTATTAACATGAGAAAGATATAGGAGGTAATTTATAATTAAAAACTAACATACTTTTTACAAAACAACCATAAAAATGAAATACAATCAAAATATTACGTTAAGAATTAAAATAATTCATAACTATTAAATGCGTAAAATTTTAAGCAATACGGACAGACTGTCCATACAAAAAATAAACATGCGTAAAATTTAATAATTGCGTAAATAAAATAAAAAAGCGTATAAAACATAATACCTACTAAAAAAAACAATCTATATAACAGACAACATTTAAGTTCTTTACCAATCACACAATGATTGTTTGCAACGATGAATACGATGTAGGTGGCAAATAAATAAATAATCTGGTGTCCACTAAAGTTTGTTAAGCATAAAAACAATGAAAGTTTGATGTAGAAGACATCATGATATGTAAGAACGATTTGAAGCATTGGTCGTGCATTTTTGGGTATTGAGTTGTAGTGTGCTGTAAAGTGCTTGAGTGCATTCAACAGAAATAGAGAGCAAACTTAGTATAACAAAAATTGGAGAGTCTTAATATGCACATTCCGCGGAAACGGCCGAGGGGCAACGCTGCCGGAATCGAATTATACATTTTATAAATAGAACGATTTTGTTTCAAATTTAGCTATTTTACCGTTTGACATTTAAGATATCTCTCATTGGTTAAATAAAGCTGAGTACTTTGTATGATTGCTATGAGTTGTGGAACTTTCATTCGAGTAAAATGTATACCATAAAATGTTAACAATCGCTAAAAAAGGCTAATTTGCGTTTAAGGCAAATTTTAGAAAAAAATAGTAATAAATCGTGATCGCTGCTATTTGGCCTGTCTTCTTATTCACGTCTGTCCCGCTTAACCGATAAAATGGAAGAGAGCTTTTCACTGGTCTAATCTGGTATCCTCTGTCAACCAGCCAGTGATGTACAGGTTGTTAGTTATAACAGTTACAATTATATGCCTCATAGTTATTATTCAAGTAGGCCCAGGACCAAATAACATGAGAAAAAAAGCCCTGAGACCAAAATTTTCGGTCAGTTGACTGTATGAATTTAATTTGGCCGTTAAATTGTCTAAAAAAATGTAAACTTTCATAAGCTTCTTTTTAATATAGAATATCTCAAAGAATTGCTATGAAAATGCACAAATTTAATAAAAAATATGTATTTGTACTTTTATATTTGTAATTTATGTATGTTTTAGAATATTTACACAACTTCACGTTTTGCTTCATTTTTAGATTAATTCCCATAATACAAAATTTGCACTATACAAGACTGGTACGCACTAAACAAGAATAAAAACAAGTACTTTTACTTGTTGAGAACATGAAATTGGGAACATTTCAAACATCTCTCTTATCAACATAGCAAACCTTTTCAAACACCTGTTTCAACCATTACTCCAGCGCATAAATCTTCTTACAAGCGCTACAATTTGCAAGCGTTGTCTTTAATCAGATCCACCCTCAAAACTAATCCATTCGAGATACAATCAACTAGCACAAATACACACACACAAACATCGCATTACGCAGCATTAGTGCCACCCAGTGACATAATCCACCCAAAATCTGCCAGCATTCAGCTCCGGGGTACGGTGCGGCGAAGTATTTCCCGTTGACCTTCTATTTACACTAGATAAAAAAACTTTACCAATCCATTGCGAAGTAAGTTCGCCACCCCCTGGGGAGGAGTGGGTCGGTGATGTAGCTTCCACGGTCATTCCATCACGGTTCTAGATCCCATCCGATCTCACCGCGGTATTTGATCAAGATTAGCGAACTCCCCGAAGTGCTGCTTCGAACTTTTGCCGCTGCGTTTAAAGCACCCGACGGCGTGCAACGGTGGATTTATTAATGTGGCTAGTGGGTGGGCACCGGCTTGAAGGTACGCTCCATATGCGCGGTCGGTGTAATAACCGAACGCCATACATCCATGCGGCAACAGCGGGTTGACTAAAGGACTAAGTCAACTCGTAAAGTAGCAACAAATTTAATGCTCAATTTGCTGCTTCCTTGTTTCCCGAGCGAGACGCGACTCAGGACGCTTCGGCTCCCGTGGCGGGTGCTCGAGACTACCCGGTGGGTTGTGGGAGTTTTTCCTTCCCCTCCTCTCCTTGTCTCCCGCTTCTTATTTGCACCATTCCCTCACTCGGAACATTCCTTCAACCACTTTATTAGCCCGTCCATTCATCCCGACGTGCCGCGCTCGAGCGTGTTAGTTAATCGTTGCCCGTTTACAACTTTCCGTGCGGAGGACTTTTCCGCTCTTTAAACCGTAAAGAGCTAACCAGAGCGTCGTTAAAACTTTACATCTTGTTAGCACCATGCACCACATTTGCGCCCTCCCGAGCCTCCTCTTAAACGCTGCGTGCAATCAATCGCAAATATTTCGTCCAACGACACGCTCACGCAAATGACCCAATTATCAATTTTTATTTGTCCACCCAGCGTCTACGCCCTGTTGTTTCTTATCTCGCATCTCACGGAGAAAACCCTCCGTCCGCTCAAATGGATGCGTCCTTATCGTCTTCAGGCTCACCGCAACCTTCGGGCACGAAAGCTGAACGTGACATTATCGGGAGCATGCCAACTTCAGCTAAGATGGTGCGTGGCGAAATAAAAAAGAAACCCGTGAAAATTAAAATCAAAATATTTTCATTTGTTTGTCCACTTCACGGGCCCGGGTGGCCCACCATTTTTTAGTCACATCACGGCGATATGAAAATGTCCTTTAAATGTTCGTACCAAGGCGGTCAAGGAGAGGTGTGGCGCAGTTGCCGTGCGATATTTCATACAAAATGAACACAACGTGGAATTGGGTTGCCCAGGGGAGTGGCTCTTTCCTCAGCCGACGTAAAGCACTGTCCACGGATGATTGCGAACATCAAAGCAGCAGCAAGCAGACGTTCAAATTCGTACCGTATCGCAGCGGTACCGCGACGCGACGAGCGTCAAGGTGTGGACGGTGTAATTACATTTATCTCTCGGCCCGGAGCATTGTTCCTCTTAATTAATTTACTTAATTTCCATAGGAATGCGATAAATAATGTGACTGCCCGGTACTCGGCAGCGTTCTGCACCGGCTGCATCTTCCACAGTTTACTGTTGTGAGGCAAAGAGGCAAGCGATAAGTGAACCTAACGATCACCTACACCTCGCCGAGCATCCACCCACAGGTGGAAAATACCTTCCGAGACGTGAAAAAACGTCCAGTCACGAGAACGCCCGTCGTCTATTATGACACTTATTCAGCAATTGAGCTCGAGCGGGCCAGCGTGTTGGGAGTGGTGGATGAAAACAGCAGCAAATAATTTCTTACCATCGAAATGTACCATAAAAATGAGACAAAGATGACAAAGATGACAAAGATGAGTTTGCAATGAGAACAGCTTAAGTGAGTCTGGCATTCTTATCAAGACACAGCGCAGCGGTACACAAAACGAAGGAAATTATGTTTAATCTCCTTTTTCTTATGACATCTCTGCACGCCGGTGCTTGCTTGGTGCTCAAGGATTGTTTTTTGGCACTTCACAAAGCAGAAGAAATAAAAGCATATTCAAGTTCAAGGACGACTGCGGGAAGTCAATTGTCAATTCTTTTTCACCTCAAAAAAGGTTCGCTATGTCCTTTAGAGTGCTGGTGTTTTTAATATTTTTACGTGCTCATATAACTGGAGAATAAGGAAGGAAAGCATTTTTTAGCAACCTTGAATGAAAATTGTAAAAAAATAACTGTCTAGTAGAGATCTATCATATTTACGAATGTTCTTAAGCTTCGTTGCAAGTATTAGAATAAATGATTTTAACAGAGGTTGGAGACAACGGAGACAACAAATGGAGACAACGTTTGCATAAATTTGTAGTGGTATTTCATCTGATATGATATATTAACTGTTGAGTATTAAGCGAATTGATAATACTCTGAACATTGTAAAGCAAATTTGTCTCCACAAAATTTCTGTTTTTGTTAAGCTTCTTTTTTTGGGACTGTTCAACTTTGAAATGGGACGAAAACTTGTAATTATAAAAAATATATGTGTATGGATTTTTCGTCGTGGAATCACACCTTATATTTCAGTAGTGAAAGAAAGTATTTCTATTTCTATTTGTATCGGTCTAACATATTAACGGCAATCATCAAATGTCAAAGGAAAAATATCAAGGAAAAAATATCAAATGAAACATATGATTTTGAGAATAACCATACGCATAAAGGAATTTGTTTCCTTTTATTAAAAATGGCAATCTTTTGCGGGTTTTTCATTTAGTAATCAAATTTTTACTTGCATTCAACAAATCAATCAAAACTATTTTCCCCAAAATAATATTGTTCAAAACCGTCTACACTATTTGATTTACCATGCATGTCTTATTTTCCCATCCATTTGAATGTGAGCACACAATTTGATACTGATTGATGTCTTCTGGTGCGAGTTTTGCTCCGTATCTTATCGGACTCAAAACCCATTTTAACCTTCAGGACATTCAGGTGCCTGGAAGTAAATGAAAAATAACCAACAAACATCCGCGCGGGAATTTCCGGTGCTTGTTCCGGTGGTGATGTTCCGTGGTTTCCCTGATATTACGCAGCGGTAAAACACCACCAGGAAGAAAGGTAAGAATAACACAAAAACACACACCCACATATACTAAAGCATCTTTTCAAAAGATGTTTAAGACCAAGCAATCCAGTTTAGCAAAAGAGAGAAAAAAACACGTTGGAAAATGTTTTTTTTTTTAATTTTCATTATACGAATGACTCACGCCGTACACGCTCGTCCCACTTCGACTCAACTCCGCAGGCATGGCTCGGAGAGAAGGTTGGTTACCGCGCAACCATCCATAGTAGCCATGGTGAGAACAGGCCCAGCTCCCAGGCCCGCTCGGTGGAAACTGCGGCACTGCGGTGTGGTGGCCCGAACGAAAATAAAACAGCAAGATAATGAAGCAGAAAGAATTTGGCAACTTTGGAAATAAATTTTACTTTCATAATATTCTCCACCCGCCCCGCCACCGGGCGTGTTGTGCTGCCTACGATGTGGCTCCCACGGGCGTTTTATATTTCATGTCGATCTCTTTCCATTCGCGTTCCTTCATCGCTAGCGCTTCAACCGGCGTATGTTTCATGTGTGAAGTTCCGCAAACTTTTCTGCCAGCACCCTTCCGTTCCCGTCCCAAACCGTCCAAACTGCCGACGTGTGCCGTGCGTTCCGTTCGGTTTTACCTTGCGAAGCGTTGGGGACGGTGGTTCCGTTTTATGCAAACTTTTGCCACCGTTTCGGGCTATCATCGGGTTTTCAGGTTTGTCAGACAGCGACAGCGGGCTCATATATTTGCTACCAGCGTTTCGGTATGTTAAAATCGTTTAAAAAGCAGACAACGAGTTCCCGATCGGGTGTGAGTGAGACAAGCAATGCATGAGATGAGTAAAGTTTTGAACACCAACCACCTTCACCCTCACCCCCGGCCGCGCCCCGGGAGCGCATGAAAAGTTTCCTAACATTGCCACTACTACCACTACATAATTCTAAGGGCGCGTCGACTGTTCTCGGAATCGGGAGGCAATTTTGTTTTATTTTTTTTTAAGATATACCGAAGCTGTAGCGTGTACCGTGCACGGGTCCATGAAATCAAGCAACGTGTAAAACTAATCCTAAAGCAGGTGAAAACGAAGGTTTACGATTTTTTCCTTGAGGATCACATTTCGAACGATCAGATGAAATACCGTTCGTTACGCGTACATAAAAATAAGTAGATGAATTTAAAGTTCTCCACAACTTTGCCGACGAGCAGTGAAAAGTTGTCTCCATGCATGTCTCATCGGCAGCCATCGTTTATTATTCGCTTTCTCTCTCGCTCTTGTAAGGGTATTAAAGTGCTGTCAGGCCAAGTTGTTCCTCTTTAATGCCAAACACACGTGCCGGCGATCCAATAGAAACCAAAGCGCCGCTGACCGCCGGAGACACCCGGGAAAATCATCCACCAAACTTTGGCCAATTCATTTCGAGTGTAAATGAAACTAAACGATCGTTTGACGGAAAAGTTTTCCAATCTGCTGAATTTTAAAAATCATAAGATTTTATGTGTTTATCTTTGTGTTACATTCCTTCGATGTAAAGCAGCATGCTTAAGCGCTGACAGCGTTTAAAGCTTTCGGGAATAGCTCATTGTGTGAATTATTATGACAACTCGGTTGGGAACCGATGGGGTTTTTATATCCTAAGAACTTACCGGACGTGCTTCGTTCTTTGCTTAACATTCAAACGCAATTTAAAACCCAGGTCACGCGTCGAACATCATCATCCACCGTCATAAACACCCGGGTTGGGTCAGTTTCGGGCCACGTGCGAAGGCAAAACACTCCCGCATGAAGCACACACACACACAAACATATAAAAAGGCTACCCCCCGGAAATGGTAGGTGTCAACCCGAGAGGGCCATTTTGTCACCCTTGCTTCATGCACAAAAGGGAAGCTCTTCATCAGCTACAGTTCGCACTTTTTTCTATTTTGTACTCGAATAAATATATTACCCCATCACGAAATGTCCCATGAATTAGCGAGTGCTGTGTTGTTCGTGTTTACTTTGTGATACCGTTTCGTTCTTTTTACCGCTCTTGTCTGTCCTAGGGCCGGCCGAGTGGTGACGCTAGACGCTGGCATTTGTTTTAATCAAGCCTGTTAAGGGCCCTGCCTAGTTTAAACTAATGGCTTTTCCGTACATCAAATGGTCCGATAACGGGATGGGCAATTAGTAAGCTCGCTTGTCTCTGTGGAGCGAGCGAACGGACGAGCCACCACACGCGGGAAAATTGCGTTTGTTGTACCCTAAGGGAAACCGTTCCATGCTTTTTGACGAATCGAGGATCAGGATATGCACCGTAAAAAAGTCATCATTATAAATTTTTTGTCTCGTACTGGTCGGGTTTCGGTGGCAAAGAAGTGAATAAAATTAAATAAGCTTGTGATAAATTGTGTATCCTAAATTCTTCGCTACCTCTTACCCCAAACCTAAGAGCAGCCTGAAGTCAAAACCAGAGGAAGTTTTTATAAAAAAAAACATGACTGTAGAGTTAAACATGACTCGTAGAGATAAATCGAAAAAATATTAAAATACTGTGTGCTGCTTAAGAAGTCCCATTAATTATACTATTGATTTCAAATTGATTACATGACCCGGGAAAAAACATTATAACGACACTGCAATTCATATTTTTCTGTTTCCCATTTACATCTTTCAAGATTTTCATGAGTTTTATTCACTACAGTTAATCTGAAAAAATGGGTATCTAAGAAAATGTCTGAGCGACAACCTTGTTCCTCAACGATTTTGTATCGATCATAAATATAGTTAATTTTTATCAAATAACAAAGTTTTTGCTAGATGATATGAATTATTTAACTGCTAAATTGTTGTGGCATGTATGTTACAGTTCATTTGTGAAATTTTAAAGACTATCGGACGGTTTATCGAAATAAAAAGCAGTAGTTTTAAATTTATGAGCGAATGAGTGAAAACGAGTGCGTAAATAAATACATTTTCAAAAAGTTGTGTTACAGTTACAACATATTCCAAAATGGCATACGCATGTTTCTAGTAAGCAAACTTTACGAATCAAAAGTACCATGTTTATTCGTAATAAAAGAAAAATCGAGACATATAAATGAAACTATTCGTTTTGCATGTTCAATCCTGAAGTGAAAAAATAATCTTTTATGATGTTTAATATTGTAAAAAATATGTTTTCAAAAAACAGTTCAGTTTTTCATTTATCAGTTCAATTTTTTTATAAGAAAAGTTTTTTGACGTGACGTTTGCAGAAATAAAACATGTAAAAGGACACTTTACGTAGACGTAAAGATGACGATAATGACGATGACGTAGTTAGCAAACATGGATATAGTTCAATAAATAATATCGAATATAACCATATTTTCATTTGTGGATGCTAATCGAATCTCATACACATTTCACAACGAACTATCAAAATATATTGTTACTGCAAGGTATGTTCAACACTCAGCTTCCTTTGTTTCAGGAAGGCCTACAAATAAGTAGGCTTTACAATATTGTTTTCTAAAGTAGTATTAATTTATTGTAATTTACAGTTTTTTACAGTAGTATTAATTACAGTAGTATTTTAAATTATTGTTTCGACCAGTCATATTATGTTCTTATTTTCATCATTTGGAATCATCAATAATAGGTAACTTTGCCAAAATGTATACTTAGTTTTTCATACACATATTATAGCTCTGGCATCTATTGTACTTGACTTAAATAATAGTAAAATAGTTCGGCTTTTTTGATTAAGTAAATTTAATGGGGTGATAAAAACGAATACATGAGATCCAACGTAACACAAATGAGCGGAGTGTGTAATGGGAAATCCAATCAAATTGATACCTTTCTCCGAACGGAATAGTGCAGGTGGGTACTTAATTTCCAATCATATATGACCACAACCAGAAGCAAAAACTTCAAATACAGAGCAAATCTGCTACCTGGAAATAATTTAGTTAATTGCTAGCCAAGCAAGTTAGGTTAGCTGGAATGAAAACTAATTCTAACTAATGTAGTTTTTTTCAAAAACACAATATTCTTGATATTGAAATTGATTGCTAAACAGTTTCGCCAAACGTGTAGTGGAAATGTTTTTTTAAACATAAAAAATGAGTCGATATTTGAGTTTCATCCCATACCATGCCATGGCCATACCATTAATGGATTCAAAATAAACATAGTCGAGGTTTCATAGCAAATAATCGGTCTTGATTGCATTCGTGAAGTAAAATCAAAGGTGCATCTAAAAATGACCATTCTCTCTACATCTCTCTCTCTCTCTCTCTTTTTGTCTTTCTCTATTACACACACCATCCTGCAAAACGTCCTGCAACTGAGACCAAATGCATCAATGCTTTCAGGGTTTTATTGCATTTTATGGAACAAAAGAGGTGGGTGCAGATGAATGCAGGAACCAGTTTTGGTTTGGCTGGTCGCCCACACAGTCAAACACCCACACACATTCACTAACACATTTTGCATCGGGCTTCCTTTGCGGGGCCGTACGCCGCGAGGTGCAGCGGTGTTTCGAGAAAAATCACCAAATTCCTGTCCCACCTCCCCCCTCCCCCCTTCCCACCACGTCGGTTCTACACCCACAATAGTCCAAGTTAATCGAGGTCAATCTGAGCGCATATAAGAGCTTGCTTTGTGCATTCCCGGATTGACGCAGTTGACAGAGTGTAGGGACAAAATGAAGAACATGGCACACGGCACTTGCACTCCGGTTTGCAGTTGGACCTAGTTGGATCATCTCGCACCAGCCGCTAAAATAACGACCGGCGACAAGGCGCGCACAAGGGCGCACCAGCTGACAAAATGCTTCCGAGCGAGTGAGCAAATCCTGTCTGGAGCCCGACTAGGCAAGGGGAAGGGATGGAAAGGGTGGAAGGAAAACAGAACCCAACGAAAATGAAGTGGGTGCGCTTGGTATTGGGCTCGAAGACGTTGCCAACAAGACGCCACCCTTCAATCGGGCGCTGGTGCCCGAGCAGTGGTCGACAAACTTTGCACCGAAATAATGTTATGTCCATTCCGTTGCTCAAGTTCGGGACAGGCAGCAACCTTGATGTACAAAATGGACGTAAACATTTTTCAGCTCACACCTGACTACACACAGTCACAACACAGTTTATTTTCACCAACATAAATGGATCTAATCCTCCTTTAACACTTTCAGTACTAGATCCAAAATCAAGCATAAAGCGCTCGGTGAAGAGTACAGCGAGAGCGTTAATTTTATCTTCTTTCCCATACTCGTCCCCGGAGCTGAAAGCAAATGAGAAATTCGTATTTGGAAGACACGGTAATGAAAATATTAATCAAAATGACGACATAATAGATTCTAAACTAAAAACATATAGGTTTAGTTTTTGGCTTTTGATTATTATTCTCATGAATTTATTACACTTTCAATCCTCATTTGTAACAAAAAATAACACATTTGAAAACAAAAATGTAAATAAAAACTATGATTATGTACTGGTAAAATACGCAGGACCCTTAATGTTCGAGAATTTCAGTTCATTCCACGGATGCTGAATATGAAAATAAATAAATTTATTTATATGTTCGCGAGAAACTCAAATGCTACCAATAAATTGACATATTAAGTGTTTAGAACTTCATGTCTCAAATTCTGTTTCAGCATTTTGAAAAATCACCAGGAATAATACAAAATATTAATTAAATTAATAAAATTGAAATTATTATTATGACATTTGAAAGTGTCATATTTTTAATATTTTTAACTTCTTTTAATTTTTTTATAACATTAACCGTTTTTAATGAGATTTTTACGCGTTAACAAATAACTCTATCCTTTATTTTCACTCTAGTATGTTTTTGTTCTGGAAAGACATTTAAAACTACGTTATTATTGTGTCCTTTTTGTTCGTTTGAACCAAACATCGTGCTTTGGCGACCACTGATGAAAAGACTTCAACGGCTTCTTCCAATTGCAATCTAGCTGTTTCTTCATGAAGCCCGCGTTCACACACACACACACATACAGTAGAAGTATGATTACTGTCAGCTATAACGCTATTGGAAGGACAGCTTTGCCAAACCAACCGAGTGCTGTTGAGGCAGTGATTGCGAGATGCGCGCTGCATCCAAACGCCAGTCCGACAGTCCGAGCCCGCAGTCGTAGTTTGAAATTGAAGAACTAGTAGCGGAATAAATCAGATTAATTGAAAAGATACGTCTCGCCGCGACGCTGCACCGCCGCAGCAGTAAGCAGGATGATCCGGCTGCCAAGGGACAAGGCCATCCTACGAGCCGGATTCGCGCCAAGGACCGCGCAAAATGAAGAGTCGCAGATGCAGCGCTGCAGCAGACCCGCCCGCCACGTCTTCCCGCGCGTTCGAATGTGTGCAAGAAGATGTGTTGCGCTCCAGCGTGTTTGTGTGACGATGGGATAGGAAAATGAGGAAAACACATGTACATACAACACCACCCCAACCGCTGGCGCGGGGTGTTCACTCAAGCTCAAGGAGAAGGTCGTCTTTGCATGCATTCTGTGTACTAAAGATTCTTGAAGGGCACCATCGAATGATGCCGATGGGAAGCTGTTCACTGCTACCAAATACACAAACACACACACACACACACACACACACACACACACACTCATCCAACCGAACGAACATGATGATGATCTTGCAATCTGCCACTACTTCCGGTTGGTACAGCCAGGAAGCAGCGCCAGTACCAGGTACCAGCACGTCACCAGGAAAGGTTTAGATTACAAACAAACGAAGCGAACGGGTGCGCGGGAGCGAAACGGAAAGACGGCGACAGACGGTACAAGCGATTCGTACCAGGAAATACCATTTCTTAAATTAGATTGCTGCAAATGAATTTCTTATTCAACGTTTGAGTTAATTTTCCGTTACTTAAATGCAATCCGAACGAGACGTTGATTGGATTACGGCCTATTAAGCGCACCGACGCCCCGGGTGGCGTTGGCTCTCCCTTCTCCCTCCGTTTTCCGGGCACAGGAAAAAGGGATAAGTTAGCCAGGCCGGCTAACGACGACGGCAACCGACATCGATATCAAGCGTGGTGTTGGTCGGGAAAATGGGAGAAATGGGTCCCGCTGGGAGTTGATGATGCTGCCGATTTGTACGGAGTGTGTCTCACGGTGCAAAACGAAACGTTTACTGCGAAAGATGAAGTTTACTTTAGTGTTGAATGCATCTGAAATCAATTAAATCCCAAATATTCTTACAAGGGTTTAAAAAACACACAAATTGTTGGGATATTTTTGTTTCGATAAAGTTTTTGTAATGTATTTTTTATCTTTCATTTCAATAGAATTGAACTTTCCTTTCGGTTTTATTTGTCACTTACCCCTTCATTATTCTAAAACATCATCAGTACGGCGAGAATGTTTTTAATAAATAAAAAAAATCCTCAAAAAACAGAGGCAACATTTATGAAATGTTTAAAATATCTGATTGTTGCGTCATAAATGATTGATGTGATAAATATTTTCGAAATTATTTAGAATAAACTGATTTATCTGGTCTTAATTAAAAAAAACCTGTAAAATCAACTTCATCCTGATCTTTATCTTTAATGGAGTGAAATATTTTTCGTCGGTTTTCTTTTTATGTCATTTTGCAATGAATTACCTAAAGCTTAATTAAGCTATTCGATATGTTCACTACGCTCTAAGTAATCTACCCTAAATCTAATGCATTGACGGGTATTGCCATATTTGGAATATGCATATCAAATAATTTCTATTTAATTTTACACCATTTAACAAAATCAAATAAATTCTTCATAAATACAAACAAATTATCAGCCAACTGAAAACAAGAATTTACACATTAAAAACATAACATCAACACTTTAAAAACTTTTCAAAATTTCTTCAATTGATTCTAATCGTCACTTTTCAACCCTCCATACCGCATCGTGTGCTCGCATTCAACCATTTTCCCTCGGATTAAACCGAAAACTACTCACTATCGTGCTTTTCTGTCGCTCCAGTGACGGATGAACGGGCGGAAAGCTTCTTAAATATTAACCCGGTATTAATTGCCTGATGAGCTTGTTGCCTGATGAGCAACACCTTCACGCAGATTGAGATGCTTGTAACAGTCAAACCAAGCTCGTTCCACTTTCCAGCTGGTATAAAATGCACGGAACCACGAATTTAATTACGCCATCACAGTGACTTCCTTTGACTGCGCGCCTCAAACCGTCTTTTAGCGTCAAAGCGTTTCAACGCCCGTACCTATTAACCACTATAATTCGTCCTGCATGCACTGCAGATGATGTACGTTAGCTTTTCTCACGCGTAGATCGTGCAAATGTGTTTAAAATCGTGCTGATGGGAAGCAAAAGTTGAGGCAATGAACACTAGTGCACTAATGAACACTGCAACATTCTTGAAAAGTTCTATAAATCTACTAACGTTCCCAATTACTGCTGGTATGATAAAAAAGCCAACATATTCAACATCTAGGTGTTTACTTTCATCAAACTCCTAGATTAAGGATACGTATCATTCGATCCATGTTTATATTTTTAGGATTTTTCCTCGTTTCCGGAACGTAATTCCTGTTATGTCTTTTAGTTTTGAACCGGTAGCCGTGTGATATGTCTATGAATACTCTTTAACACTTGGTCATACACAAAACGTTAA
This sequence comes from Anopheles farauti, assembly GCA_000473445.2. Taxonomy (NCBI): domain Eukaryota; kingdom Metazoa; phylum Arthropoda; class Insecta; order Diptera; family Culicidae; genus Anopheles; species Anopheles farauti. The sequence goes on from KI915042.1 coordinate 8,861,778, forward strand.
AATATATTAATTAAATAATGAACAATGATACAAGCATACGAAAGTCAACCGTCCGCGCCGAGGACTCACTACTCAACTCCTTTTTTGCCGCCACGCTCGGCAGTCCGTTGCCCTGGCGATCGATCGTTGCCCTCCCTGTCCTGCTCTCACGCACACATCAACACGCTGGCGTTGCTGTCAGCGGTGAGTGACTGCAGTAATGAAACGTAGCCAGGTCGGGTCACAACATCTCCCTCTCTTAATAAAGTCGATATCCGGCTAGCCTACGCGGAAGTCTTCTAAGCCTAGAAGATCGGCGTGGCGGGTGTATCGGCTGTTCTTCGCTGGTCCCTGATACGGCTTCCATGGGTTGAACACATCGCTGAATGGGGGACCTGTTAGAAGATAGAGGTTGTGTTGTGCTGGGCGAATCGATGTTCTGTTCTGCAGGTATACTAGGCGTTTTCGTCTGTTTGGCAAGGATATCTAGCGGCAACTGGTTCCTGATTGTGTCGCTAGTGAGACGTTCTGGACTGCTATCTATACGCGAGCGCATCTGGTTTACATGTCGACGAAGAGTACTATGATCCTTGGTTATAACTTCATACATTACGCTTCCTATGCGTTTTGTAACCGTTCCTGCTCTCCACTGCCAGGCATTTCGCGCAAAAGTTTTCACGTAGACAGCATCTCCCGTTATAAACTGTCTACCTACTGATCGTTCGTCTTCACGTAAATCGGCATCCGTGCATGGTCTAGGGCGCATCAAATCCAGATCC
>KI915042.1:8864693-8881686 GCA_000473445.2 Anopheles farauti
GATACAAGCATACGAAAGTCAACCGTCCGCGCCGAGGACTCACTACTCCACTCCTTTTTTGCCGCCACGCTCGGCAGTCCGTTGCCCTGGCGATCGATCGTTGCCCTCCCTGTCCTGCTCTCACGCACACATCAACACGCTGGCGTTGCTGTCAGCGGTGAGTGACTGCAGTAATGAAACGTAGCCAGGTCGGGTCACAACAATTCCAATAATGCGTGGTCGAATTCCAACTGGGTAGAAGATCAAATTGTGTAGATTTCCTGGACGAATTTCATAATTCTCTAAATCAATACGGAAATTGTGCTCACTTTGTGCACGCTAGAAATAGTTAGCTTAATTTTTGCTTAATTAATATTCATTTGAACAAATATCACCTGTTGCTTGGCCCGCATATTTGGTAATTAAGTTGTGATAGGCGCAATTTTTCGATTTTGATTCTTCTTGATTAGGGATAGAATTAAAAACATGCTGTGTCGATTGAGTGGAAAGTGTTTAGATTATAAACAATGCAAGTTTTGCATTTTGCTGCTTTAATCGGTGTATCGTAGATGTATGTGAGACCAACGCTAAGGAATAACGCGTATTGTCAAAAGCATCCGAATGCATGGCATTTAATTCTACTTGTTTCCAGACAACATCGCACGCGTCCAACGTGTGCTTTACTAACTAATCCTAATAGTCGTTGCTGTGCTAGCCATAGATGTTATCATCAGCGTGGATGCGACCGAAAACAACTTCTTAGCCCCTTGTTGCTGTTGCTGGTGCCACTGGTCTGGTGGTAAGTGTGTGCTAAAACCTTCTCTTATACGGCATGAACAATGTTCGAGTTATTCATTAAAACTTTTTATCCCCTCGGAGCGATCTGCGGGAGACGACCGGTGGCTGCCGCTAGACGATGCAAGAACCTTGAAAGTCAAAGTCATCCACTTTCAAAGTCATGCACGGCCCGGTGGACGACGAGCTTGCGCATGTGTATGTGTTCGGATTCCGCCGGTGGCAGAAAACTAAGATCATGCGATTGATAATCATCAAATTTTCCCGTAGAAAAGCTTTCCCGTAAGATGCTTTCAATGATTTTTATATATAGTGGGAAGCCTTGGAAGCTAAGTAATTAAGATAATTTGTATGGCTGACATGATCTTTCATTTCTTTTTCTTTTCAGTATTCATGTTAAAAACATTTTCAAGTAACTTTTGTTGCATGTGTGCTACAACGTGAATCTTTTTGAAGGATTTTTCTTTGAATAATTTCACAGTGAAATACTTCTTGGCACACACTATCTGACAGCATAAGAGAAGGCATGTTCATTCAGGTAAATTCAAAAGGCGGATTAGTCCCCCGTTTTATCTAAATTCTAGTTTATTATATGAACCTTCATATTATGTAATTAAAATAAAACACTAAGAATTCGTAGTACATTTAAGCGACCGACACAAGATCTACTAATAAGTTTAGTTTGTTTGGTGGGCTTTTCCTGAACCTAAGATTTAATTTTAAAAAAATCAAATAGGCATCTACAGAGGCTAATAATAAAATGATTTCCCATTTTCCACCATTTTCTTTTAAAATGCAGGCAATCCATTACATCTACAAATCATCTCGTTAACCGATCCTTTTATTTAAAATGATACTTATAAAATAATGTTACATGTCGGCCTCATTAAAATAAGAACGTAACTTAAAGAATCTGTTCTGGATTGCTTTGGATAGATTCTTGAATACTAAAATATTCTGGCATTTGTTTATCCAATGTTTCACGCAACTGTAAACTATGGAACAGATTTTATGAAAGTAATTACACAAATCACATAAATACTATACAAAGTCAGTACTATTCTTCTAACTTATAATAAGGCCGAAACTAAATGCTCTGAAAGTATTATAAAACCGTCAGACACGTTGGACAGTTAGAAGTTAGACACGTATGATTTGGATTTAAATAAACATTAGTACGGTAAAGATATCACGGATTTATGAAAACATTTATGTTGGCGTTGAAGCGAAAGACCAACCCACATGAATGTATTGCCCACTCGAAACATGTTTAACGTAACAATTTGTTAGAGTTCGAAGGGGAGATAGTTGTAAAGTTATTTCATTGAACTCACAAGTATTCCAATTCAGGAAAGATCGAAGGTGAGATAGTTGTAAATTTAGTTTTTTAAACTCATAAGTATTCCAATTCAGGAGCTTATGCAGAAAATGTGAAAAAGTCAAACAATTTTTCTCAACTAGAAACGAGATAAAACAAGACCCGTTTTCCTTGAAGTAATGATTAGATCTGTTTTTTTTCTTAAAAATGTCCCTGCTTGTATACTACTTTGTTTCCATATGTTAGTTTGTGTCGTTCGTAAATTTTGTATGTGTTAGTAGGGACCGATTGTCCTAGTTTTATGTAGTTCGTCCTAAGCAAATGAATGCTGCGTATAAACTTAATATTTGTATATTGTTTGAGTTTCATAATCACTAGTTTCACCATATTACCTAATTCTGCAATGCTTCAGAGCGATAAGAATCCCGTTGACTGTGTTTTATTGCAACAATTTATAAAATTAAAAGACCGCATAATTTCTGCCCTGATACGAAGTAACATTCATTCCAAACAAAACACTCCTCTTCGTGTTGCGGTTTACAAAAAAAATTGTAATAAGCGATAAGTTAATCTCATAGTATCTACCAGCAAAAACTGCAAAAAAACGATGATGAATTTTAAAATCATTCTATTGAATTTTCTATTTTATTCAACCAACATCCAGCCAACAAAAAGCGCTCCACATAAAGGTGTACGCTGTGCATGGACAGCGTAATGAGTAGCCGTGGGTTTTATTATGCTTCAAAGTACCAGAAACAACCGCTCCCCTCCCTGCCCCCTCCTCACCATCATCGTTGCACCGTTTTATTCTATTTGCGTAGCACCACCATTGAAAGCACGGCTCATCGTATTCACCTATCTACACCCCATTCACGATGCCAGCCGTCTAAATAGCTGGCGGGTTATGTTCCTTGCTAACTAAGAATTTCGTTCAATAGCGGGCGCTCCCATCGCGCGCAAAGTGCACAACATTAATCTATTAATGCTAAGGACCGGTTTGCGATCGAGACGAATTTTAAGTGGTCAACGGCTGTGTAAACTGGAAGAAAATCCCCCGATTCGAGATGGGATTGTGAACGTAACTTACCCAGCGAGCAGGAAAAAGAAAACCAACCGGACGTAATTTTCGGTTCCATCCGAATGCAGCCCGCTGCATCTGCATGCATATGGCAACAGAGCATCACTATCCTCATCATCATTTCCATCGTTATTGTGTCGCGGTTCTTAAGAAGCAACGTTCACCGTCCGGATCGCTACCACCTTCAGCCGGCGAGTTTGTTTGTCTGTTTTTGTGAGCCCGTGTGTGAATGAAGCGAAACGGGTGATGTCGATCCGGCCGGGCCGACCAAACTAGGACAACCATTTCCCGGCTGCCGTCGGTTCCGTTCCGTGCATCGGTGGTACTTCATCTTCATAGCGAGCGCTGTGTAGTAAAGCCGCGCCCGCTTACAAACCCAAACCCGGACCTCTCAACACCGGTGAATAAATCCTTGCACACGCGTGATGCCGCCAAATGGGGAAGAGATACCGAAAACGCCTTCCCCTCCCTCCACACCTCACGCGTGGCTTTTCTTTGGCAAGTGCACAATTTTCACATCACCAAGCCTCGGCGGTCTTTGTTCGGGTGGGTGCTGTTTCTGGTTCGTCCTGTGTGTCTTTCCGGCTGTGGCTACCACACAATTTCCATACCGGTGGGGAGAGGGTGTTACCGACAAACACTGGCAAAAGGACGAAGGAGGCGGTGAACGACTCATTGGCGACAGTATGTGGTCGGGGTGGCCTGGTGTTCGACTTTTGCCGGGTGTCCTTTCGAGGGAGGCACGGGAAACGCTCGCAAAAGGATTATCTTTTCGTGCGGGGTATCTATTTTTCCTCTCTCCCCGCTCCGTTTGCTGCACGGACATCGTTCCACATCGCTTTCTTTCACGAGCCAAACCACGGGCGGTGGCGAAGTGAAAACTGCAGGCAAAAACGGTCGGTAAACAAGTTGTGCATCATCAACCATTTCATTAGCTGTTTTTCAGCCGACTTACGCGTGTTCAAGCGGCTCCGTGTGCTTCACGGCTCCATCCAAAGGCTACACACTTGGTGCTGGGAACGGAGCATAAGAAGTTCCATTCACACGGAGTGGCATTAGGCTGGTTGCGTTGAACGTGAAGGGCATATAATGAAGGTTGCTGAATGTACTATTTACAACGTGAGCTGAGCGTCACCACTGCTTTGTACAGCTTAACATGTTACAACCGCCGTTTAAAACCACATAATTAATTACGTTCGCCTGGAAACAACATCAAACCATCAAAGTAAAACTATACCCGATGAGCTTTGTTGCGGTTTGGTTAGGAATGTCGGTTTCCATCGTTTAGCTTTAAAGTCATTAAAGCGTGTACGATTAAATATCAATTGTTTTATGCTGTATGATGGTGCTCGATCCCATCTGGACTTTTGAATCCATTATGCAACTGGTACTTTAAACGTAGCAGATTTTAACACACTTCCCCAGTTCACAAGCGGGGAAAGCGCCAAGCGCAACAAGTCGCTGCGTAACGCTATTCTGGTAATGTACTTAGAATTGCTCACGAGCTCAATAAATTAAAAAAATATATTTACAGGTTTTTTTAGTTATTTCAACGTTTTGTTATTGTAGTTATTATCTATAATGGGTAATATATGTTTGCAACATTCTCGTACGTAAAATGGGGGATTAAAATTTTGTAATACCAAAAACGCTTCAACTGCTGTTCTCTCCGAACCGGTTTTATAAATTGTGTCTCGGATAACGTGACCTACGTTACCTACGTTACGTATGGATAACGCATCGATTGGAAAGGTTCGTAACGACACGTAACGGAAAGAGATTAGTTTCACTAGTAAACACTAGATGTCGCTAGTGACCTGAAATAACAGATCGTAACGTAAGTATAATTCAGTTTTTTCTCCAATAATTTATAAGATATAATCGATAATACGTTTCTTTCCCGTAAACTGAGACGCAGAAAACCCATGGTCACAATTTGCCGGTGCTTCTAATGTGGAAATATTTTATTTGTGCTGATTGCGTGTTACACTCTAAGCAGCCCTTGCGGAATGTACTTACAGCACTAGGCTTTTAACTTTGGTTTTTAGTTCTTCTACCATCGCTTCATTTGCAACAAGCTTTCCATTGCCTTCCAGCAGCAGCTCTTGCACAAACGATAGTTCCTTCAGCGCCGTAACGCTCTCCAAATCATTACTTGCCAAGTTGAGCGTTCGGCAAAACAATGCGTCGCGTAGCACACCCAAATTTCTATCGATCAATCGGTTCATCGACAGATTAACGCCATCCGCCGTAACAAAGTATTGCACGTAGCTTAGCGCAGTCAGTTGCATGTCGGAGAGGTCGATCGGAGCAGTGAAATTTCCTGCATCAATCCACTGCTCAAGCCGATGTTCGATGGCCCATTTGCTTGCCAAATCACGATAGTAGCCTTTTCTCAGCTCGTCGACACTTTCCAGCTTCGTCAGATACTGGCGAATCGTGGTGTAATGCTCACGAGGATTTATGGCTTTCATCAGCAGGGCAGCGGTTAAAAGTGTCCATTTGCTGTCCGGTTCATAGGTCAACAGTTCCTGGCAGGATGCGAGCTGAGCACCGAGGACGTCCACAATAGCTGACCCAAACTCATAGCCAAACTTTGGTTTCGTCACGCCAACAATACTATGGTCGAGAGGAGATCTAAGCAGAGGCAGTGTAAAGCTCCCTCCGTTTGGTTCAAGAAGCAACACGGTAGAGCTTTCGACACCATCGATGACGACGAAGTCATCTTTCAGGAACCAAGTCGTATCGAATGTGTTTCGTTCGCTGGCTGGCTTCCAATTGCTCACGTCGTTGCAATTACCACAGCACGCTACGGTTAGCTGATACCCGCCGGATGCAAGATTGATGGGTTTGCTGAAGGATATGACGGCCAAGCGTTGTTTCGCATCAATTCGAAACGCTGCTACATGAAGCTCAGGCTGCGAATATCCAAGCAACCAGCGTTGGTAGAACCAAGCACTGCTATCGTTCGGGTCGGTAAACGCGGCCGTAAGCACAAGTTCCAGCTCCTCCTTCAGCTTTTCCTCGTTAATCGGACGATTCGGATCCGACTCGTGCGGATAAAGTACCGGCAGTAGCTTGCTTCGATAGTGCCACGAAGAATAGTTGGAAAAGTTCTTCTCAATCTTTTCCGTGCAGAATGCAAACTCCTTCTCCGGTGTAACTTCCGCCTTCTCAACCACGTACCGTCGATAGTCCCAGCAGTGAACTAAAACAAAATATTGTTACTAGCAGCTCAACGGTGCGTTAGCCGAAACGTACGTACAATTTCGTTCGTCCAGCTTCAAATACTTTGTGCACAGGTCTACCTCCTTCTGCCAATCGGCAGTGGGTGCATTTTCCAGAATCCAACAGCGATGGTGCCACGCGCAGTACGATTTGGGGTTCACCATCAGGCACATTTCCGTAAAGCCAAGATCCTTATCGAAAACGCTTTGAATGTCGTCCCTGTGGGGAGCAAAACGAACGATGAGTCACGGCACCAAAACGTTAGCTAATCACTTACGCATTCGATTCTTTCAGCCTTAAAATACACATTCGGCGTAAATTCCACAGCGTGGCAATATCCGGATTGCTTCCCAGCAACTTCGCCGTTAATTCCATCAGCTCGGCATCGTATTCTTCGGCTAATTTCTTTTCCATTATTCGGCCCATCGCAGCGCGGAACAACTTCACCTTCTGCTGTTGTTCCAGCTTTTTGCGAGCGGCCTCCTCTGCGCTGGTCCGCACCTTCAATCGACCGTGCTAAAAGGAACGAAATATACGCAAGTTTATTCAAATACCGTTAGGTATCAAAAATAAATGAAATAACAAATAATAATAAATATACCATTTCAAAAGTCTATTAAAAACAGGAGCACGGTAAACGATGAGTTGTTTATTTTTGTTTATGCTTCGGCTGTCAATGTGACATTTGACTAACAGCAGGGCAGAAGACGTTTCAATCGTCTGCTGTAAAAAAAATGTCAGGCACTATGGGCTATAAAAGCCGTTGTGCAGGCCAAAATTAATTCCCGGATCTGGCGGCCAGTCGATTAATAAAAAAACGGATAGAAACTACAAAAGGATGAATTGAACATAAACAAACTAACAAATCCTACTACCAATGCCAAGTACGATATGGAAAATGTTTTTAAATTCTTTAATTCAACTCCAAAACAGGGTAATTGTACCAGTTTACGGCAACTTAATTCAGCAGTTTTGCACCTCCCATTTTTTAAATACGACAGATTCTATACGATAGAATAACTATCGTAGTATTTAATTGAGCATGCGTTTTTAAGTCATTAAGTTTTCACTGAAAATATATCAAAATTCAAACACAGTCTTTGTTCCAGTTTCCATCCACCTGAATATTGGGTTTAAATCTTTCTTAATGGTATAAAATTACGATTGGTATAAAAATTGTTCCAAACTCGTTTTTACTCTTACTATAGAGCCAAAATTCGTAAAAATGTTTAATTCATTAAATTGGAATTCTTATTTCGCATATAAATGATATCAGATTTGAAAAAATCTTTCAGAGGTGAAATAGATTGTTGTTTGTTTTTAATAATGTTTACCAATTTAAAGATCTTATTGTTGCTATTTGATTGGATTCAAATATACTCAAATAAACAAAGTGTGGTTAGACCATGTCGACCATTTAAAGTCTAGGTTCAGTCTTATTCTGTCTTGGGAATGGATTAAAATTATCATATAATTTTTGCGGATGTAGTTTTGGATGTAGTGGAATGAAAAGTGTAAGACTATTTATCAGTTCTAAACCAGAAACATTTCGCGCTGAATGTACAATGTTGAATGTTGGCTTATCTGGGTGATGTATTGAAAATTGATCATTTTTGCAATTCCAGAAGAAACGCATTTCCACAACTTGTTTTTACCGTCATGGTATGCGGCTATCAATCTTATTTTTCTTTTATTAATAAATATTTTTTGTCTTATTACTTCAATAACAGAAAGGTTTATTAGTCAACTCATAAGTTCATTTTTTTTAACTAATATTAAAACTACTAATTTTAATCCCGCAGATCTATCTATCTATAAAAACTTAGCGTATTACATCATGCAATGAAACTAACATCAACCACAAGTAGTTGACGAGTTTAGGAAATGGAGTAGTTTTTACTTTTCATGGGTTTGATCTGAAAGCTGTATTGCATTAAAATTTGAATATTACCTAAAAGATAGATATACAAAAAAGATAAATCGAAAGAAAAATAAATTTAAATTGGTATAAATTTGCACAGTATATCTCAAGATTATCTGTTCATTTTATTTTTGCTCTATAAAAATACTTTCATTTAGCAATGTTCTCTCGAATAAAATTTGTTCAAGAAGTAATTAGGATACCTAACCGTAGATACATTTAAGTAGAGTTTAGTAAATAAAGTTTATAGATAAAATGATAGACGTTCGCACTGACAACATTTCACATTTTCTGGTGTAGAATAAAACAAAAATTACATTTAACTTTTCACACTATTTACTGTGAATTCACATGCTGCACGTGCGTAAAATATGGTCAAATATTGAGAGTAACGCTAGCGCCGGCAACGAGAACGAGCCAAGCAAAACCATGCTCACCTCTCTCGTTATGCTCTGTTCATTCTCTTGAAACACGCTTCAAGCTATGCAGCCTGTGTCTATGTCGGTAGCAACATAAAATCTCTCTCACTCTTTTTCAGTTTACCTTCTACCTTGCGAGTGAGTGCATGCACGCCGTGTTTACCGGTTTTTATTATAAGTTTGTTCCGAACAAAAAGCGCAATAAGTATGCTTTGTTTGTGTAAGGAATTGTGTATTAGGAAAATTCTGTAGTTCTAAATGAAGTGATCCACTAGATTCCGATTGAGAATTATTTTGCCAACAAAATTTTTAAAGATGTGCCTGAAAGAGCTGCGTGCAACTAATGTTGTGTTGTTATTTTTGTTACGAGTGTGTTTATTTATGTGATTGCGCCCAAAAGAAGTATTAAAAATCGTTATCATGCTTGTGACAAATGAGGAGTTTTTGTTTTCCCTCGGTGATGACAACCTTTCACCTTGGTTGCGGGCAACGCATGTTAGTGTTCTGGCACGGGTGTTGCCGGCTTTTGCGAATCAACCATATCAATTTTGTCTTGTAAAGTGCAGTGATGTGCTAATACCAATGAAAATGGCGAAACAGTGATAACAATTGCAAAATCAAACAGTTATGAAAAGATGAGATATACGCATTGAAAGAAAACGTGAAAGCATCGTGCTACTGATGCAGCTGTTTGTGTACAATTTCGAATCGGAGTTAGGGAACGTGAACTGACGCTGCTGCTGCTGCTGCTTCAAAGCGGGCTATTTATATTTCACCGCTTCGAAAGATCTCTTTCATGATCATCTTCCCTCTGGCGGCCTAAGATCGTGACCCCCAGCAGCATCGCGGAGTAGGAGGATGATGCGCGTGAACCTTGAACGTTCTTGAAAAAGATCCTGTTTTGGGTTGGAGAGCATCGAGTCGTTTCGGATTTGGATCGAATTTGGTGCAAAGTCCTGCAATCAAGGTGGATTATTAGCAACGGTGCCAATAAATTGGTCCAATTTATAGGTTAGTCAAAAGTTGAACCATTTTACAATGGTAGTTAGTTTTTCCACAGAGCGATTTGTTGATTTCTAGATTATAGATTATTTGCAACGAGATTTGTTGTGTTGTTCAGTTGATTCTTTCTTATTAGTTCCTGTCGAGGCAGATTGAACCAACATCTCATCGGCAGTGTGCTGGGGGAGCACAACATAAACAACATGGCACAAGGGGCCGGGGATATTTTTGACCGAATGCGTGCATGCCTCGGCGTCACAGTTTCCACGCGCACTTGACAACATCATGCGCAGAGGGCCTACTGCGCAGAGTCGCACAAATGATCGGGGGTCTAACCATTCGCCCCAAGCCACACCGGGATGCAACGGGAATCGTAAACACACGCCAAACACAACCCCTGCCTGCACACGCGTGCGACATCAGACTATCTCACGCACGAGAAGCTCGCTTTGGTGGAAGTATTCGGTTTGATTTTTTGTTTCGTAAACCGACTCGCTGACCGGCATTCGCGTCGGGTTTGGAGAAGGCACAAGTGGGGCTATTTATTTTGTGGCTCATCTTGACGATGAGAACGAAATAGACCCTCAAAGAGCGCTGCCTTTTCGCTGCTCTCCGCTTCACGAGAGCAACCGATGGAAGGCAAACCCGGACGCGGAGAGCAAATACTCCAAAACAAAACGTAAAACAATACAAAAAAAATCTGCTCACACACGGGAAGCATAAACCACAGCTTCCGCAGAGGATCGAAGGTGAGGCAGAAAAGCAGCAAGCAAAAGCAACAAAATAAACACCAAGTAAAACATGCTTGAAATGCGACCGAACAACGCGAAGAAGCGAAGGAGAAACAAAAAAAAGCCAAACCGTGCCCAAAAAATCAAACCCGCTCACATGTTTCACATTGCGTGGCTTGGGTGGTGTCGTCGGATGTTTGATGCTGGGAATTCGTTGCTTGTTTTTTCGTTGCTGCTTGTGACTTGCGTGCGTGCGCTTTGGGACGCGGTGGTTATATTTAAAGACTTCGACAAACGGCCCGGGTCAATTGTTTATTGCACTGAACTTTTGACACCCGGCGTCGCCCGGTTTTGTTTTGATCGTCGTGTGCGAACGGGGTGCGATTTTTCACCGGCACCCGCTTTTCGGGCCGCTTCTTCCCTGCTGCACCTGTTAATGGCTTTGACCTTTCCCCGGTTGTCCGTGGCCGATGAATGCGGAGGAAGCGGTGAGCAGAGCGAACGATGTTGGTGGATGACCCTTGGGCGGGGAAGGTGTGGGATTTGGTTTCTGGACCGCCGCGTGTCGATGAACTTCACCTTGCGCGCTTTAGGTCCGGTGAATTTATCTTCCAGCTTAATTTTCCCTCTTATAGGGTACTTTTTCGGTGGATTTTTTTGTTATTTTTACTACGCTTGAAAATAAGAAACCCAAAGCTTGGCTAGAAATGGATGGATTTTCATGAAAAATGATGCGAACGAAGGCGAAAAAAAGCAAACGCACTCGCCAAGAAACAGACGACGGTGGTTGTGGTTCATCAATTATGCTGCGGAGCATGGTTTGTGGTACGCGCTGCAGCATCCATCACTCCAACGGCAGCGTCTCGGTACGTCAGTCAGCTTTGACTCTCGTACGGGGAATCGGTATTTGATGCGTCCGTTTTCGAACATTCCAACATTCCACCCTCCCACCAGTGGGTGAAAGGTGACACACGGTCGAGCTATTTCTGGTGGTTTTTCTCGTAGGTGAAACGAAATGATTCTTGTTTTTTTTTTGCAGTTGAGTTGTTTTTCGTTGGAATGGGTTGTGCAATGAGTGGAGGAGTTTCGTGGTATGCCAGAGGTGTACGAGGCGTGTATGAAAATGTTGAGAATTTTAACACCATTTGGATGTATTTTGCATGCCAAAAATTAATATTTGCTTATGTTTAACACTTAACCACATTAAAAAGCGTGCGATTAAGTTAAACATGTTTTCCATATAAATCGCTCTTTTAATTGCACGATGACTCTAACGGAGAAAATTACGCCAAACAAACAACTCATCGTCTAAGGCATGTGTTAAGAAAAAGTTTCGTCCAAAATTCTTCCCCTCGTGTCCGTTTGCCCTTAATATCCGTAGATCGGGTCCCCTGCCGCACCATGCGTGCCCCTCCAGGTGGAGGAAACTATTATTTGATTTAATTTGCTCGTCCATGCGTAAAAGCTGATGGAAGGGATTATTAAATTTTGCCTTCCAAAACTACTCACCCAACACAATCCGAACCCACCCACTCATCGGCCCACCGGTGAGTCACCTTTTTGCGGTTAGGTCTTTTTTTCAACCATCTTAGGCCATGCCGGCGGAAGCGGGGCCTAGAAATGCGCCCGTTCGGGTCGGTTTAATTATTGAATATTTCTCTCACATTCGAACGTTCTGCGCTGACGTTCGGTTTTGATGAGGTGAACGAGAAGAAGTTGGTTTCGATGGTTTGTGCTCTTGCCAATCGATCCACCATCGTGTGATCGCCGGTGCTGCTGGTGTCCCCACTCTTCATGCTCATGCGGAGTCCCATTCAATTATCTTTCATGAGTTTCAGTTTGACCGTAAAATCGTAATTCGGTTAAAAACTTCTTTTCCTGCTTAGCACACACGCACGCACTCCCTTGGAACTATATTATTTCGAGTTCAGCTCCCGCAGTCTCAGTCCTGCTCCATCGGGGAACCCGGCTCATAGACTATTTTTTCGTCGTCCCATTCGTTTCCCTATGGTACGGTGTCGAAACCGTTCCGTCGTTCGTACGATGCCCGTTAAATAGGATCAGGAAAGTATTAAAATCGCGTTCTCGACGCACCGACACAACGGATGGGTGCTCCGTCGCGTCGAAAGGAAAATGCCTGTTCTCAGGCTGGGTTGCTGGGTTTTGTGTGCTGATTGTGATAAATTGAGCTCGTTCCGACTTGTTGTCGGAGGAAGCAGAGCTCCGTACACGGTTGCCTGGGTGCTTGGATGCGGCGCAGATGCCACGTTCAGCAACATGGGGAAACATTGTAGGGAAAGCTACACATATCCCACTCGGTGCGTGCGCTTTTGAAATTAATTCAATTAAACCTTGCACACAGATATATTGGTATCGGTTCATTAGGGCTTCCAATAACCTAGTTTTGTGTCGTTGGATTGGTATGGAATGAGTTGGATTTAGGACCTGCACCGAAGTGCAGGTGAATATAATCGTTGACCGTTGGTTGCCGTTGTTTTCTGAGCAAACATTTTCCGTTCATCGCACACTCGAGCGAACGTAAACGCGTTAGGTTTATTGTAAAAGGAGGTCCTCCGATTTGTTGCTCCATATTTTGTTTCATGAAAGTGATTTGTTCAGTGCAATGCGCTTTGCATGACTTGGTCGCATTCGTAAGTCGTCTTATCGGATCTCACGATGATGGATTGCTATTTTATGTTAAAAACCAGTGGTTAGCAACCTCATTCAGCAATAATTCAGGCTGGGTGTACATTTAAAAAATAAACCTTAATTTTGTCTCTTTGTTTTCAACATATATGAACGTTTTTGGTTTCGAACCCGGTTAAATTTGTAAAATAAAAAGGGTAATTTTTTTATTAAGTTTTTTTTTTAGTGTAGTGAGTGTTGCATTTTCGATGTAACATTTGTTGCGCATTCGTCAGTTGCTTAGTGGCAGTAATAACAGTATAATAGTTCAAGTAAAGTACTTTCAATATATAGCAATATATGTGTATCACTACTTAAAGCATAGCGAATCAAGTTTGCTGATTCCTTGTGTAAGTAATTTAAGTGAAAATGGCGAAAAGTGAAAAAAATTCAACGTGAACTGAGCTCGTAAATCAAACTTATACCATTAAAAATGCAAATAAATTGGAAAATAAATATTTTAACGACGGAAAAGGTTAAACAATTTGTTGTCTGTGTTGAAAATTTTCATCTACAGATCAATAGTTTTTATCAAAAACAACCAACATATAGTACTAATAATACCACACCTTGATTGGTAAACAGTAGAAAAAATCTTAATAGAACTCAAAAGATTCTTTTTTTTTTGGAAAATAAAAACTACTCCTAAATCATACAGTTGAATTTAAAAGCAACAAAAACCAAAACTAACATTCACTGATTTTATTTTCATTCTCTGCCCTTCACAAAGACATGAGTGACTCGCGCCATTCGAGTAAATTATTTTTGAATCATTTTTGGCTAAAGATCCAACACAGATTGTTTCGTGGATCTCTCCAACGTAGATTTACACTCCAACGCGATGTTTTATTGATTTACCAAAGCGTTGCTTTTGCTTTATTCTATTCACCATCGCACGACCCTCCTACTGATGCACTAGTTGAGTTGTGCTTTTTCTGCGCAAAAGTTATACGAGTTTAATGACTGTCTGTGAAACTGTCGAGCATCGCAACACTAGCCACACCAGCGTAGTGTATCCTTTTGCAGCCCGCCGAGAATTGCGCTCAAGTACCGACGGTGCGTACGCAGAGTTCAGCGGACAGATAGCATCGCACCAAACGGGCCTTGAAAATCGCGCGTCCATAATGCAATGAATTTCAAACGAAACCTCTTGCAGCCTGTTTTCCTCTCGAGTGAAATTCCGCGTAATTGTATTTCACTGTTGCAAACCGGGCCGCTTCTTGCGACGCGCTTCTGGAGCCTGGGAGAGAGCGAGTTCGCGCGAGCTTGAACGGCAAGTTTTATTTATTAATAACCGTCGCAACTATGTATTTTGGAGAGGGTTGCTATTGGAGAGGAGGAGAGCGGCTTGGGATGGCTTCTGGTGAAGATTACTCCTGGAATCCGGACAAAATCCGAATCCGATCTGGCGAATCCAGAATGCATTTCCCAGTGGTGGAAAGGAAACAAGCGTGGTTCGCGCTTGCACCAGCTATCGTTCGTTTTCTGACCATATTTATGGTCAATGCTTCCGGGTTTTCTGGGTGGCCGGGCCGGGAGAGAAGTATGTCCTTCGGTTTGGCGCGCGCGGTCCGTTAAATTGGCGTTCTGTTGCAATAATGGGATGCAGTGAGAAAATGAAAGTTACTATTGCTGGACTGTTTGTGCAGTGCGCTGGGCGGTTCCCGAACAAGGATTGCGATCCTGCTGAAAGTGCTCAACCAAGTGCTCACCCAGCTCAACAACAGTAGTGGTTCGCCATTGTGGTGTTGGGATGGCTGGGATGAGAGAAGGGGGAAGGGAAGTGAGCCAATGGGAATAACGTTGCACGCCCGGTACAACAATCGTTTGGTGTTTTGGTCGATCCTGGCGGCGTTGTGTAATCCCACAGCCGCTGAAGAAGGATTCGCTTGACTGCAGCTTGCTACCAGGGACGGTGCAGGGCTGCTGGACGTGAAACTAATTCTCATAAAATTTAATTTTCATCCCACAAACACAGCCTCGTTCTCTCCCACGTGGCACAGGAGCTCTGGCTTCTGCTCCCGCTCGAAGCCTTTTTCCTCGGGCATGTCATTGCCAGGAAAGGTTTTTGTGGTGAAGCCACCGTACACAATTTATATGCCAAAAAAAAAACAACCTGTGCAGTGTCCAATACGAAGTGTGGGTAGTACTGAATGTAAAGTGAGCGAGTTAGAGCGGCTTTTCCGTTTTTCTCTAGCAAAACTTTCCTTCAAACAACAACACTCAGCCCATGGGCGTTTGCTCAGTACGATACGGAGGCGACGGGCGATGCTTGCAATTGACAGAAAAACGGGTAGGGTTTTGCAGTTGAAAACGAAAGTTTTTTGGCACTTCCAGCCATTTTAGGAAGAGCGTGGAGAAAGTTAGAGAAATTAGTACGGCATATTTCTATCGTGAGAAAAGTAATTTTAACCTCAACCTGCAAACCAGAACGCAAACGTTCGGGATGGCATGCTTCCTAGGCTAATGAAGACGATTTCGTCGAACACCGGTCGATTGGGGAAGCCTATGCTCGGTGAACGGAAGGACATGTAATCCTCCTGATATGGACGGTTTTTATACTATCAAGGACCTGATTCGACTGTGGATAAAAGTTTCCCGTTTCCATTGTAACATAATGGATTGCTGTCGACAGGATCGAGCTTTTCCGTTCTTTTTTTTTCTCCATCCAATAAAACAGCGTGAAGAAGGGAAGGAGGCAATTTGGATAATTGCTTTTCTTTCGCATCGATGCATCGCACCTTTCGGGGAGCAAAAAAGGGATAAACGCTGCCATTACGTTATTGTTTTACATGGTTCATCGAGATACCTAGCGAAAAGTGTCGCAGGACGCGTATGTACGTGTAGTGAATCGATTTGATGTGGTTGAGTTGAGCTACGAGGCGAAATAAATTATCCGGGAATGGGTTGAGCGAATTCAAAACGGCCTTTGAATTACATATTTTTCAATTTCTAGAATGTTGACGTCAAAGCTTTAGTCTTCGAAAAACAATTGCACATATTTGCCTGCCAGTGTGAGCTTACATGGGAGTTTTAACAAGTGTTTACAAGAAAAAAGGGTGTATTAAAAGTAAACAAAAACAAAAAAGCCGTTGTATAAGTTTCATACCTCTCTCCCGTGGCAAGCCCGTCGATAGGCCGCCTAATTAGTCCTGGCAGCGCTGAAACAACCGAAGGAAAGCGAGAAAAACCGCACGTCCCTCTAACGTAAAGGTAATTTGAGTCCCCGAACTGAACTGTGAACCCATCATTACGGTTTGCCCCGCGCCCGCTCTCATATTACCCCGTTCCGGCTAATGATGTTTGATTTTCTTCCGTTCCTGGGTTCGCTCGCCAATGGTGTTTTTTTTTTGTTTGGGATTTTGACTGGAAATTTGTGTACTATTGGTGCGCTCTGTGAATGTACGTGTAGATCCAAATAGTATGTTGTTTAGGCTGAGGCCACATCGTCTCAGCAGTGTGCGGACCAAGAGCGGAAAGCATTAGATGAGCGCCTTCGTGACAGCTTAAAGATGGGTTCGTGATCTAATTAGCTGCCGAAATTGATGCTTCCGTGCGGCACTCGCACGCTGGAATGCTGCGGACCGGAGTGCCTAACGCGTTTTTCACCACAGCAGATTGATTAATGAGTCAAGATCGTTGGGAATGTTTCGACGGGAACGCCAGAAGCGGTCTTCAACCGATGGTTGGCCTTCCCAACGGCAGTTTATTCTAATTTTCGCATCATTTCGCTCACGAACGAGGCGAGTTTGTGTGTGTTCTTTTTTCGTTCAAGATGATGCATTAGTAGGGATCGTCAGATGGTCGTGATTTCGAAAATTTTATATATATATATAT
>KI915042.1:8881796-8919786 GCA_000473445.2 Anopheles farauti
CTATCTATATATATATGTTAGCCACATAAAAAACCGGCAATAGAGCAGATCAGAATTGAAAATCTCTTTAGGATATTACAAACTATAGCTATAACTTTTAAATGAAATGTAAAAAGAACATTTTACAATTTACTATCGTATGGAGACAACGATTTTTTTTAAGTTTAATCATTGTTTGATACTAAGCAGTCACAATACTGTGAAAATCAATTAAACAAGCAACGATAAGCTAAAACTTTTGCAATAAAAATGTAGATTTTTCAAAATATTCAGCAATAAGTTTAATTTAGAATAACTCCATGTTCATGCTACAACGTATCTGATTTAGCAAGTGTTGTAACCAATGTCGAGTCACCTTAAGCAAGCTTCTCTTGCCAGAACGAAAAGGCCCATGTAATTGTGAACCATGCACCCGAATAATGAATGCCATCTGTTGTCATGGTCTTATCTTCACCGAGGCTGCACCGAGGTAGAACGCTCTTCGAATCTCCAGTTCAAAGCAATATTCTATGAGGGGTACCCGTTCGCAGCGCCAACGTTGTTTTGCAAGTGTCCACATAAACGATTTTTCAACCACAAACAGGGTATCTCTCGTATTGCCCAGAAGGCCGACCGATGATCACGGTACGGTTGCCATTTTGTGGATTGCTCTGCATTTACGTCACACTACACCCGATAACGATACCAATAAGAATCGCATTGTCACTTTGGTATGGAATCGCATTTGAATTTCAATAAACGATCGCCTTTAGCGCCCCATTTCAAGCTTGCCTCCATCTTGGTTTACCGGTCACAAAAGCTGTGCCGATTGTGTTTGCCAGCAGTGACAATATTTGACAGGGGCTGGAGGGTGGTGGTGCATTCATCGGTGCAAGATGCTTCCCGTCGGGACAAGCAAGTGCACCAGCAAACCGATCGCTAACACTGATATGGGAAATTACGGCGGCTATGTCTTGTGTGTTAAGACCACGATGCTTTACACGAGTCAACTCTCTCGGTTGCTTTGAGGAGCAGGAATGGCGTGTATCTTCTTGCGCTACTCACCAACGCCAGGACCTCTCTCCCCACCGTACCGGAGCATAGCATGCAAGTGGAAACCGAATTACCATAATCGATTCTTCGATTTTATGCTAATTCTTTACATCGTTAGGTTTTTCTTCAACCCCATGCCATCGCCATTTGTGCTTCTGTTGGCTGTTGTCCTTAGCTGCTCAAGTACATGTCTACAAACCGCCATCAGTAAAAGAGGGTCCTCCGTTCAGAAGTCCTAGTTTTCTTTCGGCTTCATTTCGGCCCTGTCCCAACTTTGGCAGGGCGTAAAACAGCCGACGTCGTGTTTTGCGTCTGCGAACATAAGGGTTCACGAGGGAAGTCTATATTGTGCGCTTGCACCACGACCCCAAAATGCCACCACTGCCGTTCACAGGTACCAGGGACTAAACGACACAAAGTATCGGAGCAAAAATAAAAGGAATTCTGGTCAACCCGAGGGGTTCGCGTCTCAGCGTAAAAGCAATGCTTGCTTCGCACTGTCGAAAGTGCTGTACCTTCCACTCTTCCCAGCATGTGTCCCAGCTCCCGAACGCACATTGACCAGAATGAATACAATCTTTCCGATTTGCTTATCGGCAGTCACTTTTTGAGTGGATGTGAAAATGGGAAGCAAAAAAAATCCTGCAAGGCAAGGGAGGAAATCGAATCTCATCACCATCACTTAGACCGAAGGATGTAGTGTCGGGCACGCACGATGAATACGCAAAAAGTACGGTGCAAAGATTTTATGGTCGACAGTGCCAAATATCGTCGGAATCAAATATGATTTGATTGGAAACGCTGGCTTCTGGGCTAATGCGTACCGGGACGCATCGGGCGATAAAAAAGCGAAGAAAGGGTAGAATATAATATTCCACACATGCTCTCGAAGCGCGGGAAAGGAATGGGAGACTTCAGGAAATAAAGATTCCTAACTTTATTTCAGCGAAATGTTATTAAGCTCCAGCGAAACGTGATTTTTATAGTTTTTTTTGTGTCTGATAGTTGTTTGATCGCACGAGCAATCAAATAATCATAACAATACCATTCGATGTCGACTATATTGTGTCGGTTTATCGTTTCACTTATGTGTCATACATTAAATACATTTTATTCTTCTTGTCTCTTTGCAGATAGTAGGATTTTAATTCGCTCATATCTTGACTTTCTCAAAGTCGACACAAACTTCGCTTCGCATCATATAGATAGGGTAACATGTTTCGTTTCTTTAAGTACACATAAAAAGTTTTCTTTTTTTAGACAAAATCAAAACGATTGGGTCAAATCATGCACGGTGCTGTCGTAATGCCGCTCGCTTATGTGGCTAGCCTTCCACGCCTCACCACAGGAGTGTTGAGAAGCGTTTGCGTTCTACAGCACCAACAACCGTCGACATGTTCTTTATATATAAACACAAAAAGCTACCAGAAACGCCAGATTAGTACGGCTGAGTGTGAGGACTTTCGGAACGGGACCACATGGTTGCAAATAGCGTCGGAACGTGAACGGCCACCGATGGTGCTAGTCCACTAGGTTGTGGTGGTGGTGTGCATTATGGGCCGAAAGGTTATAGAACCCAATCAACACGTTCGTTACGCAAACGCTGCAGACACCACAGCCACGAAGGGACAGCATCGGGAACAGGGCGAAGGGTTCGAGTCGGTCTGCAGTCGGTTCAGTGGCGAATGCAGCATAGAACAGACCCGCAGACACCCTCCTCGTTCGCCCGTGCACGGCGGGGTCTCGCTCAGGACGATGTATCTCTCCTGTTACCACTCGGAAACAACTCTACAAACACTCACACACACAAAGCCAACCACCCTGTACATAGGCGGGTGTAAATTTGGACGGTTGAGTATCGAAAACAACAATCGTGCACACATACGCGCCCAAACCCACATACACACGCAACCTTCGCCCCCGGGGGGTGGGGAGCTGAAAGTGGCTGCTGCGGCTCAGGACGTGCGAGTACGCGGTGGACGCACTTTTTCCTGCACGCTTTTCCGGAGCGCGCGTTCACTTGTGCCAGCGGGTAGAGCTCAGCTGTATGCGTGTGGAGTATGTTTACAATTTTCTTGGAGTGGTTTTTGCCGTCCCACCGACATCGCTTACGGTGGAATATGCTCTCAGGATGTTGCGAGACCGAGGTGGCACAAGCAAGTGTGAATACGTCTGAACCGAGAGTGTGGACTTTTTTTTGTTAGTACAAACCATACTCCGCTCTTGTTGTGATACTTTGCCACAAACATAAGAATAAAAACGGTAGTAACTTGCTTCACTAATACTTGTATGAGGATCAGTTTTTTGTAACACTCAAGTACAGGCGGGGATAGAGAGTTTGCGAAAACAGATAAAAGGGATGGATGTAAAAGATTGACCCGTTCTCTCGCTCAAGTTTGATTGGTTTGCATTGTAGAACAGCATTTGGGATAAAAGTTGAGTAAAATATTGATGCATAATTAATGGACTGTACCTTATCTTATGAATTATGAAAGTGCTCCATTTTCGTTTATACTGACGGATTTTCATAAGTTTCTTCGGATACTTCTACTCACTCTCACGCAGGACGTAGGAAGAATACAATTCGTCTCTCGCCGATACACTCGTACCCTTTCTTTTACTCTCTCTCTCTCTCCCGACAGTAATAATCCTGATGATCCACGACGGTGGTAGTGCGGTACAGGGAAAAACTACACACCAACACACCATTCTGCAAACGTGCTAGCTTTTCCGAACCCTCCTGCTAGGTCCAGTTCTGTGCACGCATACCACCGAGCATCATTTTCCTCGGGAGTGTGAGTGTGTGCGTTCGTATAAGCAGTGTTTTTCCACAAGCTCGCCTGTAAGCGAGGACGACGCGACACCCGCACGTGTATGGGTGCGCGGTACGTGCGCGTCTGTGTAAGGGTGGTGGTAAATTTTATCGATTTTACCGTCAGAATCATTTTACCAACTCGGAGCTCGGTTCGTTCGCTCTCGCTTGCTCTTTCTCTTGCTCTCCCATCTGGTGGTGGCGGAAAAATCCGTGCACACGGCGGCGTTCGCTTTTCCACACAAACGCGCCCAGCGAGCGTGCGAGCGGGAGCGAGACAGAAAACGACCGAGGGCACGCGCGCGAGAGATGAAAAGTTCTGCGCGTACGTGTCTGTGTGTGTTTCGGTTTTTGGTGGAAGATTTTCCGAGCCCTTGCTAGCTGGTTCATCCTCAGTGCGTGGTGAAGTTGTGCAGAAGTCGTCTGGAGAAAGTTGCCACCGTGCATCGATTGGTAGCAGCAGAACGGATTAATTGGGTTTGCCCATTGGAAATACATCAAATCAGGCCGACACCAACGGTGCAACGGCAAAGAAGGTGTGTTTTCCGTGTTGGGTGCTGTGGAGTTCGTTTTGCAAAGTGTGCATTTTGGAAGCAAATGTAAAGAAGCAAGCGATAAAAGTGGCTGCCCGGTGGTTGGTGCTGGAACCGAACGTGGGAGAAGATTTTTTTGTTCGGGGATTGAGGCTCCCCAGGTTGCCCGCACGAGAACGCGCAGTGTTTTAGTGGGTGTGAGGTTTGGTTAGTGTGGTGTTTGATTTCTACAAATAGGTTGGCGAATGTGTGCTGGCAAATGAGTTAGGATAAATCTGCACGATAGTGGAAATTTGTGGCAACCAAAAGGCTTCTGTAGCAGCAATAGTTATTGTTGCGAAAAATCCTATCCGAGAACGTGCTCCGAGTACAATTGAATACGGAAAGTGTGGGTGTGTGCGTTTGCGTGTGCAATCCCTGCACTACTGCAGCCCCGTTTGAGAGTGGATTCGTCAGCTAAATGGAATAATATCTTCGTTCGAATACGGATTTTTCATCACTTCACTGGTGGCAGCAAATAATTTTCACCGCGCCACAAATCATCCGAGAAGAGGTAAGAATCGTGCGGTGGCGTGCGTGAGAAGCGGCTCTCCTTTTTGCGTCATTCGCAAATCGGAATCTCTGCAAACACCACCGCCCGGAAAAATGGGCGCAGCCTGTGCCCTCGATTCCGAATCCATCTGCGAGATGCGCGTGTGGTTTGTGTGAGCATGAATGGACCGTTTTTCACCTGAAACCGCACCAAGCGGGGTGGGGTGGGGTGTTTAGAAGAGCAATCTCCGATGGTGGGTTTTGTGTGTGCTCTGTCGAAAAGTATTTATGATAGCACAAATTACGTCATTTGGTGTAATAAAAGAGTGACCAAATTCCTTCGGATCGGATCCAGTAGCTCCAGGATTTGTGAAGCATACATCGGGAAGAAACACTCACAGAGGCTTTCTTCATCCCCAACCGAATTGGAGCTTTCTGGAGAGAAAACAAATATGGCGGCGAACGGCAGCTGTCACGAGTTCTCGTGCACCGAAAATTCCGATATAGCGAAACCACCACCAGCCCCGGGGAAGAGCGTGCTGCTGTGAGGGCACGGGAAAAGCGGGAAATACTACTACGCGCGAGGCAGCCAGGTCCTCGCTGCTGTGGGAAGTGGAAAACGGGGAGGTACGTTGATGTTGAAGAGAATGAGTTAACACGGACTAGTGTGTGTGTGTGCGTTTGTTAGTATGGGTTGGATATCAAAAGTAAGCTCCTGAGAGCGTAAGGAGTACGAGAAGAGAGTGTTTTTGAATTTGGAACTGAGCGAGAGTTTTATTTGCAAAAAATATTAGAGAAAAATATGGATGTCCTGTTTCACGCGCGTCCTATAACACACAATCACGCTCGCTCCCGACTACGCTGTTTGTTGGTGGTGGGAGTTGGAGGCTTTTTTTTTAAAGCCGAATAAACTCCAACCGATGTTTATGCATTTTTCCTCCCGTTCGCGACACAGAATGCAACCATTCTCGCACACCAACACAAACGAGCGGTTTAATGAGTGGAGCCTGCTCAGGATAATGGTGTAATCGTGAACGAGATGGAATTTGACGTGCTTGACTGTGTTTGTGTCGTTGGTAGCGGTGATACAGTGTGGTAGTCAACGCTGGAAAGACAAAACGGACCATGACGAAGTGCAGTTTTTCCGTTTTTCTTTCATATAGAAGATACGAACAAGAACGATTAATAACTGTGCAAGGTGTAGTATTCCTCTCACGAGTAGAGACAGACAGAGAGAGAGAGAGAGAGAGAGAGAGAGAGAGAGAGAAAGAAGGAACGACCCACAGGACACAGGGCATAATATGCTACTACGATTTCCGCCGTCCGCTGCCGCCCGTACGTCCCAACACCTCGCCAAAAAAGGGGCGCTTTTTTGTAGTCGTGTGAACCGCCTTTTCCCGATTTTTCACTCGAGCGGGAAACGAGTTCCGTCCGCATTATTTCCGCCACGGACGGCGGGGGTGGCCGTCGCATAAATCACGCCCGCTGCATCACGCTCCAAGATCGTCAGGTTTCGGTTTTTGTAGCGTCCTTGCGAGGAGCCGCGCTTTTTTTTCACGCTTCTCGAAAATGCAGCCTTTAGTGCCGGATGAATGCAAGCAGTGCCATTGTTTTCTCGTAGTTTCCGGACTTTCTTTTGTTGCATTATTATATGTACGTTTAGTATTGTACGTACTTCCTGGAAAAGAAAAACAAAACTTCCTAATAAAAACCAGTATTCCTATGTGCTGCACAAGTTTCTGATGAGGTAAAATGCAACAAAAAAAAACGTTTCTGGCAATTCTTTTCGTTTGGAAAACTAGCGTAATAATGGAACGGGTTAAATTGCACGCTTCACAATGCTTCACAAATGGTGCACAGCTTGTATAACAAGCAGATAAGTCTCTCTAGCCACTTCTCTTCGCCACATTCTGTTTAAAACAATTTCTCTAGTAGCACCCCGACGGATCATCCTCTCGTGGAGAGCAGTTTCCGGCTTTCTGACCATTCCAATAAAACGCCATCACATCTAATTACTTGTCGAAGGTGAAAGACGATCCTATCTGTACGCTTTTTCAAGGCCCACTACTACCACTACCAAACAACCTTTTCTTGCTCTTGGCGGCGCTAGCAACCAGCGGGGTGTATGCTACCTGGACAGTTTTGCTCTTCGGTGTTCGATTTCCGACACCTGAATTCCATGGTCAATGCTTAACGGGCGGTGCCGGTAATCGCACGTTTGCACAGCAAAGCATTAAAGTGCCTCCTAGGAGGTCGATGGCGGTACTTCAACATGTGAACCACAGCGCCATGCAGCGCAAACATAATAGAAATAGAAACGGACTGGTTTTTGTGACGTTATCCGGAGCGGAAGTGACCGGCTTTGCTTGGCAGAAAGGCTGAATACAAACACAGCAGTGTCACGCCCCGTCCGGAAGCGAATCCGTGGAAAGTTACACAAACGCAACGTAGAATTAATAACTGGAAATTGAATTTTCGAATGCCAGCACACAATGGACGCAATGGAAGGGATGAGCATTCAAGAGGGAAGTCTTGTTGTGAGGATTTCTCTGCTTACAAGCGAATCCTAGATCCTGTCGCCTTCTACACCATGCGCAACGCGCCCGGTTGGCGAGGATTTATTCTAGCAACAACAGCGTCTTCCCGTTGGGTGGCGTACACACCATTAGCGGAATGAAATTTGCCGTTATTTTTTATTGTGCTAATTTCCCTTCGCCAGGCCAACGGACGAACCGGACGAACCGAGCGCGGAAAAGCAATTAAAGGTGGTGGCTGCAGCTGCTGTTGTGCGCTTTGGGTGTTTAATTTTATTTTCGCGAAATATTCGCCACCATAACCACCGACACGAACGAAGCCGTTACCCATCGGGGACGGAGGATACATGCGAATAAATGTGATTACTAATTGCTACTTTTGCAATCAAAGTGATAAAATTTTAATGGCTCTTGTTGCATCGTCGCTACACCGCGTCATATCGTTTGCCCCGAAAGTGTTTGGCTACAGGTTAGCCCGGAAATGCTTTACCAAGGCTCCGGTCTCCGAGAGGACGGTGTGATTGCCAATCACGCGAATCGCCCCGTACAGAAGGAGCCTGTTTAAATGTCAAATAATCTAACATGTTTATTGGTAGTGGTGGAAAAACTGCCCGAAAACCTCTTAACCGCTTCTCATTCAATAATCCTTAAAGTGTCAAGTGGATTAACGGCTGCTATTCATTAAAAGCAATCGATTCTACGCGAGTCGAGCGAGAGGGCCTTACCGAACCGCTGGGGAGCGCTTTTTAGTAGGTTCGTAAATCGTGCTCTTATCGGATCGCTCGAGAATGACAGGTAAAAGCTTGTTCGCTTGTAACGCTACCACCTTCCTCTTCCTCCACCTGCTTGGATCGATTCGGGCCCTGCTCCGATGCTTCCGCCCACTTACAAGCACGCTAAAATACCTCGAATACCGCACGATTGCATGCGATTACATTTATCGGCGAGCGATGTAATAATGGACGAAATTATCCTTTTGCATGTTGTCCCACTTCGGGTTCAGATGGGCGTGCTTTGAGAAATCGCTGAAACGCTGGTCCTGCTGTACCCTTTCCATACCGCGAAGGTATTTAGTGCACACAAACACAAACATCCACGGTAATATTTTCAATCCAACAGCTCAGCGTCAATTGTAGAAAAGAGAAAAAAACAACGCTATTATGGGCCGAGGTTTCTTCACGACTCTTGATTTTATGCTAATTTTTATGATCCTTAAATTTAGTGTCCGCTTGTCGCGCGCGCAGAAAAGCAGCGAGGAATCTAAAATTTGGCCACCGATGTGGTGCGGTGGTTCTTGTGCAAAAATATGTAGGAGGTAATGACGAGCTTATGGGGGTTTTGACCGTGTTGGTTTTTTGGTGCTTTCACGGGACCATGTTTTGCTACATTCTGGTTTGGTTAGCTGCACCATTTTCCCTTCCTGCAGATTGAAACGCATTCTCATTCATGTCTGAATATGCTTCTCAGGATAGTGGGCAACTTCCCCAATCGCAATGAAGATTAGTTTTAGGATCTGTGAAAAGTAGGTTACGTTATGAATTGAAATGCAAAATTCATATAAAAACGCAGAATACTATGAATGTTTTTTTTTTTTGCAACTGATGGTCTATGTTAAACAGTAGATGTTTTTTTTTATTTTCTTGAAGAATTCTTTGGGATTGTTGTTAATATAAAGAAAAAAAAAATGGTCATTTACTTTACGTTAACATTAAAATTACGATGTATTTTACTTTAATATTTTAATTAATACTAACTCTTAATAGATATCTTCTGTAACATTTTATGTGAAGATGAAACTGCTTCAATGTATCTGATTTATATATTGCAGGAGTTTGACTAGCTTTTAAAAAGTGTTTAAGGATCATGAAAAGGTATTTCACTTCAAATGCATGAACGTTAAATTTTAATACGTTTGTTTTTCTTTGAATGGCTTCTTGCGGATTGTAATAATATAATATGCCACTTATGTGCAATACACTGCCTTTTTTATATTGCACTGCATTACTTCACCGGTTTGTATGATATCAGCGTGCGTGAAGTATGTGCAGTGGAGGAAGTATTCAATTATTCAATATACCGTTTTCTTGAAAGTGCAATAAACTGCTCAACGTCATCGGAAGCTGTCGGAACACGCCCTCTCCTGCCTGTTCGTTTCATCAAACCCCTTCGCTACCCCGGTGACCTACCAAGGCGATTGTAGTAAACTAATTCAATTAGCGAAAGTTGAATCAGAGTTCCAGCCGTGAATCATACCGTGGCTCTAAGTACAAAGTGTAAAAGGCACGGGCCTTCCTTTGCACTAGCCGAGCGACACCAATTACAATGCCATTCTATGTGCCGGTGCGTTGGGAATAATAGCTCGTGCTGGGAGGAAAGACAAATTGACGATGAATCGCGTTTCTATTGACGGGTGAGGTGGCTTTCGCTTAACCGGGTCGAATCAATCATGCGTATTTACTGGCATGAACTATTCTCGGATCCCGTCCCGGTGAAAGTTGTTGCAACGCCATTGTGAGAATTTTTGAAGTGCATGCGATGCGAAAATGCATTGCGATCGAGCTTGGTCGAGGAATGTGGTCTGCGGTAATCGTAACGCTGCCCAGAACAGACTTGTTTTAGTTCCTCATTCATTGTGTGAGCAGAGAATGATTGTGTTGCGAGGGTACTGTTATCGGTTATTTTATGTTTCGACTTCATTTGAGCACTTCGGATGATCCTCGACCGTGCTGGAATGCAAATAACCTTTTGCGTTTGATTGCGGTTTGACTCTTAATCATTGAAATCTTCTCCGCCGGGACAATGCGAGTGACGGTGAGAAATCACGTTTCCATCGAACCAGTGCAGGTCGCCAGGTCACGACACCAACCGCACTCGGTCACTAATTTAACACCGACCCGGGTGAGCAGCGAACACAAGCCGAGCAGTACAAGAAACATTGGATAACCTGCGATTGAATGGGGCATCGAACAGCCCGACAGCACGAGAATGTTTCAAATTCTGCCGGCTTCGGGACCTGGAAGGTGTTTCGGTCGATCGATCAACGATGGTTCGTGGTGTGGCGAAGAACCTGACGGAACTGGCGTTGAAAACATAAACGTGCTCCGACTCCAGAAGCGTACGCGAAACCCCATTGCTTCATGTCTGGACTTCTCGTGTCCAGACATGAGTCGATGTTGAACACATTGCTCTTCCCGGCACGATTTTCGTGCTATTGCACGACTTTATTGTTGCAAAAGTCCCAATCCAAGCGTCGAGACGAGCAATGTACGGACTTGTATTTCCGAGGGTGTCCCATGTATGTTATTTCTGGACTTGTATTTCCGAGGGTGTCCCATGTAAAGAGCATATTCGAGTGAGCACAAACCAAAGATTTAACCAGGTGACTTGAACACCGTTGTCCCACGAGCGGTATGCTCAAAACTCACTGGAGTGCCACTTTGTAATGCACTCTGGAATGCAATTTCGTGCCGCGCCGTCTTCGAGGGCTAACGGAACACATCGGATGGGCAGCCCTCGCCTCTATGCGGAAGAGCTAAATTGCTTTAAACAACAAGATTGTTCTGCTCACGGAAGGATGATTAACTCTTCCGTTCGGTTCGCTGCCTGTGCCTCCAAGGTTCTGGCGGGCTCTGAAGAGGTACCTAGAATTTCCCTTTGACAAAACGTCGTGACCGAGGGTGGCAACGGCGACGAGTAGTCTGTTCAATTAATGGTGATACGGCAACCTGAACCGCGGCGCGGCTATAAATGCTGCATGCTTTCCGACAGATCGTGCCTTAATCGTCTTGCAAACGACGATCGTTTGTTAACAGTCAATAAGTAGCCATTTCCCACAAGAAGCAGCACATCACCGGCCGGTCGCGGATAGGAAGCTACTAATGAAGTGACATTAGATAGGAGAAAACTCCAACTTTACAGCTTTACGATCCGACTGCGCCCCGGATCTCGTTGTTTGGCCAAATGCCCAAAAGCGCACGCTCCTCCTCGTAAACGCTACAAAACAAAAGGGAATCCACGGTAGCATTGGTGGATCATAAAACTTAACAGCATCCCTTGCAGGGCGTGAACCCACTGGACAAACGCACTGTATTCCCACGGCGAGGTGCTCGATTCGTTAAAGCCTCCACCGGCCGTCTTCAATGAAGAATTACTGACTCGACGTCTTTTCCCAGGCACAAGCCAATGTGCACGGGCTGATTTTGTTTTCGCTCCTGTCCTATCGGAATACTCAGTGCTCTGTTTTGCGTTCTCGAGCGCTCTGTGGGATTGTAAGTTAGCTGTAGCATATTTCCTCGAAGAAATATTTCCCGCGGACTCGGCGACTGTCTGATGGCCCGGTGGTCTGGTCTGTCGGTTCGGACCAGAAAGCCTTGTTTTCTGTGGCTGCGATATTTACGAGCGAATTATTTGCCGGCGCCGGAGTAAGTTTACCGCCTGCTTCGGCACCGTTGGAGTGTGTGTTTTTTTTACTACGATTCTAGCGAAGACGGAACGATTTATGCCAGAGCACGTCGCACAAAGGCATAGATCGGTTGCTAAACGACCAGCGGCGGATAGTTTTATGTGCGAACTACTGGAACTCGGTTTTGGTTGCTTTAGATCTGAAGCAGCAAACAACATAGAATCGTCTTCTCCAAGATTGATAGTGGTGTTAGGAAAATCTTCCAGCTAAAAAAAAAAACAGAAAGCATATTTCCTAACTCACACTCTCCTCGAAATTTCGTATCGGCATCGTGCGTTATTGGCGCTTGCGTGATCGCATCACTCGAATATATCTCTTAACCGATGGATACGGCAAGATTGTTCACTTCCTACGTGAAACTTCCTGCTCCAAAGCATAGGCGCGGGAATGGATCAGTTCTCAGCAAATCGCGTACGCGCGCGCGTGTGTGTGTGTGTGTCCCAAGATAAACGGGCGCGTCTATTGGAGTTCTCGGTCACGTTTTCCCACGCTACATAAACTTCGCGGTCGTGTTCGCCGGTACCCGTTTTCTTCGGTTCACGCGCGACGGGGTGTGCCCCAGCGGGAAGATGGCCCCTCATGTACTTTCCGCGCACGGGCGACTCGCGCCTGTTACTTTCACGGGCTCGGTACAGAAATTGCTTAATCGTGCCAACGCTTCCCATCCCATTTCCACACCACCACCGCTGCACCGTGCGGGCGATGGTTTTTAGAGGCCCAGATGATTGACACTCATTCGTGATGCTGCTGAAACAGAGCTGATGATGGTTCGCGGTCATCTGCCAGCTTCCAGTGCTCAATTTGTAGGACCGTGCCGAACCACGGTCGAAAGAAAAAGAAACATAATTTTCGGTCAAAGCGAACTCCGCTTGGGAGGAACAAACGAGTGGAGGGCAAATATTGAAGAACGGAGTGCACGAAATCGGCATCGGGCGAAATTGTGACGACGCAGTCCCGGGAAACATCTGCAACGTAAAAGAGACCAATCGTGCGTGAACTAGAACCGACTCGACTCGATTTGCGACCGGGTCCGGCAGTACCAGGCGGCACCAAAATTGTGTTCGCCTCCTCATGTCTTGCCCCGCATCCCAGACAGGGTCGGCTTAGCTATCCACTCTCGGATTGTCGGATTGTTTTGGGATTCGTTTTTTTTCTCGCTTCGAAAGATTCGTTTTCCAAGCGACGCTGCTCAATTGTTGGTGCGCGTTGAATTCATGTTCACGCGCGTACGCTACAAAAGTATGTGCGTTGAGGCGCTCGACCATGACGCATAATCCCGAATGACGCTACCCTCTTCATCCCTTATGCTGCCGCGTTCGTTCGGAAACGCTCGCCGGACCCAACACGCTTGCCTTTCGTATGGCTCTCGCGGGGGAGAGATTGAGATTTTGCTCTTCTTTGCAACAAACCGCCACAATCTCTCCGGAGGGTGGTGAACCGGAGGGCGTGGATTCGCATGTGTTTCTGATTCCGAAAAGGAAAACATGCTGCGTCACCCCGGCTCATCATTAGCTTTGAAATTGTAGCGCGCAAACGAGAGACTTAAAAGAACCGGTCAACATGGCCAGTACAAAAGCCGTGCTGTTTGAGTTTCGCCTTTCAAGTGCTTTATTTCCACCGCTTTTGGGGGGATTTGGCGAAATGATGGGCCAGCTGGTGCCCAGAGGCTGAACGGGAACACCGGCTCGCTCACACGAGTTCAATCGTTCCTCTTGGACGTTTAATATGATCGGCACTTGATCGGAGCGTCGCGCGCGTGATCTATGCTGGTTGGGTGTATCAAATTAAATTAGTTTCTTTCATTTTGTTCTTCGCTGAAGTTGAAATCCTTCGCGAAGAGTGGATTCGTTTCGAGAAACAGTTTTTCACGGTAGCCGTTCTTCTTTAATTGTTTTTTTTCTCTCCACTATTCGGTTCTCGACCGAACGAAGAGGATTATCTTCCAAATCGGTCAATAGACCGATTCGATCGCATCGGCTTTCAATTGCTTTTTTCCACTCCTGGTGTGTGTCATATCTGGCGGGTGTGTTCTGGTTTTGGCCCCCATCCTCTCGTCTTCATCTTTTTTTTATTATTGCTTGAGTTTAAGTAGCTCGTAAAGCTATAATCTTTCCGCGTGCGATGTACTTCTGTTACTCGATGCAGCTTATTTCATCTCATTCGGGGTGCGATTAGAGGAGTCAACTGAAGTGGTTCTAATCGTCAATAAGGGTAGTACGGTACGGTCAATTGCGTTTCACCTTTGGCATGCCGGATTTGATGGACTTTTAGCACATCCGTTTCAGCTCTCGACCCGAAGGCAGGTCGTTTGTTGGCGATAAGAAGGACGGCTTCGTTTCGGTCGCTCGATTGGTCAACAACTTATGCACTCGTACTCTGGTTTTTCAACGATCAAACGAACCAACCCAATTCGAATGCCCTGAAGCACTCTGGACACCGCCACCCATAAGTTCATTTCGAGCTCAACTCGTGAACTTCCGCACCGAAACGCATTCGATTGGAATGCGACCGTGCACAGTGCACAGAGAGATAGATAAGAAGCCACCCAATCACGCTCGGTATTGATTGATTTTTACTTATTTCTTTTGCTGACGCCATTTCGTGCTTTACACTGCGAGACTGTTGTTGTGAAGTTGAGGTTTCTGGGCGGTAATTGAATTCTTAGACGAGAGAAAAAAAAACATCAACTACTCCTGCATCGGATCACCTTCGCGTGAGCGAATTTTTACTTGGAACGATTATAATTTCACCCCTAGGAAGGATAACAATTTTGGCGTGGCAAGAAAATGTAATGATGGGGTTTTTGGCGAACGACGTGTTGAAATATCACGCGCTGGCTGGCTGGTGGTCCTTTCTTCACAGGAAAGGTGCTAATCAGCACCTATCAAAGGCGGTGAAAAATGTTTTCGTTTTTAGTGAAATCAATTATCTCTTAAACACCTCCTGCATCAACGGTGAGCAGTGCGAACAGTGGCCATATAATTATCGATCCGATGAATCATTCAGCA
This sequence comes from Anopheles farauti, assembly GCA_000473445.2. Lineage (NCBI taxonomy): Eukaryota > Metazoa > Arthropoda > Insecta > Diptera > Culicidae > Anopheles > Anopheles farauti. The sequence continues at coordinate 8,896,709 of KI915042.1, forward strand.
CTGGTTTAGGGTTGGTAATGCAGGTCGTTGAAAGCTGTGCTGCTTTTGGATCGGAAATGATGCCCAATGGATTGAGATTGGAATCGAAATAAACGATGAAAAATGGGTTTAAATCAGTAGATATTTAAGAAATTCTGCGAAACGAAACGATTGAAATTGATGCTTTCCCTGCAGTAATACGATAATCTTTTACCAGACACAAAGGAGTAAATTGAAAAATTGTAGCATTAGAAAGCATCGATGATAGGTTCTGTGGTATCAAATCAAATCAGACAAGGATCGTTTGCTGCAAAACAAGATATGAAAACCACATTTCAAATCCCTTTATGCTTGTTTGCCAAGAGGTTTTCTTGTCTGCTATCCCAAACGATTTTTTCATCCTAAATTGTAAATAATATCCTCCGTGGTGAAGCTTTCGGCCGGATCACATCTTTCGTCGCACCCATTAATCAGTAGCCAACACCTAGGTGACAACCGCCTGTCAGGGATCTAGTTTTGTTGATCCAACGCATGTCAAAATAAGAAGCACAGTTTCTGTGACATGGATACAGTTTACCTTTCCTCTGTCTGGGGATGGTTTCCTAGAACGGTCCGACGGTTCATTAAGCGGTTTGCCCAATCTTATACCCTGCGAGGTGATGAAAAAGGGACGTCGCTTTGGTCGAGATATGTAAGCAAGAAAAAGAAAGATCACATCCTCCGGTTGTGTGTCGGTTCCGAAACTGGTGGTTTGTTTCGGATCGATGCGTAACAAACTCGGAAATTCTTGAACTGAACTTCTTATTTTGATGCACCTCTTATGGATAGTTCATCGAGCACATCATCAATTTTCTTTTCTTGCCTTCGCTATTTGCGGTACGGGGCGTAGGTTGTATTGAGCCAAAGCTAAACCACGCGAGTGATGATTGTAAACGATAGAACGTCGTTCGTGGACTCATCAACGCGCGCCGCTGCTGGTGCTTTCTTAGAAAAACAAATTACATGCGTTCGATACCAGAAATCGGTTCCAAAAGGCGTACCAGAAAACGCACAGCGTGGAAACGTTTCAACACGTTCACGAACACACGACGCACCCGTGCGTGAGATAATCTCGCCTAATTTTATGGTGCTGTAAAACAGAGAAATTGGATGTTTTGTTTAGGACATTTATGGTACACGGTAACAAAGGGACGGATAGTTTGTTGGAAGCGCGGTTTACGAGGTGTCCATACTGCTGCGGCCGTGGAATGGACCACGCTTGGCTTCGGGAGTTAATCAATGGGCCATCATCGTTTAACGCTTGGGAGAGGAAGTGTTGAGAAAACACAATCGCGGGCTAATTATCGCACGGGAAATTCTCTCCGTAACCAGGACCATCGCTACAGTGAACCTGAAAAGGTTGCGGTTCATTATACACCCTGGGAGCGCCATGTGTTTGATAATCAATTTTACATTGTCCCCCGTTTGCATACAGGAATTTCCGTTTTAGGATGGTTTCGGTTCGGGTTCGAGTTGGTACCTACGTAGATGTCTTTTACTATGTACGGAGACTACATAGATGCACTGCCACACTCGGAAACTGGATGCTAAATAATTAATTCGTCACGTTGTCCCAGCGCACGGAGTGAAGCGAACCTCGGGAACATGATTATTTCGGTTGGGATTAGCAAAATGTTTCACGCTTGGAACGCTGCATAAGTGATCCTTTTAGGCTTGGAAATCGTTTCGCACGAAGGGACACTTTTTCGCGTGGCCTGCCTGAAGAGCAACGTAGCTTAAAAAACACTTCAAAAGTTCAAAGTCGTCCGCTCGGTGGGCAGGTAAATTATGAAACACTTTCAAAAATGAAGAGAGTGTGAGAGAAAAGGAGCGAGAGATAGCGAGAGGGAGAAAGATTTTCTGAAAAGCCCTAGCAAGAATGCATCGTCTAGGGTTTGGGATTCGGGTACATTGGGAGTGGATTTTCCCCTTTGCACGTTAGTCGCGTGCGCTGACGGGATAGCAAAAATCGTCCCTCCATCTCTTCTCTGTGGCTTGATAATGGAAGTGTCGGTTTAGCGACTGCCGGTGTTTTGCTGCACCGAATCCGTCACCGTTCTGCGTGTTCAGGGTGTGCCGCATGGGTCCTACGCTGGGGTGGTTCTTTTATGTCCCGAGGGTTGAGTGCAGCGACAGCAGAGCGCCCTCCGGGACGAACACAGGATGCAGGGTGTACGCGAGATCGCATGGGGGAAGTGGCGAGGGCAGAACTCAAGATTCTGGATCGAAAATTTGTTCTCGCGCAGGACAAATTTAGCAGCAACAGCGAGCAGGGTGCAGTTTTCATGCGAGTTCATTGACTCGCACGGTGAGATATGTGCGTCGTTTCTTCGGACTTGAAGTACAAGCCAAAGGGACGCCGGTTTTACTTTCTCGCACGCATGTTTATTCCTTTTTTCCCTCGTCGAAAAGCCCTTTTTTCCAACGCAAAGCGGAACGGTCGCTAACGCACCCGACGGAAGTTCCGTTTTCGATTACGTTTTCGAACCAAACGCACCAAAAAAAAAAAGCGTACACAAACACACATAAAAATTTATGCTTTCCTCTTCTCGCGTCAAGGTTACGGTCATATGGCATCTTTCGGTTCCGATTGCGATCGCCGAAGACAAAACAAACGGAATCGAAAATGGAAGGTTTGTTGTGTGCGGCCCACCGAACGCTGCTGATAGTGAGCGTGGAATTTGAAGCTCCTGAGGGTTTTGTGCCGTAAACAATGCCATCGTCTCGTGTTTCGGGTTCCCGCGCGGTCAACAATGTAGCATGTTGCCGAAGGTGGAAGGTGGAATACAAGTTGACAATCAGGGGGTGCGAACACTGCAGGAAAGAATTCAACGTCTTCGACGTCTGATTGATTAGCGTCGTCACTAAGCCGTGAATTAAATTATAGCATTCTTGAGCTCGAGTGCAGTGGAGTTGATAGAAGGGTCATCGCGTTTCTCCCGTTTCCGGTAACCGCAAAAACCGAATGTTCGTTGAGACGAAAACGGTCTAGCCAGTTGGCCGGAAAGATAATTCAATCCGCACCGAAAAGCGTCAAATGATGCGGCTGTTGCTGTCGTCAGTGTCAGTCTCGTTAAGCCATTTGACCAACTGGCCTGCGTATAGAGTGAAGATTGTTTGCACTGGAGACACACGATTGAGATGTGTCTTGTGTGGAACAGGCGCGACCAAACCGCCTCGGGGACGAGCTTTTGTCGCCTAACCATCTTCGACTCACCGACAACGTTAACCGAAATGTTGATTGAATTTATTTAATATTCCATTGTTTGACCTTTCTCGCGGGTGAAAAACTTATGGGGACCGTACCAGCGGTGATTGTATCGCATGGCATACACTGTTTGCCGTCCGAGAGTGAGAGTACTTCAAATGGAACTGCCGCTTTGACTTGCCGCTTGTTGTGTGAACGAACTTTTGTTGGTGAGCGTTATTTGGGAAAGCAACAAAAAAAAATCCTCGCATTTCAGTTAAGAATGCAACGTGATCAGGATGTTGAAATGGATTTCCTAACGCGTATAAAGCACACGATGTCGCATTGTATACATGGGTCTTTCGAGAATCTATGTTTGGGAGAAAAATGTGTGATGAAGCGTAGTTTGGAATGCATCCATCACTTATTCTCTTTTTAGTGGTGTCTTTTAAGAAGTGAAAAAAATAATTTGTAAGAGAAGGAAACAAAAGCACAACAGTATCTTTTTCCGCCGAATTAATTTACTGATTACCGCCTCTTTTACGCCACTTTTCTATGATTGACGACGTGTCACTGGTGGTGAAAACCGAGGGCCATTTACCCTTCCACTTTCTCCCATTCCTCGAGCCCGGATTGCCATAATTTCTATAGGCAGCAACATTTTATGCCCCTTTGCATGCATAACGAAATAGAAAGAAAAAAAAAACGGATCCCAGGATATGTACCCCATACAAAGTCAGCGCACATTGTGAGTGCAGTGCAGAAGGTACTACGTGCATTACCAACGCTGCTAGAGCATACTCGTGCTCCTGACAACCTCATTCCTAAATTAACAAAATGATACATGGCACGGTTCCGGTGGCCGGTTCGAGCTCGACGGTCCATCATTAATGGAGGGAAGGACAAAACGTATGCGTGACTCCTTCCCGGTAAGGCCACTTTCCATGGCGGCATGCGACTCGATACGCTGCAGTTATGTTGCGGTAGGTTATCTGTCGGTACAAATTTACCACACACGCACACATGCACGCACGCACGCAACTACAGGAAGTGCTGCTGATGCACTGCAATGGTCCTTTTTGGCGTGGTGCTATTATTATGTATTTCGGTCGGGCTCGACCGACGACCGGACGGCAGAAAGACCACCTTTTGGGGCGATTCGGTGCTATAAAATTCATACTCTTGTATACACATACACACGCACACACGGCACGGTTTCCGAAAATCCCTCCAGATTGTGAAAACGGACGCCCGTGAAGTGGGTTTAATTTAGTTTGCTCATAATTCGTAAATGGAATTTATCGGGAAAAAGGAGGGGCGTCTGTGGTTTGCGTATGCGAAGTCACTATCGTTATCCTGCGCTGAACATCTTCATTCTTTTATCACTGGACGGCGGTTGTGTAGTACTCCAACCCTAGCCAACACCACCGGTGGTCCGAAGTGGTCCGAATGCGTCCTAAAAGCATTGCAACGCCATTATCGCAACATTAGAATCTCTTTGTGACAAAAGCGTGTGTGTGAGAGAGAGAGAGAGAGAGAGAGGAAGAGAGAAAGAGAGAGGAAAAGAGATGAGGGAAATGGTGACAGAATTGTATGCAGTTCAGATCCGGTGTTTCTCGGTCTGCTGCAACCGCCGGCACCATTAATCATGATGCTGGTTCGAAAAGGTGTGCGAGTGTGCGTTCGTACCTCTTGCCGTTCTGTACAGTTGACCCGCGTAGAAACCCTCGTCGCGGGATGCTGAGCTCGGTCGACATCGGCGTCTATCGATAGCAACTGTTTCTGAAATCCCTATAGGGCACTGGCGTTACTGAATAGCTTGCAATCAAATCCGAATTTTCCGATAAATCCTACTCCAGAGTGACGACTTGGGCGTCTGGTTTGTACCGCGTTGCGCTGTAACTACAACAGCTGTGTCATTTACGGTTTTTGGTTGGTTTCAACGTTTTCCAAATTCTTCCCTCGTATCCTGGGCTGAGCCGTTCGGTGAGGGACTGGGTTTTCCACGCAGAGGGTCATGATAACGGCGAATTTTTAGCGACAAACTCGTAGGGGAATTGAGTTTGCCGCCAATGTCAATGTTTGGCACGCACACATCCGCACACGCGAGGTAAACAGGGGTTGGTGGATAACTAGCGATGACGAATGTACGCTCCGGCGTGCCGGGAGTTGGGCGTAAAGGTAAAAGTGTTTGCAACAACGCACCGAGAGTTATGTGTCATGGGGAATCAGAACGTATGATACCGTCTGTCCCGGAGATTGCACGGAAGCGCAAATTGACAGGCAGACTGTCGGGTGCGATTTGGGGTGTCTGAACGGACGGTGAATCAAATTTGCTCCACGGTGAGCTCCGTGTCTACCCGGAACGTTTTTGCATGTTAAACTCGGTGGTTGGAGTGACTGACTCGCTATTGAAGCTGTCAATCCTGCTGGGGATCGCTTTCATGTTTGAAGTTGCGATGGGAGTTATTTTTGGGGGTCATTAAATCAATCTTATCCCACCATCCATCATTTCGCCAAGCGGTGTGTTGCCTTAACGACTTTGGAGTTACCTGGGGAGACAAAATTCAAAAAGGTGATAACTCCAATGAGAAAAAAACTGCCCGCTCCCATGATCGCTATCATCGAAATTACCGTCCAGAGCAGATGCCATCGTCAGGAACGTCGGTTTCCCAACACATTGCTGCGGCTCGTTAAAATGTCGTTTGTCGCTGTTTCGAATTTGAAAACCATCTTCAAAGCTCACCGGAAGAAACGAGTCCATACCATACTTGCCGGTGTCATTTTCTTGTAATTTTACCGTAGCTTTTCAAGCACTCCGAAGGTATTGAATTCAAAATCTCGCCTACTTTGCAAGGAAAATCAATGCATCAATCGTCACTTGAAGTTGTTTTTGTTCCCATTGTCTGGTGGAACTCGAGACTGCTTCTAAGTGAGCCGGAGACTTGCGATCATGTCTTTCCCACCTTCCAAACGGTGACTCATGAGTATGCATAAAAAAACGTCTCAGTATCGAAACAGAGCATCGGTATAAACGACGCACATCGCATCGCACAAAGGTGGAAGGTAGGTGTAAGCGATGATCGATAAGATCTTGGCTGGGTTTAAATAATTCATTTTTTCACGCTTTCGTTTTCTGGTGGGCTTGACGATGCTCACACACGGACATTGGTCGGTGCTTTTGAGTGAAGTGGAGGCTCCTTGAGGAACACAAATTTCCATACCTCGTTCGCGCCCAGCCGCATACAAATGCAGACATCGGCGAACGCTCCGGGAGGGCGGCAATTTTCCGCCTGTCTTGTGAATTAATTGTTGTCAATCAATTAGAAGTGCTGGACGGTTCGGTTGCGCCAGCAGAAGTTCGGTGCGTGCCTTTACGTGTGCCTGTGTGTGTATGTGTTGGCGTGCCTCAATTACACTTGTGATTTATGAGACGCCGCGTACGCAGACGATGCATGAATGATGATGATGTAGCCATTCACGACCTTCTCCAATTAGGCAGGAACGTGTCGGATGCTCAGAACCGCGTGAGATAACCGTGACTTCATTCTCCATCGCGCAAGAGGACGCTTTGGTTTTCTTTTACAAGCAAACAATCCTACTAACTCGGCAAACTCGTTATTAGTTGGACAGCAGCTTCTTCGGACGTGACATGACAGTTGGAACCGTTGTTACCGTTCATTGGTTAATTGGGCGTGAAAATTGCGCATCGCTCTCGAGGCGAAAAGCTTCGTTACCGATGTTGGCACAATGCTGATTTTAATCACGGGCGATTCATCAATCGCGTGTGTTCTCTCAGGAATGTGCGGGCTACACGTTTAGTTGCCAGCGAGAAGTCGATAAACATCTTCCAGACTCCTAGGCGACTCGCGTCTTGCCCGTGAACGCTACAAATCGATCATATATGATGTCGAACCTGAACTTGAATACACGGAGGATCAAATTACCATGACAAAAAATAAAACAAACGCTCGCTTCTGCGGACACGGAATGGTAGTGTGTATTTCAAACAATTTACCATCGGTAACAATAACTTTCTGTGTGGAACAAATCCGGTTTCAATTTGTCAAAGCATCAGCTGGGATCGGAATGAATGTTTACCACACATGTATTACCTGCTTTTGACATTGACACACGGACTCTGGACCCTTGTATTGTGGTTGAATTACCCCTGGAATACACAACCAGCTGGAAACTTTGCGTGATACTATATTACAGGGTATCTCGACAAATTTGATCGCTTTTGTTCTCTTTCGTTTTTAGGTTTGGCTTTTTGCTAAAAAGTTTTGAAGTTGTCTAACTTTTATAGCGGTTATGAAAAGCTTTATTAACAAATTATATGTAAAACGATGAAGTTAGAATTGCAAAAAATGTTGAATTTGAAAAAGGAATAATGAAAAGTAATATATTTATTTGAATGCTTCCAAAATATTTACTTACAACCGTATCAACTCATGTTGTAAGTTGAAATATTCCCAAAGCATAAAGTATTGAAACAGATCCAGGAACCCGTCAACAATGTTCAACACACCCTGTAGGATCCTTTTCAGTGGGTATACGCTTACAGAACGTTTGTGTGTGTTTATTGTGGTTTTATTCCCTTCGTAACGAATTGGATTTGTCATGGACCACCTATGAAATGTGTGTTTCGAGTAACAGAATCAGATCAAAGGCACGGTCAAGATGATGACCGGTGTGGGTGGTTACTGTTTGTCCTGGATCGTTATGATTTGTAGGCCATTCGGGACCGGCCCAGTTCGTTTGATGTTTATTACTCTTCGGTCAGCTTTCGGAGGGTTCTGTTCGTACATTGGAGAGGTTTCCATGCTACGAACTGAAACCAAAGTAATAGCATTCGATCTAGATCGAGCCAATTTTAATGCCAACACTGATTCGTACCTTAGGGCACTGATCGCACACGAAAGAGTTTCGGTTTCGTTGACGAGAATGTGAATGTTTCTCTTACCTCATGGAGAAACTCTGTTACGCTATTCTGTTGATGTGTTGTCTATCATTGTAAACATCTTTTGCAATAGGCTATAGGAACTATAGCTGATCCGGCCGAAATAGAGCCTGCTGACACAAGTCTGCTTTGAAATTGAAGCTCCAATTTGAGCACTAAGAACGCATCAACCCCGTAAGCGCAACGAAATGCAACCGTAGCTCGACAGTTGATTAAAAGCAGCTTCATCCATAGTTTCCTCAGCCTGCGCTGTGTGATCTGTACCGCTCTGTTGGAACGAATGTTGGCACTGGTGCCGGCCGGCGTTTCGTTGGAAATGGGTGCGCGCCCACAATATGGGTTCATCTTCACCATCATCATCATCATCGTCGCGTCTAACCTTTCGACCGATACACGACCTGCGCCTAAAGCATCACTTCACGCGACCGCCCTCCGTCAACTCGATCCAACTCGATGAGTTTGCCGGAGACAGAAAACACAGCCACAGACAGGCAACATCATCCAATTGAAGTCTTCCGCGTCATTCAGCGGTTCCTCGTATGGCTTGCACCTCCGTGCCTTTGCCTGTGCTTGCATCTTCTTCTCCTCCACGGTTGTGTCAGGGTCACTGCGCAAGGGTAAGCGGTCTCTCGCATATCATGCTCTATCCCGTGCCTGTCCTTCTTCCTGCGTGCGCCTGCTAGCTCATTCCCTTTGTTTAATGAATATTGAAAGTTAACGATGACTTTTATTATCTGCTCTTATTGCTGTTAATCTGCCTCGCTCGAGAACGATCCATCCCCTTGCGTCCGTTCGTCCGAAATGCCCAAGAGATGTGGCCTTTTTTATGTGCGAAGCGCGGTATCGTTCGCATCTGATAAGCCTGATGTTATATACCCGCGTCATCTGCGCGTGGTATGTTGTAGAGCTGCAATTTTCTTGGAATTACATATGCACGTGACATATGACCTTTGGTTGCATATATTTTTTTCCATTTGAATTCAATTCTCTCACAATATTTCCGCCGGTTCGATCATCCCTTCCAGAAGTGAAAATCTCAAATGCGTGGGTTAGTTGCTAGCGCTTAGCAGCGCGTTCCAGAATGTTCCATTTTTAAAGGAATAGAAAAAATGTTTCATTTCTCCTACGTTCGGTTCATGTTTGAAGCCAGGCACAGAGTGACATGAAATAAAATGTCATAAAAAATCCTACGACGAGAAATTCAATCAACTTTGTTGCTCTCGTCACGCTACTTTATGTCTGCGCTGCTTAAAAGGGTTCACAGGTCAACTGTGTGGGTGGGTGTGTCTAGCGCTCGGGTTTTGAGAGGAAACTATATGGGTTCGCGTCTAGGTTCTATCTTGAAGTTGTTTCACTATGGCATAGTTTTGCCAGTCAGCCGTAAAATATTGCAGTTCACCCGCACGTTTCACCGAGCAATATGACAACATTCTAATCAACGCTTCTCCTTTGGCTATTTTCAACGAAATAGTCATCTAATGCAAATTGATGGCGCGCGAACGAGATTCAAATAAAAGCCTCACGCAGTACCGGTGCTAATTTGTATGTTGATTAGCAGTTTCCAGCCAGGCGGATGAAATTGTTAGAAATATCATGTCCGAAGTCGCCTCGCAGTCTGTGCTGGAGCTTCGTTCTGAGATGTGAGATAATTACTTTTAATTATTGACCATCCCTGGGCGGCTGGATACTGAAAGAACACGAGCTGATGGACATAAAAATCGGAGAAAAATTACCATCAAATATGTCTTAACGTATATCGTATTCTACTCAGAAGCTATTTGTTTCTGGATCGCATTACCGAACGAACGTTGTTTTTTGGAACATACTGCGCTTGGATCCTTTCATTCGTTAGTAAAATGAGCGCAAAGGATGTCATAAATATCGGAATGGTTATATGATTCCCAGAAATTGCTAAGGATCGCTCGGACATAAAATATGGCCAACCTTTCTGCATCCGTCAAACATTCTTTATGTCAGGGATCTTTTGCATACTGTTCCGCATCTCATCTGGTGACCATGTGTTTTTTCGTGATCAGTATGCGTAAGGAACGCCCTGAGGCATACGTTTCGTATCTCAACGCTTCAGTTCTGTACAGTCTAAGCGATCTTCGTCAGTTTACTCTCCGCTCTGACTGGTGTAGGGAGCGTATCGTAACACATCAGGAAGTTGTTTCCAATTTCCTAAACACACACTGTTAGTGGTAATTGCGACGAAAGCAAGTAACTGCAGCAGTAGTTAGATCACGTTGCGGTCTGAAACAGGCAGCGTCCGTTCATCGAGCGCTCGTCGACGTGTGATCGATTAGGTAACCACCGGGAGCGATCGGGTAGAATGAAATTCGATCGATCACTTATTATTGCCGATGGGAAGGGGCTTATCCAGCGCTCTACGCAGGGCTTCTTCTTGATTCCCAGTCACATCTGACATGAGTTGCTGCTGTATTTCGATCACCACTAATGTTTCTTCTCGCTTTCCCTCTCTACTTACAGATCGTGCAGTGCAGTCTGGGAAGGGAACAAGTGTGCAGAAAAACGCGTCGATTGCAGTGAATGATTGAATGAATGATAGGAACCTTGCTAATCCCGCGGAGTCCGTGTGTGTATTTGAAGTTTCAGCTACAAGGTGTTCACACTGGAAGAAGCTGGCTTGTAAGGCGAGATTGTGACGTTCCATTCATGGATCATGTGCGGTTTGTGGTGTAGCGATCATCGAATGTGAAGTGATTCAACCCTGTACCAAAGAGCGAGCGCGCATCGCTTGTGTTTTCGTATGCGTCTAATTTCGAAGTGATAAATGTGTTTTGTGTTTTGCATGCTCTAATCATCTCTCTTTTTAAATGGTGTATAGGTGCGCCTTGAAGTCAAATTTCCGATCTCGAGGAGAGTAACTCCTCAGTAGGTGCGCGTGTGCGAACGTAGTTGTGGTCTTTGTGAGTGTGTTTGTGTGTGTGCGTGTTTTCTATAAAAAGGATAGAGAAAAGTGTTCCGTAGGTGGTGGCGCAACTAATGCGAAGCCTCGGAGCCGCTAGCAAAATGCGGCCCGTGGGCATGGCCACCAGGGCCGAGAGGGGCGGTGAAGAGGAGGGTGGTGGGTCCGGCAGGGCCACCAGAAACCGTCGCCGCGGTGCAATCAGTGTGCCCGTGTTAGCCATATATCTAGTGTTAGTGTTTAGTGTTAGCGTGTCCCACGTGTCGGGCAAGCATCATCACCATCACCAGAGTGGTGGTGGTGGTGTAGCGGGGGCCAGTGGCCAGGAGTTCAAATTCGATCCAACGAACAGCTTTATAAGCTTAGTGCTGCCGCACGACACATATCCCGGGTACAGCATCCAAAAGTTTACCGCCAACTTCACCGGCCCGAATTCGCCCTTCTCGTCGATCTCGTCCTACTCGTCGAAGCCGCTCAACTACCGGCTACTGGAGACGGACTACTCCAAGTACTTTACCGTGCTGGAGGATGGGCTGGTGATGACGACGGCGGACCTGTCTCCGCTGGTGAATCGACCGGTCAAGCTGGTCGTGCTGGAGGAGACCCCGAACTCAACCGCCACCCATCAGCTGCAGCTGTACGTGATGAACCGCAAGGACATGCTGCACTTCCCGACCATGCTGACCGACACCGTCGGTCAGCTGAGCGAGAACAAGGAGGCGGGTACGCGGGTCCGCGACATTCCGCTCCTGCAGGCGAATTCGGCACGCGGTGCTAAGACGGTCATCTACAGCATTGTCGACGGAAACGATGGCGGTGCGTTCGCACTGCAAGACAGTAGCACTGGCACGATCGGTTCCACGGTACGCATCGATGATCCACGCAAGCATGGCGTCTGGCTGGTGTCAGCCCGGCCGCTCGATCGGGAACACCGCGACCAGTACACCGTCACAATCGAGGCGACCGATGCGAAACGGATCAACAAAGCCGACATTCGACTCCCGGTCCACATTACGGACGTGAACGACAACAAGCCCGTGTTCGGTAAGCCCGACTACCGCTTTACGGTCACGGGTGTGAAAGCGACCACGCCGGCCGGCAACGAAACCGTCACCTGGGAACGCTTCACCAGCCTTGGGCGCGTCGAGGCGAAGGATGCCGACGGCGACAAGGTAGCGTATCGGCTCACCAGCCCCAGCAACACGGTCGTTATCGTACCACAAACCGGAGAGCTGCTGCTCGCCGGCGAACCGGACGTGCCCGAGCTGTTCGTCGACGTGGAAGCGCACGATCTGCGCACGCCCAGCCTGAAGAGCGAACAACCGGCGCGCGTGCTGGTCGAGTTCGTAGCGCCCGACCCGCTGCCGGTGATCGTGCAGCACATGGGCCACGAATACCAGCACTCGCACCGGCGCGACAAACGCCGGGTAACGCGCGCCGTTCGCCCAACCAAGCGCATCGAGTTCACCGAAGCCGACGGTGACACCGAGGGCCGAAACGTGTTCCAGCTCGAGAAGGAAACCGACCGCGAAACGTTCAAGATACGCGACGAAAACCCTTGGGTCACGGTCGAAACGAATGGCGCGGTGCGGGTGAAGAAGAAGTGGGACTACGAGGAGCTCGGTCCGGAGAAGACGATCGATTTCTGGGTGATCATCTCCAACCAGGGCCACAACGGTGAGTAGAAAAACAAATGTATGCAAAAGGGGTGTAATAAATTTGGAAGTTTCAGCACGATTTACGAGTCACCGATAAGCCTTTTCCATCTCTTAAGTGTTATCTTATCTTCGTGGTGTGTGTGTTTTTTTTGTGCCAATATCGAAAGTGCGAACTTGGCGCATCATCGGTTGACGGCGTGTTAGTTCCTTCGTGGGATTTTTCGCTGCTATCCACCGAGTTTGCATTAATTGATCGAAGATTTGCTTTTATCTTCTACCGGTCGTGTCGCGAATAGGTTTAAATTTTTCGGGTCGGGGTTATATTCACCTTCCCCGCTCGAGTGGATTACGGTAGTCTTTGGTTGTCCCACGTGCTTTCAACGCTACGCTGGAATGTGTCCGCACGATAGAAATCGACTTTAAGCCGAGGGTATTAAGGGCAGCGCCAAGTGCCACCGAATATTTGAATATCAATAAGTTATGAGGCTTTACGTTTGGATCATCAGCTCTTCGGTGGCTTCTTTCAGGCTTCTGATGGTGGTGCTTCGGGACGAGGGTTAATATTGTTTTGCTTTTTCATGAGCCTGAGCAGGCTTAAAGCTAGACCTTCACTTTTGAAGCCGAAACCTTCGTTGGAGGTCCGAGAATGGCTCCATTAAAAAGGGTTTTCTATTGCTTCAGCTCGAAAGTGGTACAAATGTTTTAAAAGTTGTAAATCGTCTCAGAGACACTTGTTCAGGCGTACCGCAAACATCCCGGACACATCGATCAATTAAGCTATCGACTCCACCGACGACAGTCGGAAGATTATCTTCCCGAGGAATGCTTAGAAAACGTTTCTTTGATCGTGTGGTCCAATTAATTCAAACATTCCACCCCTCGGGTGCCCGCATTTCAACCCGTTCGACGTAACGTGATATTGTTGTCAACGTGTCGCTGGTTTGATCTCTCGCGAGTCAATTGAAGTTTTGACAGTCGAGAGTGGCCAGCGGAGCAAACAAACTCGATTAATTCTGGCAGCGTTTTCATCCCGCGCCACGCAGCTCGTAGGTGGTGGAGGTTATACTATTCAAGGGCCAGCAGCAGCCCGGCAGCCGGCAGCATTTTCTTCCGGCAAACTAATTGCCTATCAAGTGTGTTTGTATATTCAAAGCCTGATAGAGAAACTATACGTAACGCTAACGTTGGTGCTACTGGACATGGGGCAAGTTTTTGAGATGGCAAAATAACAAAGCATGATTACCATATGTTGTGTCTGTGTGTGCCGTTGTTTCGAGTGGGCTACTAAGGAAGCTGGCGTGGAACGAACCACCGACCGGCTTGCGCCGGAAGTCGTCCGTTAGCGAAGGGGACGCTAAATGTAAACAAACGTCAAATAGATGAGGTTTGGGAACGGATTTTTCTCACCCTCGTCTAGGCCCGGAACTGTCCGGAAGAAAAGATTGGGTGATAAAATACGCTCGCTGAGGGCCGAAGAAAGGGCGTGCATAAATTTGATCCTAACTCGTTGGCAGGCACTTCGCCTGAAAGCGGGAATGGATTTTGAATAAGTTTTCCGATATGCAGCATTTGGAAGACGCTACGTTGTGGATGATTAACCAGGCTGCGGTAGTTTTCATCGTTTCATCTAGTGCTGGCAGGCAACATAAATGCTTGGTCAGCAAGACGGTAAATGTCCACCATACTGTGACACTTAACCAGCATTCGGAAAAGGGTCATACGCCGGTAAAAGTAGCATAAATATTTAAATTGATTGTAATGAAAATTTATTACGTTACCGTTTTTCTCTCGCAAAATGAACGTCAAGAAAATGAAATTTGAATTCTCGTCTCTCTCCTATCGCTTGGTTAAGTAGATGGGACGCACTTTAACGCCCCGCACACGCATAATGATGGTGGTTGGTTGGTGACTTTTCCAGCTGGCGGCATTAATTGCCGCTTATTTCCATTCCTCGTGGTCTAGAAGAATATGGTGTGTGTGGGTAATTTTGTAGCCGGCACCGAAACAGTTCTTGCGATTTGCTATTCTATCCATTTATGCTAATCACGGGTGTGGGAGGCCTCTCTCCCCTTACCCGCTGTGTCGTGTAACTTTAGGAGAATTAAACAACGATTTTGCTTGTTTTTTTTCTCTCTCTCGGCGTAACGCGCTATCAGACACGTGACACCCGGAGGGAGGAGTATTAATGCTCACGAATTCCGGTAGAACCTGGTGCTCGTGAAACCCCTTACCCCCATCGTAGCATTGCGCCAATCATAACTCGTAATTGCTGTCGCCCGCCGCAGTGACAGATGGTGTCAATGCGCCAAAATGGATCTGGAAAGCGGTTTTCTCCCGGATTTGGATGACTTTTTTTTTGTGGTGCGGTATGTTTGAAGTTAGAATTGGTGCAATTCGTTGAAATATTAATAAGAGCCATAGAAACGACAAAAAAGATCTAAATAAAGGCATATCCATTAATGGATTCATTAGTCACTTGTCACACGCAAAACCATGTCACGATGTGCTTTTAGTGACTGGTTTGTGTATGTTGCCATCGCGCGTCATGGAAAAAAATCTCCAATCGCTTCGCGCCCGACTATTCATGTCCTCACATTGGTGGATGCTGTCAGGATGATGCTAGATTTACACCGTTCTGCGCTAGGCTCCGATGCAACCGGAACACAGAACACGACACGGCACCATGTTACTACGGCACAAAACCCAACCCGACGTGGACTGTAAGCGCCCAACTAAACAATGCACGGTGCGAAAAAGAACTAAATAAATAACGATCACAAAAGCACATAAAGCTTAGCTCCCGTTTTCGGTGAAACTGTCGCGGAAAAACTCATTTCCCTGCGTGGCACCGAAATGGCGCGCGCTTTTCGCTTAAGTGCCACCGGTAGGCCGGTACGCGCCGCCACGGGGGAGGTCTGGAGTCTGGGGCAGGACGAATTTATTGTCCTGTTGAGAGCGTACGGCAAAGCGCTTTGCCACCGAGAAGTGTCATCTGTGTGACGAAAGTGCCACTAGCATACATGATTTCGCTTACCCCGTCGACCGGTGATGTATCTTTTTTTTCGCTTCTTCCGAGTTCGTTCGTTGCTGCTGCCTCTGTTGTTCCGTCACCCGTCAAGTGCGCTTATGTTGTTTGTTTTACTGAACGGACAAAACTGAAAGCACTTTTCCTCCGAGATGACACATGCCTCTGTGTGTGTATATGGTGCTTTCCATTGGTGGAGTTTTGCAAATTCTATTGTGCCGCGGAACGTTGGGTCGGTCGTGAAAATCGTGGTGCTCGTTGACAGATTTATGATATTGTTGAAATGTGTGGCCAAATCAATGTCAGGTTTTATGCTGTGTTTCCGGTCATGTTGCGCCGTGCATGGCTCGCGACACACGTTTGTGCAATATGTTAAGCTTATGTGATTTTCTGACGATTTCGATTTCCGACGTCGTTCGGTCCGGGGAAGCTGTTTGTTCGAAATCGAAAACGCTCACAGCAGTTCCCTATATTGATCGGGAGAAAATGCAAGCGGAAGCGATTGGACGATCGGTTCCGAGGCTACGCGTTTGGGTGCGTGCGTTTGTATGTTTTTATTTCATTTCCCATGGGCTTCCATCATCTTTGACGGGGGCGAAGACGACGAAGCAACATGCGTGTTCGTATTTCTGCTCGTTTCTTTCCAATATTTTGAACCGGCGCTCACCCAGTCAAGTCAGTGAACTTTGCCCCTTGCGTCGTTTTCCGCAGCAGTTGGTTCGATTTTCAGCGCGGCGTGTCGCTGACTCATGCTCTTCCTCTGCTTCTGGCTAATGTTCCGATGATGCAGTACTTCGTGAGGGTAGTATATTGATGGGGGTTGAAGAATAGATCTGTAGCATAGAATTTTTTCGATTTTTTTCGTACGTTTTAGCATCAAATTGAGTTTGTGAGGCATGTATGAATCATTTTGCGATTATTAAGCGGTCAAGATTGACGTCTTATATATTGAACTAATGCTCTAGATGACTTCTAGAGGAACTTCAAGTGTTACAATGTATGTTCATTGAGTATTTTTTCCACATACTTCATTTCCAAAAGATAATGCTTGCTTGCAGTTATTAACAATCCATTTCAACATCAATTTAAGTACAGAATTACGTTTACAGAATATGATTGTGATGTTTTTAAAAAGACTCAGGATCGAACAAAAGAGTGGCTAATACATTTGATCTTCTGATTGAAGTAACCCGTTTAAATTGGCTTGGTACTTGACTATCAGATGCAATATTTTCTTCTATCTGGGTGTTTTCTTGAAAAGTTTGCCGACCCCTGATGTGACCAACCGAACAGTCGTCTTTTTTTATTATGAATATTCATCCATCCTGAGACGGCTTCCATCTGGAGGTATATGATTAATCAGCCAGTCAAGCGATGTTTACTTTTGGTTAAAACATAACATGAGCGGAAAGAAAACCCCAGCACTGCAGCTTGCACGAGACATTCTCCCTCCCTGCGCCATGGTATGGGATTTATTTTTTATTTAAATCAGAAACGAATACGTCGATGTAAACACTGCACGGATAGACCGCGGTAAACCGCTTTTGTTTCTATCTGTCGAAGAGCAACATTGGACAAAAGATACTCGCACGCGCCCAGACAGAGGACTGCAGGAATATTTGCTGAATTAAATTTGATTGGGTAAGCCGCGCACCTTCCGTTGTCGGCTCAACGAACCGAAATCGCGATATCGATGCGCGCCGTTCGCTCGTTAATTGAATCAGCGGGGCTGATTGCGATCATGTTTTATGAATCGATTTCCCAATCCGAACTGTGAAGGCTGCGGGGTAGCCAGGCTGGACAGCATCAATAATGTGCATTTATTCGAGGGGCGGGTTTGCGTTCCACCGCACAGACGACCCACTGCCGGAACGTTCGCCCCAGGGCTGCGTGAGGTTTTTCGGGAATGCATTTAGCGATGATCCATATTTCATCCATTAGTGCGGTGCGCATTTTGTGCGTCGGTTTTAATTACTCATGCACCGGAAATTTGCTTTGGTGCGGCGAACAAAAAAAGATCGGCAACACGAGCTGGAAATTGGGAGGGAAGTGGGAGGAATATTGTTAGCGTCCGGTTAGCTGGTGCCGACCAACCGGACCAACGCTTGTGGCCGTGTTTGTATGCGTTTGCGTTGTTAATTTCGTCGCAAAATCATTTAAGTTTTCGTTTCGGCGTGATGAAGCGATGTGCCGCGTGTGTTTCGGAGTTTTTTTGGGACCACAAATGTATGAAACGATTTGTGACACGATCGACACTGCATTCTTGTGATGTGTTCTGTCGCTACTGCTGTCTTTCGAACTGTGTCTTCATTTGAGCGAGGTTTACTCAACAAATTCGCATGAAAAACATACACGCCAACACTGTAAAAAAGACAAATCGTTCCTATAGTTTGTTGTATTTTGTTTATTCATCCATCTCGCTAACGTGATGAGCGACGCATCAAACGAAGCGTAAAGATGAGAGCGATGAATTCGATGCACCATGCAGCGGTGATGGGTCGATTGTGTTGATTGAATTAATTGTTTATAAAGTGGTTTTCCTACGGCCGGCAAATGTGCGGCGCGCCTTCAGATAACGCGTTTTGGTGGCCACTGGGGAGTGTGTTTGAGTTCTGCGTACATAAAATAAGCATAAAGCAACCGTCCAGCATTTGACGGGCACTGCGTGTTTTCGTGCTAGAGTTGGGTTTTTTTTTCTTCTCTAACCAATAATTTTATAATAGCCTGCTGACAGCAAGTTTGTCACGGCGCTCCTGAAAGGTGCGTGATGGCGAACGTGCACCAAATACATTGCGAACATCGGTTTTGATCTCTCCGGAGCGCTTGTTTTGAATGTGTACAAACGTTAACCACCGCGCAAAGAGGAAGGAAAGATTGTTAAAAGGCCAACCTTAGCCCAACAGAGATACCGCGAATTGGAGTGGCGCATCAAAGGTCAGAAATAAATCAAAACCCCCTAGAACGCGGTTGCGGTTGTGTGGATGGAACGGTTGTGTCGCGCAACGCATTAGAAAGGGTGGCGGTCACCGTAATAAAGCACCGAATTAAATGCTCGTTGGCGTGTGGTGGCGTTGATGGGTACGAAATATGGGTGCGGTAGTCTCGGCTGCTCGTTTAACTCGGTGTTTTGGTGACATTTAAGGGCACGCTTGAAAGTGTCGCACTTTTTATGTAATCTCGGAGAGATTAGATGAAATTCCGATGAAGGATGAAACAGTGGTCTATTTCCGAGGCTCGTGCTTTGACGGACGATGGTGATTTGGTGGAACGTACGTGGATAAAAACATAATTTAAATAAATTTATAAAACAATATTATTTATTATTACTGTTTACGCATATATAAAGTTTATGAAACAATTTAAGGTTTAAAAATATTAATTATGTTTGAATTTCATTTATAAACAAGTTAAATGTATGTTAATTGTTCCAATTGGAAGTGTTAACAATCGCTCTAAAAAACTTTCTTTCAAATTAGAGAAATTTTAATGGTTTTCATGTAATTAATTAAAATTATCTATGAAAATTTAACTATAATTGATAATAAATAAAAATTCAAATTCACTTATTTCATCTGCTTCCAGAAATAAGCTTGAATATTTTTATGTGATTCAAGCTAAAACTCTCTTATTTCGAAAAATCAGTAGATGGCATTAGTAAAGCGTAGCATCTGCATATAGCGTATGTGTTAATTTTATTTTCTACTACTATAGCGAAACAACTCAAAATTGAATTAAATGAAAACTTAAAACATTTTCAACAGCACAGCATCATGACAAATTTCTGGTTGGATTTGGACCATTGTGCGACAATACGAATTTATGAGTCAAGATTAATCTCTAACCTGTTTAATAGCAGCCGTTTGGTAAAGCCAGACCCGACCTTCCTGATGTACGCTAGGCGTTGGTTTTTAGCCGTTAAAAAGTTTCTGACGGCTAAAAATTTAACGGATTTGATGCGGCTGTATCTTATCTACTTCAGTTTCACTCTTCCACGCGTTACCTCCAACACTTACTCGCGCCAATGTGCACTTTTGTAAGAGAAGTTACTGGCAAACAATTTTCAAAGAAAAAAAATACTTCAAATCATGTTGTGAGAGCATGTGTGCGTTGCACATATTTTGCCCGGGAGTGTAATTAGCTCGTATCAAAATACCGGCTGAAGACGAGAACACGAGAGCCTAGTCTAGAAATTTTCGTAATCTTTTACACATTTATGAGAAGCGTCCCACCTAGCGAAACTTTCGAACGAGTTTGCTGTTGAACCTGCGATTGATGGTGGGTTACGTTTGGACCTATGATCATGATGCTGCTCTGCCTCGGTGGAGCCGTTCCTCAATGTTTCATCTCTGCTACGAAACTCTATCGCAACGTTTCGGGGCCGCCGGGTGTTGGAAAAGCGCATAATGCACATGTGGCAATGTGGTTGGCACATGATGACACCCTCCCCACTTGCGCTCAATACCTAAAACTCGAATGTCTCCCAGGCGGCGTAACATCGCATCCGAGAGGTGAAGTTTTGAGGGTCTGTCATGACGGTACGGGCATTCGGGAGTTGTATTGGGAGACCCTAGATAGGGAAGTATAATGATGCATCAGTCTTTCTTTCCACCCCAAAAACACAGCAAGGGGATTCTTAATCCAAGAAGTGAGCTGATGTTTTCATTCCTCCTCTATGCACTCGTCCCTTTCGCACAACCACACGACTTTCCGCACGGCTTTAGGTTGTTGTTTTGCCGTTTGATTTTTGCGAGATGATGTCTCGTGTTGTGGTGAGCAAGGCAGCCTCTCTTTGGCATTCCTATCCTTGCCGGTAGGATCCATCTCCATACCATTTTTGACATCGCGCACATGTCCCGGCGCATACGGTAGAGCAGACAGGAACACGAACACGGTTTCTTCAGTCCCGGTGCGTTTGCATCTTTGCGAAAGTTTTGTGCGGTACGCTTGTGCGAATATTCTGCGAGATGGCAGCACGCGCGCACGTGTGTGTTTCGGTGTGTATTTGAGTTTTGTTGGCACGAAAAACACCGAACCATAATGGGCTCTCCGCAGGAGCTATTCGTGGTCGTAGCTCCAGGACGTACAGCGAAGAAAACACAACTGGAGTCTACAAATTGCCCTGGTGTTGTAACTGCGCACGCTTACGGCGTGGTGCTTCAGCTCCTTTCACGATCCTTTTTTCTGTTCTCCCGTATAGCTCACGACTCATTCGACACAGGATATACCACTTTTGATGAATAAGGTGTTCCCGTACTCGTGTATGCTAGTAGAGAACAGAAAGGAAATTAGGGTCGACAAACGGGTTAGCCGACGAGACGGCGCTCGTGTGCCTTTTATGCGTGGAACAAAATAGCCGAGAGAAACGTTTGGAATATTCCGTACGGAAGTCTGCCGGTACAGCACGCGCGTGAAACAAAGCATTTCATGCTACAGGACGCATCCGGTTTTGTTTAATAAAACATAAAAAATCGCATACACTCACTGTAAGAAGGCGGCTTTTTCCCCGTTTTTGTGCGGTGTGGTGTACTTCAGATTTTCTTCCTGAGTCCTGATTTATCTGGATCCATCCAACTTCACACACACACGCAAGCAGACTTGCACAGGGAAGTTCAGGAGCTGTTTTTTGCTGTTTCTCTGTTTCCTTGTTTGTAAAGTCGATCGTGCTGTTTGTTGGTGCTGGTTTCGGGAAGAGGAAGTAGCATTGTTATGATGCTGAGTTCCGCCTTCCACGCCCTCCACGCCTCCAGGCTCCTGGAGTTCAAAGCGTCGTTTTTGCTTCTGTTTTTGGGTGCAAACGGTTTCGTTTATTTTTTTTTACTCCTCAAAGAAGCTCGAGGGAGAGGGCAAGGTGGACGATGTACAGTCGAGACGGCACGAGAGCTGAACGCTCGTTTCGTTGATCGAATTCGACGTAGGGCTTAATTTATAATTTCAAAGATTGCCTTCTTATATCCTCCTACGGGCAAGTTTTTTTAGTTTGTTTGTATGCGATTATATTTTTTCTGAGCTGCGATTTTATTTTTTGCGTTGCTGTAGCGAGCACCTAAGCGAGGGGAAAACAATATTAAATCACGGAAAGGAAAATCACACATCAAAGAACGCGGTCCTGCTTGTATTTTTTAGAATGTGTATTTACGCTTCTACTGGGTGCAATTGAAAGAAAAACAATCGATTAATTCGTCGTCGTTTAGTGAACAAGTTTATTCGTCAATTTTACGTTGTTTTCATTTAAGAGCAGTTGTTGGTTACATTTACAAAGCTAGAGCATCTATATTAGTTGTTAAAATTTGATGTTTAAATTATGTAGTAAATTTCAAGACTTCCAAAAACTTAAAATTTTTTAACATTTTTAATTTTAATTTTAAGTTTTTTTCCAAAAACTCAAATAAAATTAAACGTTTACAAATTTTCTGAAACAATATTCTGAACAACTATTTTATTTTTGGTTCCATTTACCAATTTTCTTTATATTTTAAATGAATGTGTAATGGTAATATTAATTATAATAATAAAATAATTTTGGATGATTTTTGTTAACTGTAATGCAACTAAGTTTCAACTCTAATGCATTATATTTTCAACTCTCGCTGCTTTTATTTCTCTCAACTCTCGCTGCTTTTACGATCTCAATTATTTGATTGTTTTCATGTTTCTCTGATTGTGTTTCAAAACAAGGGGAGCATCGTCAAGGTGTGTTCCCACTCGCTACTAGCAGTCCGTCTAATATTTGCTTCCGTCGTTGTAAATTCAATTTCGAAGAACATAAAATCGATCTCCTCTCTCTCTTTAAGACTCACGGGTCACTGCTCCGGGAAAGTATGCTCGAACACGGCCAACAGGAAACTATTAACAAAATAAATAATCAAGAAGTACTAAAATCTCTCGGGTGAGAACCGAAAATACGAGCATGCGAGGGCAGTGAAACAGGCGGGATCGAATAAAATCATCCCTCATTAGAGAGAGTGGGAAGGAGTAGAAAAAGTTCAATCAATCGATCGTGCGTTTTATGCGAGATCGGATGTGCTTCATGTGTGCGTTTGTGCTTCTTTCCATGGTCAAGGTTGGCTGCAGATGGTCGCCTGCCTCACCCTATTTCTGAATTCGCTCAACTTCGAAGCCTGCTGACGATGTTTATTATTTGTGTTGGGAACTGTTGTAAGGTTCCCAACGAACTAACGAAGACGAACGAAGATGCACGAAGAGAAGCCGAAAATGAGCAAGCGTGCTTATAAAAACCAGAGCGAAGGGAGAATCGCCCTTTTATTTTGGTAATTAGGAAGCCCAATAAACAGGCTAAT
>KI915042.1:9658637-9971665 GCA_000473445.2 Anopheles farauti
AGGGTAGGAAACTGGAGGAAGCGCTTCAAATTTGAGTTCGGCCACTCATCTGAGCGACTTTTTTCCGCGGGGGTGTTTCGTTCCGAGAGTGCTTCTCCGTGCGTGAGTGGTGAGTGGCACCAAGTACTAAAGCTATGGACTAAACTTTTTCATGCGGTAGAATTTATTATTAGTCGATGAAGAAGTACTTCCCGCGCCGCTGGTAAGAACGTTGGCCCGGGCGCTGGAAATGCGATGCGCTTTTTCGGAAACCATCCGAAGGTTCACCAATTATTATGGCATCATCTCGTTCTCGTGCGCATTTTGCAATGTTTGTTTGGTGGATTTTTTGTTCGAGGCATTTTCTCGGTGCACTTACTGCTTGAGCAAGTTTGCTGGGCGGAAGCTTAGTTACAGCGGAAATGAGTTCTTCATGGGCCGTGTACGATGGGAAATGTGAATTTGTACAAGCTTGTTCGGATGCTTACTTTTCAAGGAGATCTAAGAAAGATGGTTGGGTTCTTTATTCCGTTCACAACTCTACCTAAAGCAGCCATATATAAATGAAACCTGAATGTATACTTATTATTCAACTATTTATGGTTTATTTGATTTGTTATTTTTATCATTATTACTTTGTTATGTATAAATTATGACATAAAAATACGTTATTTTTTAAATTTGATCATAATCCATCATGACAAACAACAAAACCAGCTTTACAAAACACATACGATGTTTAATAAATTGTTGGTTTTATTCAGATTTTATTATTTTAAAATGAGATAAGAATTAAATAACTAACTATTCAATTGCAATCCTCTTTTCCTATAAGTATCTAAACCACTGACATAAACAGAAAATAAGCTTGTGCTAGTAAACAAATAGTAATCTCATGTATCCAATTTTGTCTATTATTAACAGTTGTTCATTATTTCTTAGAGCGTATTTAAAACTTCAAAAAGTTTTAAGTAAAAGATTAAATATATGTTCCTTTAAACCATGATAAAAATAAAATGTAAACATATATTAATCTGTTTTGAAATTGAAATTTTTCCGGTACATGCTTCGGTTGGCACTAAAAATCAACAAATAACCCGAAATATTTTCAAAATATATTTTTTTCTTTTTTATTCTTTTTATATTTTAGCGCTTAAAATAAGTCTTTAAAATCCTATGAAACAAAAGTAATTCGAAAAAAAACAATAACCTCTCTCAACCTGCGACCAAAACTTTCCAAAGGACAAACCATCATTTTTGTGCAGTAGCAACAGGCGGTATTTACAATTCATCATCATTTAAATTACACCATCGACCGTCGTGTGTCAGTGTGCGAATGTGTTAAAACCTAATTAAAAACCCTTGGCAAACTGATTTTTTTGCTCTCTGTCACCTACCCTGCTGCAACCATATCACCGTGCCGCGATCCAGCACAGGGGCATGATAAACGTAGCCATCACGTAGCCATGAGCGTAACCACCGCTGACATGTCCGTACAAGTGCGGGGAACATTACCTTAATGCTGCGCGGTGCTCGATAATCTGCCGCGCTCATTAGCTAACCGCAAGATGTTTGGACGTGTTTTAAGATAGTGCGTTGCCAATTTCGCTCAAATGGTTCACTTTGGTGGACAATGCTTGACTTTCGGTCGCATTTTACACCACCTCCGCACAAGGCAAAGTTTGTGTGTGTGTGTGTGTGTGTGTGTGTGTGTGTGTGTGCGTGCGTGTGTGTGTGTGTGTGTGTGTGTGTGTGTGGAAGTGTATGTGCAGTTTTGCTGCTATTGTTAATCCTCAGCTGAATCGATGGAGGCGATAGAAAATTAGAAATCACCTCCTAAAGCATGGTGCCTTCGTGTCATTTCGGCCGTACTTCCACCTCCGGCCACCGGGCCGGGTCGGAAAGAAAAAGCCATCAGTGTGCGTCGCCATCGTGATCATGCTCACACAGCAACCAGAAAAAACATCACTCACACATCACCGGCAAGGTCATGCCAGGCGCCATCCGTTAGCTCTCTTTTTCCTTGCACCGCGCATAATCCTGCGTGGAGCAGCGTGGCGAGATGGAGGACACGGTGTACCTTCGAAACGGTAACTTAAACGAGGTGCATCGACAAAAAAAAATAGAAATTGCCACTGCCAGCCCGGGAATGACCAACGGAATATCGAGACGCACATTGCGACATCCCTGTTTTGCAGCTTTGCACATTAATCGGCCCAATTGGACGTCGGTTGGTTGTGTGCTTTTTTCTCTTCTCCTCGTGGCAACCGTGAAGGCAAGCGATTGAGAAGAAAACCGCTACTAACCTTCGGCTGTTGGATGCGATTTGTTGAGGGCACACTCATTTGGATTTGGACATCGGTTGAAATCGTTCCGAAAAAATAGAAAATATGTACCCCATTTTAGGTACTGCAACGCACCTCAGGGTGACGACGATTGTTGTAGGGATGTTAGTTCAAGGTTGATTTGGGGTTTTGAATTTGTTTTTATTGCATTTTGGGTAATGCAAAACGCAGTTTAAATAATGTTCTAATTATTGAATTCTGACCATCTGCATATTTATTCTTTTTTCTAA
The DNA here is from genome assembly GCA_000473445.2 of Anopheles farauti. NCBI lineage: Eukaryota > Metazoa > Arthropoda > Insecta > Diptera > Culicidae > Anopheles > Anopheles farauti. Next base: position 9,661,192 of record KI915042.1, read on the forward strand.
ATAATAATGAAGGAATCTTGAGAAAACTACGGATTGTTCCTGTCCTATTTGACACCAGATTTTAATAGGGTCGACAAAAGTTAAAACTTCAAAGCTGCGTAAAAAACATTCAGCTTTTCTAATTTTAAGTATTTTAAACACAAAAAGACGAAGTCTCAAATAATGAAATCAATATTATTTTTCATAAAAAATGAAAACAATTTTAATTAAAACGCCCATTTTTTGAGAAATTATGAACACTTCTTTACACACATTATATTAAAAAAACATAACTACTAAAAAATTTACAGGTGAAGTAAAAATCTACATAATTATCTGATCAATATAATCACGTTGGCTAGCTCGAACGCTTTCGAAACGTTCGCCAAAACAAAATATTTGCTATCTTAATTTCAATGTCACTCTTGTTTTCACCAATTATGTGTTTTGTTTTCTAACTGTACTGCCCAAGCATCCAAGGTAAATGATAGTTTATGACAACGCATCAAGTAAATCATAGTTTATCACTACGTTGTAAACCCATTTGTATCGTAAAGTATGCAATCTGCACAACACTGTGTAATACAGAGCGAAACGAATTAACTGAGACTAAAGCTTACGGCTTATGCTTAATCTCTCTTCAATAGGGGCGTGTTCTAACTGGAGATTAAAAAGCATCATTACCATCAAACATGCGATCCACCATCCACTATCGATTGCATCACGGAGTGTAAAGTGTAAAGAAAACTTTGTTTGCAACCTAAAAACAAAGGGCTGTTAAAGAGGCACAATCATATCAAACCACAACGAGACACTAAACAGTTTTATGTGTGAAAAATGCTAAATTGTTTTTGAAGAACTACACACGGGTTTGTAATAATCTTACACGGCGAGCCCTTATGTATGGGACAGCGAAGGCAAGTTTGCTGAAGATGGGCCAGTGAAGACATAAAGCGTTAATTAATTCCACCTTCCTCGGGGGAAAGGGGATGAATCCTCCCGCTATTGTCTTTTACATAGCGGAAGAGGAAGTTAATCTGAGAACTGTCGGTTTCAAGGGTGTAGACTAAAATCAAGACTCAGTGTGCTACATTGCGACTTCCCGCAATGGTTCAAAAAGTTCTATTTTTGTTCTTCTCCGATCCATTTTAAAAGATAACGTTTATCTGCGTTTGTGGGCTGGGCACAACAACAAATAAAACACCTGTACGTTTACTGTGGTTTTATGTAAATTTTCCGTACGGTGATTACTGCTGGCAGTTTGGTTTTTGCTCTCTCGATTTTTTTAAAGTACCTGCACAAACCGGAAAACCGATCCAACAAAAACAAGCCTAAAAAGCAAAACAAGCAGCTCATAATTGGTTGATTTACGTCGTGTCGATCGGTCAATTGTAATAACCCGGTTACGTTTGGGTTTGAAGTGACCACCACCTAACCCGGAATGGTATCGTCACCGGCAAACCACATGCAAGCTACCCAAACACCATACACGCATACACACACACACATCGAGTGCCGTATGGGTGGGAAGCGGGTGGGAAAATTCTGCCGCGTAAGGAAAAACTACCTATCGTGTTGTGTCGGTGCTGGCACTCGCGTGTGAAGTGCCATATGGCCCGTACCGTAAGCCACCACATAACCAATAGCGACCGAGATGTAGGCACGGACGCGGAGGTGGGTGTGCCACCGTTGCGTTGTAGTGGTCAGTGCGAGGCGAAGGAAAGCGCTACAACCGCGAGGAAAAACAACAACACACCGCTCCGGTCGCTTCTTCCAGCGGCTAAACGGCGTTACGAAAACGAACGGACCACGAGTGTGTACGTGTGTGTGTGCGTGCACGCCTATCGCAATTTCCTCAAAAGCGTCACCGCGCATGGAAGCGTGCACGGAGACTTCAACGAAACCATTGGCGACGAAACCATTGGCCGCTTTTCTTCCGACTTGAGTAACGAAACCGCTTTTTTTTGCTGCGAACTGATAAGAAAGTGCCCACGGGGAGGTCGAACCAACGCACTACCGGCTTTCTACGTCGTTGGAGATTTCAATAAAATTCGGTTCACTTATCGCACAAAAGGTGTGCGGTGGCGGTGGCGCGTAAGATGCGTAATATAAATAGCAATAATTTAAAAAAGCCCTAAAAGCAAAAGCTGCCTGTCGCCTGTTAATGATACATCAAGGCCGCACGGAGTGCATTGTGCCCGTTGCCCGGTTGCACGTTCGGTCGGACGGGCTGCCACTTTCGCTCGATCCATCCTGCTTGCTCAATAGGTTTCTGCTCGGCTTGAAATTGTCAATCGCCGTCGGAGCGCTATTCGGTTTGGCTAGCCGGAGCTGATCCATTTGCCATCGCCGATCGTGACGATCGCATCACGTGGATGGGCTGTTGGAGATGGTTCAATAGCGAACGAGCGCAACGTGCACGATCATCGAGCAAAGTGGGTCACCGGCGGTAACTACCGGTAAGATTGTTTTCTAGGAGAGAAAAAATGGCAACTGTCAAGGTGGCGAGCCGGTGTCGGTTCCGTTCGCCCGGTAATAAGCATAGCAAGGACTTTTTGTCCATATTTTAGGTGCTTATTACTGCTTGCGAAGTAGTGCTTCTTTTTGTGCTTCCTATAAAGCTTTCAACATATCAGGAATTTTGGCTAGTGAGTTTTGTAGTGAGACTTTGTTTTGTATCCCTCCGTGTCGCAGGTATTTCGGTGCTGAAAACCTCCATTACACCGTCACGGATCGAAGAGTGATCGGACAGTGTTGCATAAATTAAGAAAACATCTTCAAATTGAATCCTACAGACTTCGGAAAATGTGGCGATTTTTTCTTTCGATCATCCACAACTCGCACACTAAGAGTGAACACCAGCTCTAAAGAAACCGTAGACGTTAAAATGCACGAGCCAAAGGCACCCTGTGGAGTAGGAAAAAAAAAAGTTAAAAAATGGATGCGAGAGAGTAAAACGTGAAATAAATAAATAAAATTCGTGAGCGCTCCATCAATCATCCTTCCCATCGTCATCGCCATCACCACCCTGCAATCACCTCCGCTGCTCCGCTCCGCTACTAAGCCCCATCAAAGCCAGTTGGCAAGCACAAAATCGCCGTGTTAATTTTCATTGATTTTCCCGCATTTTTCCAACCACTGGTTCGGACCACTCCACACCACCAAACCATTTGCCAATCTTTTCGTTAATCAAGGGTGTTATCTTCTCTATATTTTTTCACCTGCTTGTAGGCCGGGTTCCCCTTCCACCCCGGGTCCGTAGCACGCGCCGGGTGACATAATCGCACGTTCGACGACGCTTCACGTCCGCGGTGCATCAGGTGAAATAGTTTTCCGTACGCCATCCACTCCAATGACGGTCACGGTAAAGCTGATCGGCTAATTACGCAGGGTGCGCGGGGAATCGCTGAACGGTTCGGGGTTGGTGGCGTGCCATTTGCAATGGGTCGCCGAGCCTGGTGCATTTTGCATCGTTGCAACGTTGGTTTGCGTTTGTACGTAAATTCCGCTTGAGCGGATGTTGCAGCGGTTTGAATCCTGCAGGGAAGCCCTTCGCAGCGGCTGGCGGCCGATTGGATTAAATTAATCCGTCGGCGTAAGCGGGAGCTCACTTTTCCTTTCACATCGGCCCAGATTTCCTCAACGGTGACGCCTTGGTGCGCGAAGCAGGGAGCGAGAATGAAGAAGGGCGAAAATTGTGTCATGTTCACTAATTGGAACGTTGTGTTCATCATCGATCGGATGTGGTTGACTTAAGCGATCTGTTTTATTTGCATTTGTACATGATGTTCGAAAGATCATTACTGTTTAGCTTTGTTTTCGTACTTTTAAGCATTTGATCATAGTTACGTAAAATTTAAATCAAATTATCTACCTGTGACGATAGCCACATTTGTAAGCTTCTTAATAAAATGCAGAATAAACTTTCTGACATTTGAACATTGACAACTATATTTTTTTTTCTCTAAGTGAATTATTTATTTTGATGAGACTCTTCAAAGATTATTCATTCTTTTATTTGGATTTTAATAGTGTAAGTGTATATTCTCTAGTTGATTAACAAAAAAGAAAAGAACTAGAAAATTAAAACGAAGAGAGAAAATGAAAAGATATGATAAAGCATTTATTATTATCTTTTTTACAGTTAGCAGTTAGCAACCAAATGCGTTCTCAAACGCTGATAGAAATTGATAATTTTCAAAACTGAATCGTTAACGCTAATGGAAAATGAAAATTTTCAAAAATTAATCTTGATAATGAGATGACTTCGGAAAGGATAATATGAATCGAGTTTTGAATCGATTATGTGTGAGATTGATACGCTTCTCAGTAACAGTAATATTATGTAAGATCTGCAATATTGACACACTGAAATGGAAGAAAACTAATTTAAATTTGAAAGTTTCTAAATATATTCTCTCTGTGTTCTCCTAAGCGTTACGTTCAACTTAAAAGGTTGGGATTTCGGAAGTTAACCTTTTGCTTCTGGCATGCATATGTTCTTTAAACAACTAATGCATTGGAAGAATTGCAGACATAAATTATCTAATTAATTCATTTTTTATTTCACTACAACGTTACACAAAAAAAGCACAGATCTCCGCACCCACTATCCGCAAACAGATCGCTCAGTTCCATAACCCAACAAAAGGAAGACGTTTAACGGCGGAATCTCTTCACGGTTCGCTGAGAACGTTTTCAGGGCCACCGTCGCATTCCGATCGTAACATCGTAACCCTAAAGTGTGCCCAATCTTGCCGGTTTCGCTGCATTCATCAACAACATCCGCGTTCACGGACTGTCAGCGACACGCGGAAGTAGTTTTTGCTGTTACATGTTGATTTAATTTAAAAAGATCGGCGCTGGGGCAACAAAGAAGAGATTATTCTTTGCTGTCCAGCAGCAGCAATATGAATTTCAGATTGAAACGGCTGCTTTTCTATGATCTAATACTCTGGGCGTTGGTGAAGGTTTTCCTTTCGTTCAAATGGTGAACCGTGAAGGCTTGCATTAATCGATCGAAAGATTCTGTTTTTTTGTTGTTTTTTCGTTTCTATATAATGAGAGGGTGGTGACAAAAGAGTAATAGCTTTCCTAAAACGGCTTATTGAATATTATGATAGCGTTTTCACACCGAAAAAAACACTCAAATTATCCTCCACAACCCCACAATCGCTAAACTCGGCTGTATTGGAATAAAGTAGAGCTGTTACAGATAGCATTATACAGTTAGCCTTAGCACCCAGACACCCCTTTCTCCGCTGAATTACAGCTCGCCAGTTTTAAACGATTCTGTTTATAGCTTATTTAACATTCGTTTCCCACCTTGCGGAGATCTGTAAAACGTATTTATTAGACCCACCAGATCAGCCTCCCTTCGGCGATGTAATCCAATGCCGCTGAACGTAGCAAGGGCCGGCCAAGAAATGCACCGAACGATCGACTGCCGGACAATGTTATACATCACGGTGAGCTGACAAGAGGGACACCGCTGTTCATTACATAAATCGAATCGCATTCTCTTTTCATTATACGAACCGAACACGCAGCGTGTTCACACTCCTCCACTCTCGCAACACTAGAGATGAATAGAAGCGGCGAACATCGGGACGATGTTAAACAGAATGCATCACTGACCTTCTGCACTGCGGCGCTCCAAAACGAGCCAAGAACTGTGGTGATTGTGATTTTCTTTTCCGTCAACCGGCAACTAACTCGCCTCCGAGCGAGATTCGACGGATTTCGTGCGCACTTGTTTTGTAGCGCGCGTGTGCAAGATGAAAGCAACTGCACTCCATTTTTCTACACAAGCTGTGCAATGTGCTCAAGGATCTGCGTTTTGTGAGCATAAAATCTGCATTTTCAATTACCTAACGATCCGGGAGCGAACTGAGGCGAAAGGATAGTGCGATGCCGGACAACTGTCGGTTTCAATGAGGTTGACGTGACATCGTTTAAATGAAGAAACGATTTCATGCTAATTGCTGCTCTGCACTTGGCTTGGCTCAGGAAGGTTGTTTGCTCGCGATGGGAAATGCGCGAGCGAGGACAGCGATCATATTTAAACTATTTTAAAGCTACTCGGTTTCAATTTCTGTTTTTACACGCTGCAAATTCGTTTACATCTGTTCAAGCAGTATCAGTTTACATCTGTTCTAGCGATGGTTTCTTTACACACTTTGGTCTATACTTGATTTAAATATTGTCTACTTTCATCCTGCAAAACTAGTTGAAATTTCCCTGTAATTTTATGATGATAATTATTATTTTTACTTAAAATTTGTGGATTTAATGAACTTTTTTCTTGAATTAAATAATAATTAATTGAGGATTTGTTAAGCAATTATTAAATAATATAATAATTGAGGATTTGCTAAGCAATTCTAGCGTATGGATTTTTTTTTTCAGGTTCCCACCTTGTACCCAGAGTTTGTACATCAACTGTATATTCAATCAGTTACCAACAACATAATTTGAATTGTTTATTCAATACAATTTGGTTTATTTTACTGGAGTTTTTACATCTACAAAATGTTTTAATCTTTTTTAATTGTTTTATTTAGTGATGTATATCCTCAATTAAATATAATTTTACATATTTTTCCGTACATAGTATTCGTAACTTTATCAACGTAAATGGAAGAAGATGAGCATGTTTTATGAACATTCCATGGTTCTCAGCATAGGTTTATTTCTAAGCTTGATACGCAATGATCATTTTTTATTTTTTTCTGTTACGTAAATTACCTCGTTAGATTCTTCTATAGTAAATATTTACGTTCGGTCTTTTATTTTTTTATATTTTTTTTGACTCATTATTATATGTATTTTTAACGTAAGGCTTTTGTTTTTGAATCTTCTTTAGAAGAGTTTATGAATATTTTTTTCAAAATAAAAAGAAATTAATTATATAAGGCTTCGAACAAAAAGTAACACAATAAAATAATTTCAAGAAACGTAGCAAACATCTTGATGGCCACAACGCACAGGAAAACATTCCAGTGCGGATGCGCTGTGCGAAAGGAAATACCGAACTTGGCCCAACACCACCGGGACAGCGCGAAAGCACCTGACATTCGATCGCACCGCTGCGACACATTCGTTGCGCCCAATTGGGTACTGTACCGTAACGCCAAGCCGTCCGCTAACCTTGGCTCTCGGTCGGCTCAATTAGGCAACCGCGGGATCGGTGACGTTTGACGGTCTGCGTCGGCCGCACGTACGCCGGACCGACCGGGCAGCGTCTGCATCGTAACGACGCCAACATAACTTTCGCTCTTGCCTGGTCCAAAACCACCCCCTTTTGAACCCCTTTCGACGTCCTCCCATTGCGCGAACCGCCGGCCGCCACTCCGGTGCCTCTTATTACTTCACTTTTGTTTTTTGTGTTGTTTAGTTTTTGTGTGTCAGTTACTCTTTTCTCTCGGTGTGCCTTCACCTCCACATTCCAGCTGCAAAGAAGAGCTCGGTGCTCGGATAGCCGAGGCAGCGGCAGCAGTGGAACAAAATCGTAACATCTCGTAAGTGTCCATGTATTACAGATGCGATTCTTTCAATTCGCTCCCTTCGATGCACGGTGGTGCAAACTGCTCCCACTCGCCGTCCGCATCTGGAGCGAGTGCACCTTGCGCACCATAGTTGCAACGATTGGAATGCATCGTGATGCGTCCGTGTGTAGGTGAGAAACAATCGCTCCCGGCTGGCGCTGGTGAGTAAAAATACGCCACCAAACGTAGCAATGAAACCTCTTTTCCCGTATAAGGGAAAACCTCCCGCGCTATGGCAGGGTGCGAATGGTAAAGGTAGCCCGCAGGGGAGGGGCTTTCGATTTTATGCGCAAACAAACACCGCCGACAAAGTACCAATCTGCATATGCGAGCTGGCGCACAGTAAATGGGAACAGTTGGCATAAGTTTTCTGATTGAGGTGCAGTTTTACAGTTTTCCGAAACGGTGCGATGGTACCCGGATTGGCACAGTTTTTCGTTGTGAGTTTTTTGTGCGTGAGCTGTCATTAGTGCACGTGATGTTGTACTATGTTGCGCTATTCCATGCCGCACGCACCCATCGGGCACGCAGACAATCTAATTTCATGCGCATTTTACATTCTTGTGGTCATATTGGCTCATAACGATCGTAAATATTTTTATTTGATGTTTTCGATCATCCATTCGTGCGGTGGAGAGTGCCTGTTTTGGTGGATTTTGTTGGTGGACGCAATATTTGCCACCGACGAGGCCACCCGATCGCGTTGCTCTTTTCTCTTTCACTCAACCGATGAAGGCGACCGGAAAACGGAAGCCCGATCGAGTGCTTAAAAATCGAAAATAAACATACACACACATATATACACAAAAAACACTACTATCCTTATGTGCGCCACAGTTCAGAGTGGACGTGAAAAATAGGAAAATAAATAGACTAGCAACGGACGCGCGCTGAAGAAAGAAAAACGCATCAAAATATTATTCGCACAACACCCTTGACGTGAAACTTGTTAGCTAATGAGACAAACATTTCATGGTGTTGGGCTCGCTTTTTTCGTATTTTCGCCGATCCCGTGCCTCTTGACGGAAGCTCTGTGATCGGGTAAATTAATTTATTGGTATTTTATTACCACCTGCGCGAGCATTTTTGTTACTTTTTTGCGCCTTTTACCGATGCCGAAGGTGGTAGTGGTGGTGGTTTATGAGTGTTTTCTTTCCATTTCTAAAGTGTCCCAGCTGGGGCGGACGTGGTGCGGCAAGCTTAATAGCACATGAGCGACGTGTGTTTGGGGGGGGGAGGGGGGGGGGGGGCTTTGCCGCTGATAAAACACGAGCGGTTTACAAAGAAAATTATTTTAAATAGAAATTCTTTTAAACAAATGTATCGAGTAATAATCGGTTTTACCTCGAGAACGTTTCGTGTGGCAAAACTGGCATGGGTTTTCCTCGTGAATGTTGTTTTTAAATATATTTAAGAGTATTTGTGTTTTTGAAAAAAAATTTTCTTTGTTTACTTTTTATTTTTAACTTTAGAAAGAGGTTGTCCTTGCAATAGTCAATGAACGTTCAAGAGAGCTTAAATTAAAAAAAAAACCAAAACTTGTTTATAGATAACAGACTTACGATATGAAATGGAAAATGTCAACGCGATTAAAATTATTGAATGTTCAAAAAGAAGGACCAGGAACCAAAAGATCACACAGCATGCGTGAGGAGGAAGTTTTGTTGCTTTCACTCGGTCCACTCAGCGATCGCCACCACCATACACGGTGGCCTTGGGCGCTACGGTGGACGAACTAGTTTGTGCCGGGAGAAAAGCCTACCACCGTACGAAGCTAAAATAAAACACACATCTCCCCCACATGAACGCCCATTACGCGTGCGTTCAATAAATAATCAATCGGCACGAAACGAACGGGCGCAACGAAAACCGGCTCTAAACGCGAATGAAAATATAGTAAAACCGTGCGATAGTACACCGGCCGTAAACACTGTGGAGAGAAAAGCTCCGTTTGTGGTAATAAGGGGTAAGAGCTTCTCCCCCGTATAAATAAACCCACGCGTATTGTAACTGGTCGAAGATGGTAAGGAGAATTGTCTTGGCGATTTTAAATGCAGGCGAGTCTGGAGCTTGATAACGATGCTCAGAACGCTGCAATGCGCTAGGTTCGTCGATCTACGGTGTGCTCTGTGGGTAAGCATGAGGAAGGCGAACGTACGGATGGAAACTCGTTTCAGTTCAGCGTGAATGGTTCGAAGAAGGAAAGCGAGTACGAGTCTGCATAAAAGCGACTGCAAAGAACGAAGGATGAAAGGAAAAATAACTGTTTTAGTAGTGCCACTGACCGTTACGATACTTATGTAAGCCGTATGAGGCTGGGACCGATGAAGATCGATGAATGCGATCTGACAGCAGCAGCACCTTAGATCTCTTTCACTGCAGCCTGACTTGTGCCGTACTGCGCGTGATGATCGCCACGGCGAAAGAGCCACTCGAGGAAAACAGAGGGGGAGGAAAAACTAACAACCCGAGAGTGAGCGATTCAGTGCGCGAGAGTGAGTGCTTCACGTGGCGGGTGTGATAAGATTTGCCGCTCGCGAGCGATCGCGTTGTTTTGGTCGTTGCCGGGTTCGGGAGGGGAAACTTGATGGTGCTGCCCATCATGACGCACTTTTTCGCCTGCACGGGTGGAAAGTTTGCCCTTGCAGGTAGGCAACGGACGCAAAGCACGCTTTGAAAGTTTTCAAATAATGCAGCAAAGCGGTTGAAATATTTCAACCCATGGTTGGAGTTTACTCTCAAAGTCGCTTTATTCGCAGGATAATTATGATCTTTATTATCGGAGTGAAATTAAGGTTGGTATTCCATATATAAACACCAAAATCGGCTAAAACACAACCATTTCCTACGGAATCATTAACCCACTAGCCGTATATGACAGGTTCGTATGAAAGCAACCGCTCAGCCTGTTTGTCAGCAATCGGGGCAAGTTTACAAGTAAGTAAGCCAGTCAGTCAATCAGTCAGTCACTCAGTCATTCACAGTTTGTCTGTGCGCTTCTAACCCAGCGCTCGATCGATCGGTCACAGCATCCAGCATGTTGCAATAAATTAATTTGCTTTCGTTTAATGTGACTGTTATTATACATAATGTCTTTTGCCCATTCCAAAGCGCGACCGCAGCGGCTCTGCGGCGACCGAGTTATGATTAACGAACCCGCTCTCGCAAAGATCGCCCGGGTCGAACGATGCAGAGATTGCATCGTGCACAACCTTCTCACACCGCACATACATGATCGTGTTTTTAGTATTGAGCCACCTTCCTGCCGAGACCTTCGGCGGCTACCAAATGAAGGCAGTCGGCAGCCCTCCCGACGCAGAACGATTCGAAGAAATCAATCTCGGTAATTACGCGTTTGCCGTACGTACACAGCTCGCATCTTTCGTCTAAACTTACGCTTACCGGTGGCTCCGGTGTTGATCTAAGCGACGGATGAAGTTTGTTTGAAATGTTAATTAGCAGGTGTTGCGACGAGCGAGCGAGATGGAGCAAGCGAAGGAATTGATTGCGCTACCATTTTGTTGCCGTTTATTTGGCCGGTGACCCGGCAGTGCCATTAAATGTTCGGTGTCATTAAATTTCTTCGTACACATGTTTCTATAAATGCTTACATTTCAACAAATAGCTATGCGTGCATTAAAATTAGGTAAAAGGAATTTAAAAAAACAAGGCAAACAACAAATCGGTTCAAAATTAAACAACAGAAAATTTTCAATTACATTTTTGAATGTATTTGTCAGGAAGTGTGGGTGCCCTTTGTAATGTTTTTTTAATATTTACGTTTAAAAATTTTTGATTTGATGAATTCAATGCCAATTGAACTTCATAAACTAAAATTTTGCAAAAAAAATTTTAAAGTCATTGACATTGAAATACCATAAACAAATTAATTTTAAGAGTTTATTATATCGATTTTATTAATCTATGTGTTTTATATTCATTCCTTTCTATTATAGATTAGATGTAGAAAAAAAATAATTCAATTATTAATTAAATGACTATGGCAGAATTTAATACTCTGAAATCTTGACAATATAATAATGTAAATGTTTATATTTTAATTTAAGATTGTAAGTGTTGCGTCAAGATTTTGCGTTTGCAGCAAAAGCGTACATGCAAAGATTTATTGAAAATAACTCCTTTGTTACCGTTAGAAGAATTTAGTTAAAGAAAATAGTGTAACGAATTCATTAGGGTGTTTCGTTATGATTTACAATAGATCAGACTACAAATATTAGTATTTTAATAGAAATTTGGGGCTTGCAAATTCGAAAACGATAAAAGAACTTAACTCTTCAATGCACGATTCAAAGAAGGTGTATACATGTTAATAAATAAACATGTTACAGCTGATATGATGATTGATTTGCGTGCATGTCAAAATTCCCTCATTTGAAGAGGGAACAAATGTATAAACAAGATCTACAGTACACGCACACCACATTATTGGCTAGTTGACACGCTATTGGACATTAACTGGTAATATTGTTTCCTAGCAAATGCATACACGCCAAATCTCGATCGCACAATAATGCTCACACTTTGTATCCAATATCCTTTGCGTGCATCTACATGATGAGGCGTGTTGCATCTTTTCGCCCTGCTGCGAGTCAACCACCAAAACTAGCACAACCATGTGCACCATGCGAATCGTGAATCCCACCACAAATAAACAAAACAAAAAAAACACGAAGGAAATCAGGTACACTGCACTGAGCGCGTGAGGCCTCTTCAATCAACCGATAATTGGTTTGATCTTTTCAGATCAGCGCTGGCGTGGGTTTTATATAACTTGCATTTTTATCGTCTTTGAGCCGCGTCGACACCAGCGAGGTATGAAATAATGCCGAAGTGCAAAATTGATGAACAAACGAAGGGAGGTGATTAATTAAAAGCGTTATGGTACTTTTCATCCACTGTCTTGCAGGAATGTGTGTTGGTTTCCAAGATGGCTTTATTAAGCCAGTAGCACAATTTGTATTAATTGCTGGAAAGTCTTTATTTTAAGAAATTGGTTCCAACTTACCCACCACCTTTAAACAAACAGTGCTTGGCCCATCGTAATTGTTTTCAATCCTTTTCCCACGACTTATGCAACGCACCAAACAGCTTATCCAGATTTTAACTGCACACGCACCGTCACACACTGTCAGGTCCTGTTGCGACTGTTGCGAGCTAATTTACATTACGACACAGGGAACCACTACGCACACAAGTTACGCGCGTACTCTCCTCGCGTGTGGGGAGACGAAAATTGAACCAGCAACAAAACTACAACAAACCTTTCCCATCTTGTGAGCTTTGCGCGAAATAAGAGCAAACCAACGGTTTAGTCCTGTTCCCGTATTTCCACACCGTGCACTATTTATCTCGCACCCAACCCTCTTTCCCCCTGACGCGAGGGCCGCAACAAGGAAGCATTACAGCACTGATGGCTCGTTAAGTAAATGTGTTTCACTTCGTCCCGACGGTTCCCGACTGCTTCCAGCCGCCCTGCGTTTGCAAACGATTTAGAAGGAAAATTAACGACGCGCACCGCGAGCACCGGCTACGAAATAATCGTGCCGCGTGCATTTCGTACGAACTCTGGCCAGAAACATAATCATGCACCATCTGGGTGAGCCGCGTGCAAGAAATTAAACGTGTTCTGGTGGATATTAGATAATGGCATGTGTGTTTCTTCTCGTATTGTATCGCACGCGGGGTCCACTATTGAGCGCCCGACCTGCGGTCCCTACTCCGTCTCCGGTAAGGGTGCCCGGCGTTGTCTAGAGTTACACCCAATCGGCGTATAAAACCATCGATTTACCACCGAAACCTGCGCCGCTGGTGCGAATTTGACGCGTTTTTGCGCACCACTCCGTGGTCCGAAGCCATGGCGCGGCATTCAAATCAGGTTAGTTGCCCATCCCTTTCGGTGGCGACGATCGGCAGCCACCGCTGACACCGATGGAACGTGATGTGAATGCATCGGTGCTACACCCGGAGCCGGAGGTAGAATTTATGTAATCGAAAGCAATGCAAAAATAAGTCGCCCAGCTCGGTATCCCCGTCTGCGGGGAAATAACGGGTTCGGGTGCTGATAGCTCGCGCAAGTCTTCTGTTTGGTTGTGGAGGAAACAAAACGCTCGGCGTCGCATCCAACCACGATTCGACGGGATTCGATCTCGATCGAACGGGTGGCGAGCGTTGCGTTTTGGTGGGTTGATAGTTTGCTAATGGCAGTGCTGCGTGTGAGAGGTGGAGCTGGTCGATCAATGTTTGATTGACACATTGAAAAGAAAGGATCACGCCACAAGATTCACGGTATGAGCTTCAAGTTACTTTAGTTGATAAAGATTAGCTAATCCATTATGCAAGCTTACAGAAGGTGAATAATAAAGCGAAGCAGTTTACTTTTTCTGATCTTATTGATTTTTAAGAAGCTTTTACTTATTTACCCACTTCCGAAGTCCAAAACCGTCCATGTGCGTACTCGGACTTTCGGGTGATAGGTTCAACACAAGTAATCGTCTCCTTTAGCCAAGTAGATGGCCTGAAAAGGATTTTTTTGGGCTGAGTCGTTCGGTGTCATTCAACCGACCAACTAACCGAAGCTGACGAGTCTATTGTGGTGCACAATAGTCTATTGGTAGAGTCTACCGTACTTCAAACGTTTCGTCCACAGAGCAAAACTATCCTTTGAAAACCTCATCTCATGACTAAGGCAACGAAGGTTTTGTATTAGCCCAACTTTAGCAATTGCAACAGATTTGCTTCCAGTTGTCGAATGTTAGTTGTTTAGTTTACCATTTATATTGTCATCGAATGTGTCTTTTGAAAAGGTGATACTAAGGAGACGATTTTTCGTAAGGCAGACGTCCATATTTTACAGTTTAAAAAATTTAAATTTATCTCTAGATCAACGATGTTAGTACTGATTCTGTTTGAAATTGACTCTCACGACCTCGAAGGTACCACTGAAAACTCATCTTTTGTCTTTCTTCAGTGTAAAAGCTTTTAAAAAATATTTTCCAATAATCAGATTATTTTGTTTTAAAATGCGATGCATCACCCCATCGAATTATTATTTCAAAACATGAAACACAAACCAACCAAACACAACGCGTCACACACGCCATAACCCATTCGCCGCTGAAAACTCGTGGAAGGCCAACGGGAAAAAAGCATCAGCAAATGATCCATAAATATATCTAATCAACAATCAGTTGACCACCGATGCCGACCTGTTTGCAAATGTGTGTTAAAATTATTACTGCCTGCCGGTGGCGATGCCGCAATCGGCCAATTCAGATTGATTATCCAGCCCGGGCGCTCCACGCGCATTGACAGCTCTGCAACCTGCAGTGGGCCACAGGGCATTTGGCGAGCGACCCCTCGAGGACCAGCATTAATAATCACTGGCTAATAAAGCAATCGAATCGCTATGCAGCAACATGCAGGAAGCATGAATGTGCGAATACAACTGAACTGAACTAAACTGGAAACTGGAACTGAAACGGAAAGCAATCAATGCGCGATCGGTTGCCATCGAACGAACCAAAACAAAGCTCTAATTTGATTTCTGTCGGATTGTTTGTCCGCCTAATTAAGACATTCGAGTGAGACAAAGTGGTGTGGCTTTTAGTTGAGATTCAAGGTCGTCACCGTTGTCTCGTTTGCGTGCGGTTCGCTGTGAATGATCAACGGCCACCGGTCGATTAAACCGCGTGACGTAACACCACATCCCGGCCGGTGCGGGCACGGGTTAGCGCAAGAGAAAAGTGAAAGGCGACACAAGCGCCACGTTTCCGCGCTTCATTTCACGGCCAACTTTCGCGCCGGCGAGTACGATTCCGCAGACGATTCCGGTACACGGTTTCTTGGGTCAAAGTCAACGCATGGCAGGCGCAGATCAACCCGGGCAAGAGCAGTACGCGCGAGATCATAAACGAGCGGAAGCAACGGAAGGTCGTGTCGTTGGGGAAGAAGAAAATTCGTGTGACTGAACAGCAGCAGGGTAAACGAAGCGTGCTCGATCGACGTACGCGGCATGAAAATGGCACCTAAATGGCCTACCTAATTTCGCTCGGTAGCTACCGATCGGATGCTGTTCCGTCTTCCTTTTACCACCGACACGGTGTAAAGGGCGTTCGGTTTGCTCGGTCGGCCTTCCAATTATATCTGAGGTGTTGTTTTTTTTCTTCAACGGTACAACTCGTTACCGGATCTAGTGTTACAGCATCCTTCCATTTGATCCGAGTTACAGGTGGCTTCCTCCCAGACCGTGCCACTGCCGCGCGCATGCAGGATGCGACCTTGACCAAGGCAGCGAATGCATATTTTCTAATCGCGATCGCGCTCCTCCTACTCCACCGAGTGGGCGACACGATCGAGAACCGGAGTTCGAGTTCGAGCAGAAAAACAAACCATCTCCCCATATGCCGACCCTAGATGGCCTAGATATGTAATAATTGATCGCAATGCGGATCCAGAGCTGGCGGTAGCAATTAAAACAGGATTCTAACCGACTCCAGCACCGTTCTTAGCAGCGCGTGTGTCGATGGCGTGCCGGGTGGGTTTGCTGCACAAATGACGCTCGTGAGCAACGTAACCGTCAAACTGTTCCACTCCACGCTCCGCGTTACCTTGGGCAGTGGCGGCGGCTGTTCGGCCGGGACCCGGTTGGCTGAAAGTAAAAGTTGACCAGTTCACGTTTTCCTGGTCATTGGTGTGTTTTACGCTCTTGTGTAACAGGACCACGCGGCGACCGGCGTTAGACCGGAGAGATCACCCTCCCCGTGGGTGGGTACCGAGTATCGGGTATTAATATTAATGAGCCACAATAAAAAACAATGGCGCACGGCCGTTTTAACTATCGGTTCGTGGCCGGTGGAAGAGCCAATTCATGTTCCGCGAGTGCGAAACATCAATGCTGCGCTACCTTATGAAACAATGTCGCTGCGGTGGAGGATGTATGATCAGATCGGCGTGCTCAGGGCTACAGATTGAGCTTGGATGGTGATAAATACCTAGTGATGGTGATAAATGGGGTACAATGAACCATTAGTTGACACTTGTTTCTATCAAATCCTATATTTCGCGACTAACTCTGGTTCTAAATTATTTAAGTTTTTTTTAATAACTTTGTTACAACATTTTGATAGGGTTTCAAGTGTATCATTCATTAAAAAATAAATACATTTTAAAATTGAAGTATGCTTTAATTAATTGTATATAAGTGTAAATAATAAATAATTTATTGAAAAACATGTTTTAAACAAAAAATGTGATAAAAGCAATTATCAATATTTAGATGTCAATCGCCAATGCAAACATGAACAATATATAAAATATTAATTACTATGAAAAGAACGTCTACTTCAAATAAGAAACTACTTTAAATATTGGTCTAAGCCTTTTCATTCAAAAGACTGTGCACAAGGTGTTTATTAACTTCTGTGCAGAATTGTTTCGACCAATTATGGTACAATATCATAGCGATTATAACTTATATCTAAATACTAAATATTATATGCAAAGTTTTCATCGTATTGAATATTGTTAAATGTTAATATTCTTAATTGGGAGAAAAAAATATGCTAAAATCTTGCAGCAATTAGCGAAGCAATTAATATTGTAATTTTATTTCCAAAAATATCACCATAAAGGTAGCTAGAGCTTGTGATTGCTAAATATCCTCTTCGAGTTTTTATCTTTGAAATCAAAAGTAATAAAAGTGAAAACCACAAGGCACCAAATCAAACAAACAAACTGCGAACAAACAGTAATTGAAGCAGTTATCATTCAAATCAAACGATCCGCTTCATTTGCAACCCCCAAATAATGGTCACAAAATTTTGCCGGAGAAAAAAAACACTTCCTTATCGGTCGGTGACTAAAGATCAACCTCCGCACAATCCCACATTTCTGTCGCGGTTTTCTTCCCACCTCACACCTCACAATATTGGCATGGCACGGAGCGATCAAACATATTTTTTCCACCCCACAAACAGCGTGAAGTACGCTCTCCACGCGGCCCAATAACGATTATGCCATGCAATTTGCAATTGAGAAACCCGCTCATTTCGCCAACAAAACAACAATGAAGCTTGGGGCCTGTGCCATGAGAACGTGGGGCCGGAAAAATCGAAACCGAAATAAAAATTAGCTTTATCTCTCTTTCTTGCCGTCTTGTACGCGGCCCGAAAACTATCACTTGACCTTTGTCGGCAGTTTACGCGCCGGGCAACCCAACATTAACACCGCTCGAAGCCGGTGCGGGATCTGCTGGATGCTCTCGTCGTGCGGTCGATCGATCGCATTACCGCATCGCACGTGCCAGCGAGCGGTGAAGACTCTGCTGGCTGAACTGTTACGATCGGTGGGATCTCTTTTTCCATTTTCATCCACACCTGTCCCTCGTCAGCCCCTCCAGCTCTCCCCGTTCTCAGAGCACCAGATGTTCAATTGGTTTGGCGAGATGCGATGGAAAGAAAAACCAAACACAAACAAAGTACGAACCGAGTGAGGTTTACGGCTGAAACGCATGCCATCGTTACCTGCTAACGCTTGTGGCCGTCTAGTTTTCGTACCGGCTGGGAAGATGCACCGTTCTGGCGCGGCATCAGTGAGCCACCACATTCCACGGGCGGTGGGCATTGTATCGCGTCGCATCTCCGCGTAAGATTCGCAAACCGTAAATCGTTGTCTTATGCATGTGTGTGCGAGTGGATTATGCAATTCGGCTGGCTGGGAATGTTTCACGGACGCCATCGTGGTTTGAATGAAGCCTCCTACACCAGGGTGCCGATCGGGTTAAGAACGTTTGTCACTGTGAAAAGGCCGCAAGCGACGAACCTTTTCTTCTAGTGAATCGCTCAACCGTGCCCATATTTTTTGCCGATCCGCACCCGTGATGGTGCTTCGTTTGGATTGTGAAGAATAATTTATGCAACTGTAGCTTTACGACCGCTTAATCTGTCATTCTAGCCCTTGAGGCCAGCTGCGCCATCTGGTCGGCTGGAAATGGGAAAACGACGTTGGGAAAATCCTTGAACCATGTGAACGTGGACAACCAAAACCTCCATTCTTGACCTAGCCATTCCATTGAAAACGACCACTTCTAAATGCCCATGACAAAGCTGCAAGAAACCGGATCCGGAAAGGGAAAATTAAAGTTTAGAATTCTTTTGTTTTTTTTTTGTACAACAATCTTTGTTTCATTTATTTTTCGTCTTATTTACAATAAAATATAATAAAAAAATATTACATCACGCCCCTTGGCTCTTGCCGGCCTCTAGCAAATGCACGCCTACTTCCACCCACCCAACTGGAGCAGTTAAGATTTGTTCTGTTCACTTCGAACCCCCGCTGGCCGATGTTGATCTCAGACGATCAGGCGCGATCAGGCGCATTTTCTAAAGTATTGTTCGTTTTTTGGCTATTTTTGTTCACAAAAATGTCAAAAAAGCTCTCCCCCTGTGTTGTGGGTGGTTGATCCAAAATTTCGGGCCACATTTTCGTACCCGCTTCGTGCTCCAAATCCAAATCAGCATTTTTCGTTGATGTTGTACTACTTGTTTTTTTTTGTTTTGTGTTGCTGCAGGCGTCTCCATCGATTGGGTAGTTGGTTGCTGCGAAGTGCGTTGGGTGCATTGGATAAAGGCTGACGGGAATGGTGAGAGTGGGTCGCCGTTTTGTTACTGGTGCGTCGTGAAAACCGCTCCGTCCGCGGTACGGAAGAGAGGGAAAGGGAAACAGTGCATGCACACGGTTGCATTTTTATCACATCAGGTGCACAAATTGGTGCGTGCTTTTCTTCTTTTCAGGAGTATCCTTTCGATTGAGTATGAGAAGTTGTGGATTATTTGTTAGGAGAGGGGAAATGGGGTGCTTCCCATTCGTGTTTGTTCATCTGTGCGATACGTGAATGTGGCTTTCGAGAGGTGATAATAGCTATTAATACAAGCCACCGCTGCTCGAGAGTTGGGTGCTTCTCATCCCTTACGGGCGGTAACGTGTGTGCAATCTGCCGGGACGAACGGTGCCACCGGGAGTCACATAGCTCCGTGTGCGTTCTGCTTAGCTATATTACAAATTCCTTCCACCTGGCCCTCCACCGTTAGTGGTGGTAGCTGTAGTCGTGCCCGTATCCACTGAAGCTGGTGTAGCTCACGTCGTGATGATGGTGATGCGGTTCGTGCACGTGCTCCAGATGGTGATGGTGATGGTCGTGATGGACCGGCACTGGGACAGCGACCGGCACCTTCACCGGCACCGGGACGGGCTTCTCCACGGGGATATGCTTCTCGACCGTAACCGGGTATGGGCGATCGATCGGCACCTTGACCGGCACCGGTACGGGCTTCTCGACCGTGTAGGGAATGTGCTTCTCCACGTAGTAGGGCTGCGGGACGGGCACCTTAACTGGGTAGGGAACGGGCTTCTCAACTGGCACCGGATAGGGACGGTCGACGGGAACCTTTACCTCATACGGGACCGGCTTCTCCACCGTGTACGGGACGGGCTTCTCCACTGGGACCGGGTACGGGGCTGGCACATGGACGGGGTATGGACGATCGACCGGAACCTTCACCGGGACCGGCACCTTCTTCTCGACCGTGTACGGCACCGGCACGGGGACCTCCACCTTCACCGGGACCGGCACATGCTTGGTCACCTCGTAGGGCTGCGGGACGGGCACCTTCACCGGGTACGGGACGTGCTTGGTCACTTCGTACGGCTGCGGTACGAACACCTTCACGGGGTAGGGACGATCGACCGGCACGTGAACCGGATAGGGGACCTTCTTCTCCACCGGGTACGGGGCCGGAACATGCACCGGAACCTTCACGTACTCCTTCACGTGCACCGGGACGTGTTTGACGACTTCGTACGGCTGCGGTACGGGGACCTTCACCGGGTACGGGACATGCTTCTCGACCGTGTAGGGAACGTGCTTCTCGACCGTGTACGGCACCGGGACTCCCTTCACCAGGGTGACCGTCTTGGTGACGTCCGTATGGCCACCGAGGTACACACCGTGCCCGTAGTGGTGATCGTGCGTCTCGTGGTAAGCGCCACCGACATGCCCGTGGCCACCGATGTAACCTACGTCCAGCCCATTAATGCCATACCCGTAGCCCAAACTCAGCAGACCACGTTTGTCCAGCTTCTTCTCCAGCGGGACGGCGGCAGCGTTCCCCTTACCCTCGGCTGCGGACTTCTTCTGCTCTGATTCGGCATTTGCCGAAACCAACAAAAGCGCCGACAGACAGATCTGTGTGCGTTTGTGTGTGTGAGAGAGAAGAAAATTTGTAGAGAAAACCAAGAAAAATCGATCAAATACAAGTCAGTCCTGGGAGCTTTAGATGCCCTAAGAAATATGTTAACACATTTTAAATGAGATTATTCAATAAAAAAATGCTAGTATTCCCTGACACGCCTAACGTTTAAGAAAAGTTGCCAAAGTTTTATTAATGCCACTCAAACTCTCGATTTGTTAGCCAATAAGAGATGGTGCCATTCAATTCAGATAAAAATGAAAGATTTCTTCAAATGGCTGTCATGGTTTTGTACATTATTTTTATCACTGATATTATACTGATCAGTTCTAATGGGACATGTTCAGTACGTTTAAACATGTTCAATTGAACACTGAATCTTCAATAATATCTATTTTTTACACATTACAATAATAAGCATGAAACCCACAAGATCTTCACTGCATATCGTATTTTGATAAAAAAAAAATCTGGCAAAACAAGGACTGTACTTCAAAAATCAGTAGGAGAAAAATCAGTTCGGGTGCACAAATTCTACGCACAACCCTGCACAAGTGTTTTTTTAAAGCTCGTAACTTGAAATACACTTCAAGATTATATTGCAATAATGAGTTATTTTTTTAAAACAAATTTGTCAAGCAAAGCATCCTAGAATTGTGGAAAATGCAATGCGTACGAGCTTTGATACGATCTGTATGCAAATGGATCTGTTTCAAATGTACCGAATTTAGAACAGATACTCGATTCACTTGTTGTCAGCACTTGAACTGCAGCAATTTTTTTATCACAAACCAATTTTACATCGTAACGCATTCAGAACTTTGCACTGCGCGTCCGGAAAAACCACCAAGAACAGCCTAAAAAAAACTAATATCGAATCCCTAGCTCTCGATTCACTATCGACACTGCGACGCGTTTCTACCGTGTACTCACAAAAAACTTCATTGCGACTCAGCGACGGACTTATGGTTGTGCGAAAACCACGATGCGCAACTGCTGCGGTTCCAGACACTGAACTGGATGCTGATTTGTGCTAAGTCGCCGCTTTTATACTACTTAAAACTACGAAATTCACTTTCATCCGATTCTCACCGTCAGCGAGCCGCGAGTCGGTCGGCCTCCCGCCACTCGAAACGTTCGAGCCGCCCCGCCAATCGAAACCGAAAGGGGGAGCGGGAACGCGCCCGAGAAGGCCCCCGTGTGCGTGGAGTCGATCGAGCTCCCGCGAGCCACCCGACGGAAAGGAGGGAGGCATCTTTTGGCTGCGCTTGGGGTAGGTCACAGCGTGAGAGTTGCTCCGGGTGGGTAGCGTGAGTTACCCCCGGTGGGTAACTCAACCGCTTGCTCCAGCGGCACCAACCCCGCCACACACAGACAACCGGCGTTCAGGTGCACGGGTGGTGGAAACGGACAGACCCGACCGTCCGGGTCGAACATTGTCACAAGAAAAACCCGAACCAGATTGCTGAACTAATGACTTAATTCTTCTCGCGTACTTCAGGAAGTAGTCTGCTGGAGAAGGCGCGCGCGGAGGTGATCGTTTTCCGAAAGGAACGGTACGGGGTTCGGTTTTCCGTGCCTTATTGTTGTTGGCCGTGTTTTGCATGATGAGAGCAAACCTTGAAATCAATACCGCACCGGAACCATTGCGCCTGGCCACCCTGTCTGGGTGGCGTTGGTTTAGTTAATTGACTCGCTCGAGCGTTTGTGCAGCGTGCTGCGGCACTGGGTCCTGTCAGATCGATGGACATGGGAACTTGCGAACATTACATTTGCCACACAGTCGCCCACAGTCGTGAGAGGAAGTCTACTTCCTCCCGAGCTGTGCGCTGTTTGTGCTGCTTTCCGGTGCAGTTAGCTGATTGTGTTGATTTTCAAGTCAAAGTTCGCCTGTTACCAGCGATTTCGGTAGATGACCTAGACGCATACCATACGCAGAACATGATTTTTTGTCATCCACTCAGCGGAAGGTAATTGCACCCATGCCGCGCACGTTTCCATCGCGCCTAAAAGCCTCCAACCGAAGGATGTTCCAGTTTCATGTGCGCGAATTTAGTTCCGCTCACAGGCGACACTTAGTGGAGGGGAGATCTTCGTATACATTCTTGAGTTGGCATTTTGAATTGGACAAAAATACGTTTACGCGGTGACACAGTTCCTCAATAGAAAAATAAACCTAATTTGACTATTTTGCCTAGTTTGTTTTTTTTTTAATTGTGTTGTTTTGTCATTCTTATTTTACTCGTTGTAATAGCTACAAATAACATAAAGTTGGTATAGTTAAATTTTTGAAAATCAAGAAAGAATGTTAATCTATTTTCAAATTAAGACTGTCCAAAACAGAGTAGTACAAGACAAGGTGTGTTGCAAAAACATGTACTTATAATGATGTGAATGAATACTTACTTACTTAATACTTACTTAATACTTAATACTTATAATAATTTTTTTATTTTTACAGTAATAAAAAGTGAGAGCTGTAGCTGAAAATACATACAATCTAATATATACATTCTAATATATATAGCTTTGGCTTTTGGTGATGGCAAAAGAAAAAGCTAAGGCGAATGAAAAATTCTTATGCGTTGACTACACGCACAGCTGTATCAAGGCGATTGGCGAAGGAATAAAACAAGAGTTCACGCACCTTTTTACTTTGAAGTCTCCTTCACATTTCGCATAACATGATTTATTTATTGATTTTGTTTGTCCGTATTGCACTTTATTACCTTTGAAACATTTAAACTAACGCGTACGTTGTACGAAGGGATGCTCCTTGCGAATGCTGGATTATGATTGTTCTTGATTTGGTTTTCTAAAAGACGTGTAGAATAAATCAAGATGATGAAGCAGACAAACACCTATAATCTGGAGTTATATGAGTATGGTCGAACCATCAATCTGAATTCATGTAATGTTTCATCATTCGATGTCTTGCTGGAGGAATTGCTGGAGGGTTCCCTGTGATGAATGAAAATAAAATGCAATTCAAATGAATGAAAATAAAATGCAAATAATGTATCAACCCAACAGCATATCAGTAAAGTTCCACTCTGTACGTACATATTGTTGCAATCGGGATACCATAGTCCTACACCACTACGACTGGCACAGTTGTAAATGTCATTTTTGTCATAAGTAGCAAATTTTCTACCTAACATTAATTTAAAATTTTCACTAACACCTTGTGAAACATTTCCAAGAGATTTTATCTTATAAGTTTCCTCACGAGTTCCTACCTTAAAGTCATCGAATTTTACGTACTCGGAAACCCTTTCATATTTCTTTTCGATAAGCAGTTCATGACGCTCGGTATTTAATAAACAAGCTAAATGTTTTAAACCCAACCAATGTTGGTCATGTATATCACCAAATCCCTCTTCGTATTCAGCCCACGAGCGATTGAATCTAAAATATTGCTTCAATTTTCGCATTACTACGATCCAGTTCCCTCCATTACCGTTGTACTGAAATCCAACACGATACGTTTGAAACCCTATCGGTCCACCATTACATACTGTAGTATATACACCGGACTGAGCTGTGAGGTCTGCTATACGATACTCTAGGTGTTTCGTTAACTTTCTACCAGAATCTGTTAGATGAACCATTGATGTGTTCAACCGATTCGAATGCTCCGTGATGTAGTTGCGCAGGTTCGTGAAATCATTTGTGGTAGAGTTTACAAACACTCTTAATTTTTGATTAAGTGTTAAAACTGATTTTCTCACTGCTTCCAGCGTTGCTGAATGTTCTTTTTGAATTTTATTTTGTCGTTCTTCCAGCTTGCTAATGGATGTCACCACTTCCTCTCTGATTCGTTCGTTGATTCGCGACTCGAACGCTTCCAAGCGATGCAACAGCAACTCGAATCCGAATCCCGGCACTTCAGCAGCAGGGGTTCTGAGCTGCATAGCCACGAGCACACCACAGACCACTGTTAAACGCACTATCGACACTAAACGCATGACGGAGGTGTTTTGCGAGTAAAATGGGAAATATAACTAACTCTATCCGTAGCCAAGCAATTTATATAACATCATTCTGAACTGATTTCATCGTACAAGTATTTGTTTGTGAGTATTCTGCGGTTTAGTGTGTGTTGTAAGCATTATCACATTATCAGTAACATTCTGGGCTCAGCTATTTTCTGGAACATTCGGAACGCGATTATCAGCCCATTTCAAAATGGGCGCTGAAGAAACAAGTGTGCAGTGCAAAAGATATGAAACGTTCAGCCTTGTTGTGCTAGATTTTTGTTGTTGATGTCATGGTGATGTAGTGGAAGCATTGAATGTATTTAATTTTCTGCTCAGGCAATGTATGCTAACGTTTGATAATATTTTTATAAGCCCACAACCTAAATTATTGTAAAATATTTTCTAAATACTCTTACACTGTAAAGATGAATTCTTGCTGTAGCCCTCGACCTTTCTGGTATATGTAGAAAATGCCACGTAGCACTGCTTATATTTAATCGCTCGTTTCGTGAAAACCCATCAGCGTCATTTCGTCGTCCAAAAAGTGACATACCTTCACTTAATCTACAATACACCGTCCGTGACAACTTCAGCAGGGTACCTTCCAGGTCTATTTTCAAACACGTGCAGTAAAACAATAGACAACTCCTTCGGTCCAACTAAACGGCAAGTAGATCAGTCGTTTGCACTCGGGATTATGAAACAGGGGCTCATAAATTCTCAGCCCCAAATGGTCACCACAAACGGTTAAATCACCATTCAATAAGTTCTCCCTTCGGGCCCCTTTCCGACGCGCAAGCACGTCAACGGCGTGCGGGTCGTGCAAGGTCACCCGGGGGTGGAAAAGGTGTCCTTCGGGGGATGCACGGTGCATCAAGCCGAGAAAATCTCATCCACCACCGGGTGACGCTGAACCGTGACAGCAAATGCGTAAAGGTGGTGCTCAAGCATAAATCAAGCATCGCGTCCATTTCTCACCCTTGAACTGACGGGCGAGCGTCGTGACAATGTGATGTGTACCCACTCGCCACCCACCACCCGCCACCGCTTTCGATGGGAGTACATAATTAGCTCAAGATGAAGAGCAGCACGATTGCGATAGTGGTGTGGTGGCCACCGAGCATTCGAGCATAATCTTAAACACCGGCTAATGACCATCCATAAATTAATTAACCACGTGCCGCGAAGTGAATTGTTCCGAGCGATCACGCAACGTGGCACAAAGCAAGTGACGGTAGTGGACAGTGCATGTGTGTATGTGTGAGTGTGCAATTGCAGTGTTTGTGTTTGGGTTTTTTCTTTCTCTTGGTTATTTGCTGTGAACGAGCACCCTCTTAGTGTTGTTTGTTTTTTGCTCGATTTTTATTTTTCGTTACGATGATTTCTGCGCAACATATCCACCGTGATCTATGCTCGGTGAGAAGTCGGTCATTGGCGGTGCGACCTTTGCATGCCACTACCGAGCATAGCGCATTGGGCCCATATTCCAAATCATGCGGGTCGGATTTGGTAAAACAGACCGCCAGAATGAGAAACGCGATCGCGGTTGCTCAACGGTTCACCGATCGAGGCAGCTTTTGTGTGTTTTAGCGCTGCGTTGATAATACTGAGCTCATATGTTTCACAGGTTCTCAAAGGTGCCCCACCGAAGAACGCCCTAGCGCGGAAATACCGAGCGTTCTTGATCACGCTTTCCGCAACTCGCGCTAGAAAATGGTTCGTGTCCCCGGGGTCTAAATGTTATCTCCGCGCCGGAATCAGATCAGGGTTTCGCGCGTCAACACACCCGCTTGTACAACAGTGGCAAAAGTTGCTGTTGCTGGTATACATTAAATGGTGAGATAATTGTCTTTTGTTGCTGGCGCAAAGGTGTACGGGGTTGGGGCGAACAAACAAAAACCATGTTGCACTATGCAGAATCGGTAACATATGGGCTAGGTCTCGTGCGAGATCACCATGGTTAAGGTGTGGTTGGGAAAGTACATGATTGCTTTTTTCTTTCAAACATGTTTTGGTTTGCCACTACAAATTATAAACATGATTTTGTGTAGATTAGCTTCCAGTTCGGTTGCTGATCAGAAACATGACAATCTAGAAAATATTATAAAAATAGCCAACACTTACGATGCTCAACCATCGAGTTTCGTTTTTTTTCTCGTCAGCAAAGAAATTGCTTTTTGGAGAAGAAATTAATAGCTTCATGTAAAAGGAGATAAAAAATGTGGTCATATTATTGTTCACTAGTTGTAATTTGCAAATAAAACTGATTCACTAGCACACTCACATGTAGGAAGAGATAAAAATGTGGTGATATTATTATTCGCTATTTATAATTTATCAGAAAGGGAATGATTCGTTAGCGCACTTAATTGCTGTAACATATATTTTTTCCTTCTTCTTTTGTACTTTTTATTTTTTGGGTTCAAATGATGGAATATACCACCGAACAAAGCATAAAACTTAATGACTCTTCAATCTATACAAAAAATTGAAATACTTAGTTTCATACCAAAGAGAAAATGTAAATACACTTTTTATATGTTTTATTTTAAAAATATTATGTAAAAGTCAAATCTCGAAATATTTTCATATATTTTAAATTAAAAAAATGAAAAAAGTAATCATAAGTAATCATCATAAGTAATTTTAAAAATGAATTGTAAACAAATAAAGATATTAATATATTTAAAAATCAGTTTTAAAGAACTCATAATACGTAAAGAGTTTCCTAGGTATATTGTGTTTAGTGTAAATTGTTTTTTAATCTTTAAATGACTGCTTTGAAGTAAGAAAAAAATTATAACCGATATGAAACAAAAAAAACACGCCTTTTTAGTATATAATGATCTGAAATAAAACAAAGCATAAAATTATCGCTCGCCATACCACTCGTTGTGCAAACAAATCATCCCTCGCATTGTGGTCGGCTCAAATTTACGACTTTATTACTAACAAGTGCGTTGCGATCGCTCTCGTCCAAGAGGCCGCTTGTTTCAAGAAACCACCACCTCTGCGCTGTAAACAACGAACGCTTCGTTTTCCACATTACTATCAGCTCACTTTCGCATGTCACAAGTGCCCCACAATTGATGCATTGCCCCAAGCCGCACATGATGTCACCGGTGGCTTCTGTGTTCCCTGACCGGGACCGTTTCCGTCTGCCCATTGGGTCAGTTCGTTAGCGTCGCAAAACAGCTACCATCACCGGGTCGAAAGCATAATCGAAAATGACAGCACTTGTGCGTTCGTTTCCTATCGAGCGAATGGGTCTCTTTGCTCCCCATTCCTCTCCGGTGGCATCTTCGTGCTAGCAGATCGTACGTACGATTATGTGCGGTCCTATGCGTCATCGGCTTCGGTGCGCACGCTTTGTAGTGCGCTGCACCGTTCTCATCCATTCGGCTCACGCACGCCGATGCGATGCGTTTTGCAAAACATACAAACCCACAGCCCGCCGCAGCCAGCGAACGGGGTGGTGTGTTTGCGGTCGAAACACGATGTAACTGTGGCGTGTGCGGGTAGTTTTTCGGTTTATTCTGCTCAGCCCATGTAACAGAAGGAACTACCATGAAAATTAAAATTATTTTTCACCATTTCCTAACGAGCAGCGGAGTTCAATTCACTCCATTATTCAAGCTATCGGCGATCGATCTGTAACCGCAATCAAAACGATCACTTACTACTTGCAACAGTTTACCGCCAATGATAAGTTCATTCATCATCAGCCACCTTCACCGCTGTTGCGACGCGATAATGAACGTTTGTGCGGGACTTGCCAATGATTTACGATGCGCTCGCGGGGAACATCGCCAGCGCCGCCGCAAAAAAGAAACGAACGAACGAACGAAGAGATGATTTAATCTTCCCTCATCAGCCAACATTCGTTCGTACGTATGTATGCATGAATGAAGAAACGTACCGAGAATCTCACGGGAAGAATATCCACACCGGCCGGGGGTGTGTTGCTGTTGCTGCTGCACGTTCATGTGCTCGGATTTACGGCAACGCGATTTATTTGTTTCATCGAAGCTTTGCTGCTTCGGCTGCTGCTGCTACTGCTGCTGCTGCTTACGATGATGCTCTCCCATCGCAGAAACGCTTTGTACATAATAATATGCTTTCCGTCGATTGTGACAGGGCAGACAAACTAACGAAGACGAAAATGCAAATAGGCAAAGATCTTCAACCGGTGCGGGAGGGTAGGGTGGGGTTGGAAGTTGGTTGAGCTGCTAGTTTGTAGCTAATTATCTATTGCTTAATCGTCCGAGCCATAGGTCAGGCGGGCGAAAGCAGACGGTTACGGTTTGGAAGGAAACTTTGAAAACGATTTCCCACCCGATTCTCGACCCGATAAATGCTATTTTGGGCATTTTGATTTTATTTGTTTCGTTGCATCCAAGAAAGCTTGAATGGAGTTCGGGTTTTCGGTCGCGTAAAACATTCTCAAAACTCGCGTGGCAAAAAGGCCCGGGAGTTCTTTGCCCTCTGGGTGGTAGCATAATGCGGCGTCGGTTGTCTGTACCTCGTACCTCGTGAGCTCGTACCGGTTCGGAGGATCGCTCGGTGACACACATTGCCGTGTCGTGCCTAAACCGAAGCCGGCATCCATTTATCCGATGCACTCGAATCGAACTTTCGGTGTCCCGTACCCGTACATGCGGTACAAGCGCCTGTCCCAGCCGGGGCCCGCGTATGCGTCAGTGCGCCAAAATGGCAACTGTCATCGCAGCGCGATGCGCATTGCATCATCCGCAACGGTACGGTTTCGCGGTAAGTAAATTATAATCAAGTTTCAATCGAAAGATTTCACCACCGAAGCGACAGGCGACGAACCCTCCGCACCCGCGATGCAATGTTTTTTTACTTACGCGCTCTGCTGGAAGTTTGATTGAAGTGTACAGAGCACGGAATTCCAGCGTCCAACGCCTTCCGAGAATGTACCGACTTCCTTTCAGTGTATGGCCACCACCGTCGGTGGTTGCCGAATTCAGTGAACAATTCAGCTGCACTTTACTGGGTCATAGGCGGCTGTGCTTGTGTGTGGTGTGTCGAAAGCAGATTCATATATGCATACACTTTTTAATATTCCATCCGAGCAGCACGCATGATTCATTATTTATGCATATATTGTTGATTTTTTTTTTCTTTCTCATGTGAGTCCACAATGTCCCGTCCCTTTGCCCAACCGGACAACAAAATTATATTTTTTGACAATTTTGCCTGCTACCGCACCGGTAGCATCCGGTTGTAAAATAATTTTTGGCACAAAACAAAATCGAAACTTCATCTGTATCGCCTGCAGCCTGGACCTGATTCGCGTGCCGCTAGCTCGCGGCGATAGCACACATCCACGGAAGTGCAATAAATCTCACACCAATATCAATTTACGACCCGGTCGGCCCCAGGCGCGGAACACACAGGGCCGGTTATATAACCATGCACACACATGGGGAATGACATAGTTTCGGCGGTGAAGTTCGCACGCGAATTGCTTATTCACCGACGGTGCGCACCGATTTCCGAAGCGGAATATCCGATGCCCGGCGCGGAAAGGCCCTCGTTGCCCGACGTTGACCCACTGCGGGTGGAATCAGAAATCGAAATCACTTTTGTTCAGCTAATGTCACACAATGGTTGGGTTTAGTGTCGTACGGTAAGCCGTTCAAAGCGCACAAATCATACATCTAGCGACAGTTTCTTTACTGCATAAGTGCATTTGTCATAGTGCGCTGACAGCTGCCCGAAAGATTTGAACGCTTTCAATAGCGACATTGCTTCATAGAGCTCGACACAATTGACAGCACAATCAATTAAACGTACCTGTTGGACTTACAGTAAGAAGCATGCGTTTAACGGCAATCATTTTAGTATGTTCCATTACATTATTCAGTTGATTTTACCAACAATGTTTAGTATGATGCCTATGGTAACCAAATAATAACGCCAGTTAATAAAATGGTAAAAATCATTTTGTTACAAAGCGTTGCGTAGTGCAGCTTTTTAAAAACAATGATCGAGTTGCAAGATAAATGGAAAAAGCAATGTTTTTTTTCTAATAATTTTTTTGTTTTGTTTTTAATGTAATTCTTACGTCACTGCTCTCATAAATCTCATAAAAATACACATTAGTTTGTTCGATACTCCGGTGTGTAAAATTAATAATAATTACAAATATAAGTAATAAACTTGTCTGAATTTACCAACGAAATTAAACCAGTTCTTATTGTCTTCAAAAGAAATAATGCATTATTTTTAATTTAGCCAATTCAAAGAGATCAAACTATATTTTTACATTCAAAGAGATCAAACTACATCTTATTTAGATAAGCATAATCTGTCAAGTGCATTCATTAAACGGTGTTTTATAAATTTCATTTTGACATATCCTAAGTCGGAAAAGAAAGTCAACAATCCATGTCAATTTTCAATATTCAATTTGAATTGAAGAAATATTTATCTCATTTCATTATTTTAATTATCATATTCCTTATTATGTCTCATTTTTATTCTATATTTAAATTGAGTATCTTATAATTCTCTTCCCAAAATGTCCAAACAGTTTTACTATTTCCCTTCTCAGACATTCACAGAATGATTATTGTACGACTGTATAAAAGCTCTTGTTTATTGCACAACAGGTCAAATTGAATTGTGATTCAATTTAAATGCGTTCAATTGCAATTAAATGCATGCTGAGCACTGTATTGGCTAATAACATTGTTTGAAAAAGCTGGATCACCATAAGCAGATGAAGGTTTATGCGAACAAAACCAAGCGTGATCGTGATACAGATTGTAATGAGACAGCAAGCGGGGTAAAATGGTACAATACTATCGATACTTCATTTATGGATTTGTTTTTTTTTTAACATCAGTGCAAAGCAAACACCAAAACAGCCTACATGTAGACGTCCTGTTATGCATACTAGAATGCGCAGGGCGTTTGTTTAATAACGAACATTTACTAGAGCCCTCCCACAATATGGCCCGTTTCGTTGGTCTCGTATCGAATCGGGCTGGAGAGCATACGTTACGTAATGAGCAACCAGCCCAGGAAACCAGCTGCAGTAAAACTAGCCTACTGGCCCCTCTGGAGTAGTTAGCCGATCGCAAGCAAGAAACGAAAAAATAGGTTATGATGTGTTACGCGCAGCGCGGTCTGCACCAACGAGGAGTTGTTGCGGTGGGAAAACTCGTACCCGAACCCTACCGCGCAGCGCAGGATCAGGCTGGTGAAAAGAGATGTTCGATCGCTGTACAATTTCGTTCTCGAAATTCGAAACAGAAGCGTGCGATAGGGGGACTGGTCGGTACGGTCACGATACAAAAAAAAAACTGCTCAAACAAAACAGCTTTGCACACATCGCACTCAAACTGATGCTGCGCGTGCTGGAACGAGGCCTCCTACATAGTAGCCAGCGGGCTCCTACCGTAAAACGAAAACACCGAATCACTTTACGAAACGTTCGGTTCGGGTTTCCCGGCCGCAAAGAAGCAAACACGTTCTGCAGCTCAGCACCGGGCTGCAAGGAAGTTGTTGCATTTTGTGCGCACCGCGTGAAACATCGGACCGACGTTTCATAGAGTCGCACCGTCGTGATGTTCGCGCCAGCCTTGGGGGCCAACATTTTTGCACTAAAACCAAGAAGGGGGCTGCACCGCAAGGGTCAGCGCAAATTTGCATAGTTTTTGTGGCGCGCGTTTATGGGCGAACCACCGACGGTTTGTTTGTTGATTATTCTTGAAAACAACTTCTTTTCTCTCGTGCCCGCGTCTAGCGTCTATCCTACTTTTGCTTTATTTCTTCATCATGATGAATCTCTTAGTCAAACGTATTTAGTGCAATTGGAAGCGCTACGCTAATGTTACTTGTTGCGTAAGTCAGGCAGGAAAAAAACACCACATCACATAAAACATAACCTCATTATTGCCACTACGGGCAACGATTTCGGTGAGCGTCGCCAGGAGAGAAAGGAATTTTGGCTTAACCACCGAACCGACCGGACAGGATGTGGTATGGTTTTTTTTCTTTTTAAATTGAATCACCTTGCCTCACCGTGGCGTTGGGTGAACAGGTGAATATGGCACTAGATTCTTCATCGCCATCACCATCACCGGGGAGAACTGATTTCAATTGCCCAACCACCATTCGCGTCCGTTTGCATTCGCAAATAATTGCCGGCTTGCGCAAAAAAAGGGCACATAAAATATGATTGATACCAAAGCGAGCATAAATGCACGCGTGTATGCTCGCATGGTGGCGGCGACCACGATCGGGGCTGATCGATGATCGTCTGAACGGTGAGGAATAGGCCGCCGACCAATTTACCATCCCCTGTGTTCTTAGCAATTGAAAACCGGCAGCCTCTTCTTGCCTCATTTCTTATGCCTACGCGCTGCTGCTTGTGTTTACCCACACGCGGATGTTGGGTGCCATTTTTTGCTCCTCCTCCATCCCCCCCCCACCACCCCCCTAACCACAGGCTATTTAAACTCCCGCACCGTCGAACCAGTATGTCGATCATCGAACGTACTTGAACCCGCTACCTCCGAACCACCGTCCGTCTCAAGTGGGCTCCGGTTAGAAGAAATTTAACGACATTGTCAACCATCTAAAGCGTTTCTATCTGACATCAAACGTGGCGAGGTGCTCCATCTCAGGTGTCGGTGATGTCTGCCACCGAGGGTAAACACACCGTGTGTACCATTTTCAGTCGAACGCTGAATGCGTTCGCAAAATGAGAGATTTAATTACCGAGCATTCGTGTATGTGTAGCTGAGCGGACTTGTTTTTCTTTTCATTTTTTTTTTTTGCAACGGTTAGCGGACAGAATCCATTTAGGACACGGCATACACCAGCGAGGTTGTCCGCGTTCTTTCGCGCACGCGTGCCTCTTGGATGTTTGTATTTGTGTGCATGTGTCCACTTCCTTCCTTCTCTTGCTTTTCCATCCTCACCAGCAAGGGTCATTTCCTTGAGCAAACTCGAGCAAAGTCGCTATTACAAAAAAAAGAAAAAAACAACATTGCTCATCGGATCGCTCCGGTCACTAATGGACGACAACTGGAGGCTGCAGCGAGCACCACAAAGATCGCGATTATTGAAAGCAATAATGGTTGGTGTAAGATTTTCGAAACCACCTCTACCAGTGGGGGTGCAAGAATACCTTCACCGAATTTTCGTCACACTGGACTTCGGTTCGTTGCCTTTTTTCAGGCCCAGCAAGTCGTTCTGGCCTGGTTCACAATACCCAAACACACGGTTCTGCTACCGCATTCGTGTTCAGTATCATCCGCTTATCCATCCCCGAGCAGCCTGCACGATTTTTTTATAATTCCCATTGATCACCGCATCGAACAAGGCACCTTGCTGAAAGGTAGGCAAGCAAATAAACGATATATCAAACGATTTCGAGAAGGCACGCTGGAAGCGACGAACCCCCTTTGCGCGGGATCGATACTGTTGAAGCGGCACCCGATCGCAACAATTATGCCCTCAAGAAAACCCCCTAGATTGGGGGAGCTGCCTAGGGCCAAGGGTTGGGTGGGTGAACGGTGTAATAAATTGATCGGCAATATTCAATCTCCTCGTGGCGGCGTGGTTGCACTCACCGAGAGCCTTTCAGCTCGCGAAGCATGCGACCGGCGAAGGTGTGATATGATTAAGGATCGCTTGTTTATTAACGGGCATAAATCATTGCTGTGCGGTGTGAGGAAAGGTGAAGTTGGAGAGGGGGAATCGTACATCAAAACGATTTCATCAACCATGGCTGGAGAGATTATGAGGGCACTTGCAATTGAGGCCACTTTGTTAAGGCGTTCGGTGAGGAGTGTCGAGATATGGTCGGAAAACATGATTCCAACTAATAACATACATTAGTTGGAGTTGAAAAAAGAAAATTTAAGGAAAAAGTATAAAGCAACCCAACAAACGGATAAGTATTGATATTTTCATAATATTACTCATTTATATTTCAATATCTCAATCAATTTCGTGCATATAATAATTCTAAAATGCATATAATATAATAACAGCAGTCACTCACTCATCATCAAAATGAAATTAATATTTTCATTGAACAGAAAATAAAGCAAAAATTAAAGTTTATCAAACTTATCAGTCCTTAAATTGTTTAATTCATTTTTATTAAAGTTATGTTATAAAAAATTAGTAAAATATGTAAAATTGTATGAGTCGCTACTCAAAATGTGAAATGAAATAATTGTTTTAACATTGTATTGAAATTTATGGTTCCAAGTGTTCGTTAACTAGATAAACTAGAAGTTTTTCTTCAGCTGTGACTGTTTGTTAGTGAACTAAGAGCTAATTCAATAGCTAACCTTTTTCTTAAGCATGTCAATCCAATCACTTTTCAAAACTAGTTTGTTAAAAGTCCCATCAATTACTAATTGATAGGGCAAAAGTCCATTATGGGGATTTGGTAAATGCAATGCATCTCCATTAAAACCACATTCTTGATACATATTTTGTCTGCTCCATTCACTCTCACCTCGCACGTTTATTTCAACGTCCCATAAATCCCCATGAAACGGTGACGCACTAAAATCGTACCATTTTCTGCACAGACCGTAACTGCATTACGACATTAACGCTTAGCATGAAGGCCTCACTGCGGTAAGTACGCATCTTTGCGCACAAACCATTGTGTTTATTGATGAGCTCCGGCATGACCACTCACAACCATCGGAATCGCTCGGAATCGATGCGAAAGGCGAAAGTGACGCTTAATCTGCTCGATCGATCTGGAACGGTTTCGTTGCAGCACAAGTGCATTTCTACATTAATTCAAGGTCGCACGGTCGTCTAAGTACATCTTCACGATGCGCTTTACGTATGGTGGTTTTTAAAAAGCGCCATATTTGCCTTTCCAAACAGGAGCTAGTTAAAACGTTATTAACGATTGAACAAGAGATTATTTTTTAGTAATAAATATTTTTTCATTATGTTTATCTCTCGAGGTTTTTAAGATTCGAATCAAATAGACTACTGAAAATTAACTATGAAAAAAAACATTGCCAACTTTGCCTGTCAAATATGATCGATGGTATCAAAGCAGATCATCACTTGATAGCTATTCGCTCGCTTTACTTGATCGCTTGAATTCCAGACTGGAAAGATTTACGACCAACCGATCATCATTATCTTGCAATTTTGAGGAAGGTTCCGATGGTTCTAGGAGGAATTTTGAAACCTTTCGTGAGCACGCTGGCCACTGCACTGTTACGGTCGGCTAGACCAAAAGCGGAACGGTCACGGAATCATGACACTATGCTCAGTCCGTAGCGCCTTAAAGCCGACCAGAAAAAGACCTTCGCTTGAGGTCATGCCGAGCCGACTCATGCGCCGCGATGATTGGATCATTCGCTGTCGTTCGGATGAGGCAATCGATGGCAAGTCGATCCTCGGCCGGACATGTAATTCCACCGTCTCGAAACGGTGGACAGCCTCCTTCCCTTGGCCGGTGAGCGGAAAAGCACGTTCCGCACGTGGATCTACGAAGTGAAAGCCCTTCACGGTGCGCGGGAAGACGGATCGGAACCGCACGTAGCGCACGTTTTTTTCTTTAAACGGCGCGACTGGAAGCGAAAACCAGGCCACCAGTTAAAAGGGAAACAGTAAAGAGGGACACGACCTTGAACTGCCCCAACCAGGCACCGGTGTTTTTCACACCCTCTTCGGCCACTTCAGAAATTGAAGATCACACAAAAGGAAGAGGGACTCCCGAAAACGCAAAAAGTGAAAATAATTTCGACGGCTACCGGTGGTACACCAAGGCAGTGTCGATTACGCGATCGCACCGGCGTACAGGTGTGCGCTGCGGTGCATAAATGAAGGGCATCAGGGACACCAGCGTCATCCGACGACAAAAGCGGCTTGGTTGCCAAATGTGGGTCAACCAGAAACGATGACAAATCGAACACACAACGAGCCCATCGCAAACAAAACCCGAACAAAAAAATCATCAGTGTATTGGAGCAAGAAATCGGAATCGCAATTGGACAAATAAACCGCAGGTCCGACCGCACCGGGTAGTGACGAAAAAGTTACGTAAATCATGCCCCACAGCTAATTAAGCATCAAACGATGATCGGGTAGCTTTATTTTTTTCCTCTTTCTTTGCGCAAACCTCCCTAGCCTGACGCACCGGTGCACATGCACGCATTATGACAAAATTCTTCTTGACAAATTGTCAATCAACAAAGCCACACATACGGCTTAAGTCGTACATACGGCAACCCCTGGTCTGCCTGCTTTCATGTCGTCCCGATGACAGTTCTAGAGACGTTTCTCCGGTGCACTGCGCACGGTACGAGCTGAAGCAATTACCACAAATGTCACTGTCAAGCCGGGTGCACATTTTCTGCGCTCGCGCTCCCAACCGATTGGCCAACGAGCCTATTTGTTTGATACAAAAAGGACACCAAGCGTAATTTTTCGTTCGGCTTGCTGAACAATGCCTGGTGCGCTGTTCGATTCAAGGCTGGTGTGGGATTGTTCGGTACGACATTTTGGAAGTTTCTATGTAGAGATGAACTGGTTTGATAAGCGAAGGTGCCAGAATCATGTCACGAATAGAGAGAGAGAGATCAATAGAGGCTTCACGTACTGCTGGCCTTGATATTTGCAATGTTGTGCGAAATTAACACAATTGTTCTTTGATTTAATATCGGATTAAAAAGAGGATGAACGGTTGAAGGGTAAAACCGTCCAAGGAGCGTTTTTAGCAGCTTTCTACCTATTTTTTTTCCCTTTCTGTTATGAACATCAAATTGAAAATGGAAAAATCATGAATTATTTCAAAATTATTTTAAAACAAATTTGTTTTATTTAACCATAGAACTGTTACGAAATCAAACAGAACTCATATACATTTGGTTTCACTTCAGCAACATAAGAGAAAAGTTTTATTAGTCTTCATCTTTTTTTCTTATTCCTTTTTCTGTTTTATCGATGCTAATGTTTTGCAAAGAAAAAAATGACATTTTTTATGGAAAATGTTCCCAATGGCTATGTATCGGAAAAAAGAAATATAATTTTAAAATGTGTACCTATGTGTAATGTGTAAGGATAAGTGTACAATTTTTGTAAATCAATACCGATTTGAATCTGCTTCTAATTTTGAATTGAAAGAAGGATTAAAACACTATTTTGCCATTCCAGGCAAGCAATTGTTTACATTTGTATACCAGGTTTAATTCCATTAAAACCTTGATTATTCTATACAATATTTCTATTTTCAGAATTTGTTTTCCATTACGCAAAATAAGCTATGGTTTTAATAAATTTCCTTTAAAATGAATTTTTACCATGATTTTACCCTTTTTAATTATTTTAACTAAATTCAATAGTTCTTCAAATTGTCTTATATAAACAAATTAAATTTGGGGGATCTTTGCTTAGTATAGATGGAAATAAAGCTCTCATATGTAATAAAATAGAAGAAAACATTTAAAAAATAAAGTAAAAGCAAAGATAAAACCGCAACAGTACCAGAAAAGTCTCCAAAATAGATGATACAGAACAATAAATATACCACGAGCGAAGCTTGAAGACATTTTAGAGAAAAACAAGAAAAATATGAAAGATGTGAAAATAAGCTATATACTATAGTTGACGAGCACAACACAAAACAAACAGACAGTATTATATGATCATGATGATATTTTCTTCAATATAAGAATCTTATAAATAAGATGTTGATGTTAATAAGACTATAGATAAGAACAGATTATACAATGTTAACAAAAAAACTGTTTGTTAACAACAAAGTCATGAACAAATAACGAAAGTATCGTTCAACTCAATCATCGATGACAATGAACAGCACAGCATCGACCAGCGAATGCATCAGCGTGCCGCCTTATGACATTTCTTTTCCTGCGCATTGGCAACGGATCGAGCCTCAAATTTTTAGTCACACGTGATGCTGGATTTTGGTGTCGCCAACCCATCGCGTTGTGCTAAGACATTCGATCATTAGTTGACCTTTTCGATGAGATCCGCAAGGATTGGGAGCAAATTAAAAAGTTGCAAAATTATTTGGAAAGCAATTTTGCGAAACTCAGCCCGCTCGATTAGATCAGCCGAGCTGAAATCAACCAAAAATGTAAACCTAATAAATAATGTTCGCAATAATGTTCACTGAACAATGCCTTTCTGTTGTAAAGGATGCCGAATACGAATACGTCTCAGATGCCGAATACAAAAAAAAATCCTCCATTCAGCGCCCGTCATGATAAGTACGCCTCCTAAACGGTGTGATTTAATCATTGCCTTTAAATCAGCGCCCATCCGTCAAAGGCTTCGTTCAGCGAACGATGTGGCCTTTCTTTTCTTTCTCCTGGGCAAAATAACCACCCATGATGCCTCCGTTGTACCGTGATTGCTATCGTTCGTACGCGAAACGATACTCAATGTCGAGCGAGTAAGTGGTAAGCATTTATTATGTAAAAAAGTGCACTAGCCACTGCAATGTCTGTTATTATTTCTACCGCATTTCTACCACCATGATCCTGGAACACCCAAAAGGTAATCGAGCATAAAATCAGCTCCTTCGCTAAATGGGTTGGCCGGTGTGTGGGTTTGCCGGCTGGAAAAATCATTCCATAAGGGTTCCGTGCAGATTAAGATCGTACCGTTGGGGGTGCTACCGGGCTTATGCCGCCTGTTTCGCTAACCACAAAAGTCTACCGGCAGCTATCAATCAAGGCTATCGCTAAGCCACCGTCGGGCCGGTTGCTAAATTGATTGATCAGAATTATCAATCAACCGCAAGCAACAGGCAGCAACCGTGGGCGATGAAAGGATCCTAGCGCCCCGTCAGCAAAGAGGGCAAAGGTTCATTAAGTCACCGATCGAGCCAGCGAAGGAATGTGGTGTGTGTGTATAATCAATCATCGCTAATCGATGAACCACGGGATCATTTGAATGTTGGTCAATCCATGCGACGGAAGGGACGATATTTGATGATTGCAAATTCGCTCGAGTGATCGATTTAAATCAATAATCTCCGCTCCAGATAATGGACTCCATTACCCACACACATACACACACTAGAGTAGGCGCTCGCATTCATAATAGGGTAGCATTATCACGTACACTTGTGGCAATTAAATTATTTGCCTTCTTTTCTCGCCTTCGCCCGAGCGGCACTCGAAACCCCCGAAACAGGTGGTCCGATTGCAAACCCGACCCTAACGCCGAAGAAACAAATACGAAAGGGAACGCAACACACAATGCACCCGGGCAACATGCAACATTGTGCAACCTCACGGTGAATGTGCAACGTTTTTTTTCGTTTTGTTTTTGGGGCAAACCTAAGAGTGAGATTCATTATTTGCTTTATTTATCTCGAGCGTTCCGCGTGTTCCTATTCATCCACCCCGTACTGGTTTGGTAGATATCGATTCGTGTTTCGCCCCGTTGCTGTAGCCTGCCCACAATGGAGTGGCCGTAACATAACATGCATGGGATGACGAGTGGTAGAGCAGGAAGAAAAACGCTCCTTTCATGGCTTCTTAGCGACTTATCATCATCGAACGATCGTTCCGGAGGCTCGCATGGACCGTGCATGTGTTTCGGTTGTAATACGACTAATTACTATTGCCCTCCCTCTTGCTCTTCGTTGCAGGTATTTCTTCTCCAACGTGCTGCAGTTCCAAATCTATCGTGCCCTCTGCACCGCCTCCGGTCAGTACGTCCCGCAGGATCCGTCCAAACCGTTGCATAAGTGTGACATCTATCGTCAGCCGGCGGCCGGTAACATTCTCAAGTGAGTTGTAATCTTTCACACACTTCCTTTACTAGTCACCCCGCTATCGAATTCACCGCATCGGCAGAAGTGGGCCGAAGATTAAGTATAAATTTTCCTTAACACAAAGAAAGACGAATGAAAAAAGAAAAAACCTCGTGAAAGGGCCTCAAAATGTCACTCGCTGATAGGCGTTGTTGGGGCGCGATATTCAACCGTACCGCAGGTCCGAACATGTGGTCACGTGGCCTCGTTATGGATCTAGTTAATGTTTGGTTCACATCTTACACCAATCGCTTTTCGGATCAACTAAATCATCATCGCCGAATTCGTTACATCAACCGTGCGCCTTGTTGACGAGGGACGGCATGTTAAGCTTGTCCACCCATTCACTGCATGCGTTGGGGCGCTTGAGAGCGTCTTGTTTCTGGAGGTAATGTTAAATCGCCCCGGTTTCGATAATAAGGTCACACGCGAGCGGGAAGCGAGGCGCAGCTAATCCGTGGTGTGGTTGGTGACATTAGGCCGTTTAAGTGAAGTTGTAATAAGATAAACAGAAACAGGTGATACGATGATTGGGCAACTTGATTGAAAACCGGGAACGGGCGTTTCCAGTACAAGTTGTAGCGTAATATGATCATTATATTTTTTTATTTTCTACTTTTGAATTTTCTTCCATCCGTGATGTGCAAGGTTATTAATCCCAATTAAACGGGTCAAAATAAGATTAACAATCTTTCATCAATAAAGTAAAATAGTTTTGAAAAAGAAAAAAATATATCAACACTGTTTTATGGAAAATTTTAAAATTATCATTCAAAAGATTTTAAATCTTATTCTATTTTTGTGTTCTTATAATAACAAAAACAATAATAAAATATACACACGTATTGGGTTTCTTTTAATCCAGATAATCTACAAGATCAACCTATGCTGTATTCATTTGAACCAGCATGTTATTAAAGTCATAAAGTCATAAATAGAAAGGATGCAAAATTCAATCTGATATCCAAGCTAAGCAGTCGAACGGGTGAATGAAATCAATTAAAGATCAATTAAACAATACAAAACCGATACCACTATCTCATCACATAACTTAGTCTAACAAAAATAAAACATCGAATAGTCGTTCCGTAACAAAGACGTTGAGATAAAAATCGGTTGTGTTCATGTTTTCAATATTTACACAATCATTCGTTTCGTTGCTGATTTTTCCATTACTAAGTTCAACACGGATATGGAAACTTATTTTTTGTAGTAGAATAGAACATTTTAATTGAGTCCACGTATAATTCGGTCAGGTTTTATGAGCATATAAAAAAATGAAATTATATTTGGAATTTTGATTTTCACGATACGATATTTTTACGAAATTCTATACTTATAATTTTCTCTATTACTTTATGATTCGTGTTTAACTTCCATCAATCATGCAACAATCAATATTTGTGGAAATTAACTTAAAACATCCATAGATTTTTTCCATAAAAAAAGGTTGGATAAAGCTGGTAGGATAACATGCTTTGTGTGAATAATTTATTAATTGATGTTTCTTGTAACGAGCGACTTTTTGTAACGATTTCATAAAAGTTCCTATAGAAAACAAAATCATACACACACCAACCTACTAATCCATCAGAACCTTTAAAAACCATCCTCATCATGGTGGCTACTCATGCCCTCGAGTTGGCCTATAATTCTTCACGTCAAGTGGACCGGCTTAACGTGAAAAGCGAAAGTGGTCTCGCGACGGGCTCGCGATGATCCATTGGACGAGGTAATTGTGGCTTTTGACGTTTGATTTGCACCCGCTGGGAACGTAGGAACCTACGCGACCATTGCAGTAACGCGTTACATAATGCGTACCGTCACCAAGACAACCGAATGCATGTATTTTCCACCACCGCTCGGCTGCTCCCTGGTCAGTGCGAGGGCCCGTTCGTGTGTGCATCGCGGTGCAGGTGCATTCCCGATGCCACAGGGGAGATTGGGATAAGATATTGCGCCCGTCGAAAAAGAATAAGCCCGGATGGCGTACACTGACTTGCGAAAGAAAAGCGCCACGATCGAATAGAACGATCTCATCGCTTAATGGAGCCCATTTTCGTTGCTTCTCTGCTCGATCCATTCGCATTAGCGTCGCGCTTTTAGCGATCGAATTACGTGTAGGTGCTTCCATTTAACCATACTCAATGACACTTCAGCCACTATCACCGTCCCACTATCCACCGGTCTCACGAACTGATCTCTTTCTGCCTTCACGCGCGCCTAATTACAGAAAGCTGATGGAACGTGGTGCATCGCAACCGTGGCAGCAGGTCCTGCAGGAGGTGATCGGCGAGGGCCGGCTGGACGGGTCGGCGTTGCGTGAGTTTTTCCGACCGCTCGAGGAATGGCTGCGGAACGAGAACCTGCGCAACAACGAGTACGTCGGCTGGATCTACGACGGGGACTACTGCAAGCACAGCATCGAGACGGCCAACCTGCAAGTGTTCGGTGGGTTCTACAATGTTGCGGTCGAGCTGCAGCTCACCAGCTGGCTGGTGCTTGCGATTTCCTCCCTCCTCGGTGCGCTCGTGCAGCATCATCAGTTGCGATAGATGACGCTCACCACCGGTTGTGTGAGTGTGAAGCACCAGTGAGGCAATCGCACCCCTGAGAAGCGCACATATGCGTTGTAGCTGCTCACCCGTTGGAGCGTCGGTGTAGTGTTTCAAAACAACGGTGACATTAAGCATAAGTAATACATAATAAAAACAACAACCTCACCCCCAAGACACGCCGGCTCGATGACTCGTCAAGTTCATTGTCGCAACGGTCGTAATGCATCCAGGAAATCGGAACTCACAGGGCCAGTCAACTTCCAGCGCACAAAACCGGGCACAGGCAGACGGAGGCAACAATTTGCCTCAATTGAGTTTGTGGCAGTTATGGTGTGCGTTTTTGTTTTCATTTGATATGTGGCCCCTTATAGGCGGGTAACCGCGCGTTTCCTTAAGTGCGGTGACATGATAGCGTGCTCCTTCGAGACGTTGATTCACTTCGACCACTTTGAGCCACGGTGGAACGAACGGGCGGGAGTCGAAGCACTTGGCGCAGTTTCCAGCATCCGACAGTTAACGGCGTTTGCTTTTCGGTGGTGGTGAGTGTGAGAGAGATATCACAAATTAACACAGCTTGTTTAATGCATGGAGTTTGGTAAAGGTTCATAAAACGTAATAATTAATTTAATTTAAGCAAATTGTAATAAAATAAATGCTATTTTACAGCATAGTGGATTTTTTTACCTCGACAACTAATACGTCACTAAAAATATCGAAAACAAATCAATATTTGTTGACTCGTCAGGACTGATCTAATTAATTTTTAGACATAATAAAGAAATGAATTATAGCTCTTTTCCAGTTAAAGCTTTGGAAGACGATTGACTTTCTTTGGACATTAACTGTGATTTGTTACTGATACTGAATCTTTTATAATATCTAACTCAATTTTAAGGTTATTTCTTGTTTGTTTCGACAAAATTTTACTAGTCGAATGTTAATTTTTATTTTTAGTTTGTAACTTACCTTCTTTTCGATCCGTTCGGAATAGTATAACTATTCAGTTGATCACTATTCTTACTAAACCAATCAACTATGATTGACTGAATCTATCAACTCTAGAAATAAATTCAATTTTGAAAAATTTTTGACAAAGACTTTACCTTTCCCTTGCTCTTAAGGCATTATTTTCTTTCTTTCTTCTCGTTTAAGACTTACTTT
Source organism: Anopheles farauti (assembly GCA_000473445.2). NCBI lineage: Eukaryota > Metazoa > Arthropoda > Insecta > Diptera > Culicidae > Anopheles > Anopheles farauti. The sequence continues at coordinate 9,705,499 of KI915042.1, forward strand.
TGTTAATAGTTGCTAAAAGTATACCAATTGCTAAAATGTGGTAAATTGTGCGAAAATGTGCTGTACAGATTTATTTAAAGATGTTTTTGTTAATACCGAAACTCGAGTTCATCTAACTACACCTAGTATGGAATTACCTCGAATAGTTTCTCTCGAAAGATCGGAAAACAGATTTTAACATCTGCATTCACGAAATCTAACTATTGCTAGGTTAAAGTACTATTTAATTTTTAATCGCTCTACCATGTTCCATCATGAATACAGTGGAATATTGTACAATGAGCAGAAATTATATTAGTTGGTCTACTTCTCTAACTCTCTAAAGAAACCCTTCGAATGCATCCCACAAGCACATCACATCCTCCAACGACCTTACGCGCTTCACGTGCATTAATCCTGGTTTTTCACCCCTTGTTGCCTGTTTACTTGATAAATATAGACTTCCAAAGGCCACTACGGTGGGTTGCCCTTACCCACTTTGGATGAAGCTCGCACACACTGACGCACGTTTCGCGTACGTGTCCACCCAGGCCAACCGACAACAACATCCCTTTAACGGATCAACGGACCAGCGGCCAAGATCAAGTGCATAACGCGAGCAGCCCCCTGCATAAGCCCTTATGTGTGTGACCAATGCAACGGCGGGTAGCGGCATTGGAGCGGCAGCACTAAATTGAATTTGATCGTCTCATCTCGTCGCTACATTTCCGACGCGCACGGAGACGCGATCATCATCGCGAGATTGACGTTCTCGAGGAAGCCACGAGCCCGTATCGACCCCGGGCCAGTATCAGTGTTCCGTTGACTTCTGACCGATACGAAAGTGGGATAAGAACGCGGTGCGTCGTCATATCGTCGATTCGTGGGGGGTGATTAATGTGAACAAATGACTTGAAAGTCGCAAGCAGAGCGCTCAAAGGCAAACTATGTGTGTTTGTAATCGGTGAAAAACGGTTGAAAAAATGAGGAATAAGCTTAAACCGAACGGGAACCGTGTGCAGACTGGATCGATATCGGTTCTTCTGGTGCTTCTGAGCACGCCGCAAGTGCTCGCATTGCAGGGTGACAATGTGTGCTACCGATACGAGAGGTAAACTAGCCGCTGTTCATCTCTAGTCCGACAAAAATCTTTGCCCCACAAGGCCAACGAAATGGAGAGTGCCTGCGAACAAGAAAACGGTTTTGTCACGCTGTGCAAGTGCGAGTCGTAGCTCATAATTTCAAAGCCAAAGCGTTAATTCATTAAACGGTCCATTATTACACTCACGGTCTCGCGGGACACAAAGACCCCGGCAATAATGTCAATTTCTCTCAGGTGTCAATAGGGCTTGCCTTATTAATTGGATAATGTAATGGCTGGGTAGTTCGCATGCTCTGAGACGCAGCCACCGCCTCTCGGTTCAACTGGTGGGTTTCTCTCAGAATTCAAGGCAGATGGAGTAAGAGGGAGTGAAAAAGGGCAGTAATAAAATAACACTCTCTTGCCCCGTGGGCCAGCCAGCCTTCTGCGAACGGTGCATTTTCACCGGTTGACCGCTTCGAGCGAAAAAATAACAATCGAAAGCCGGACGAGGGTCGGGAAAATGCAACAAACAGTATGCCCCGAACGTTTCGCACATTACTGCCACGATCGGTTCGCGGTTCGCTTCAGGGCGTATCGGCCAGCCCCATCAGCTCCATAATCAGCACGGCGCGTGTTCCGGGAGGCGGCCCCCGGGTTGAACCTCGTCGACTCGATCGTTTGCGTTGCTGATGCAGTTCAGGTCATTTTTTGTTGCCTTCCTTTTCGCTAGCAGCCACCCCGAAACCGAAGTAACAAAGCTGATAATAGCCGGCAAAGCATTGGCGAGTCCGCTATTAGTTTCGCGCGCCTCCTCACCGAAACCGAGACACCCGTCCTCGGGACACCGGGATCCGCTTCCGCATTTTTCCGCCACCTTTTCCGTTCTTTTCGGTTTTGTTTTCGCACGCCACCATTAGACGGATAAGGCGGCCGGACGCTCGCACCAACCGCACGTTGCATAATTCGTGACGCATTCGTTTTTTTTTTGCGTCTCATTTATCTGGACCAGCGACCGCCTGTCCCCGGGGTGGTGTGTCACTTTTCCAATCACCCGACGCAACCCGACACGATGTCTCGGTATGATTGATGATGGGAAAGCGTTCGAATGCATCCACGCACGCACGAGCCGCCAGCGTCTAATGAGTCTTTGGAAAGGATGCAATCGAATCGGTGCCGATTGGTGAGCTTCGCACGGTGGTCTGAAAACGGTCAAATTTTATAAGATAGTAACCTACTACACACGCACTCACTCACTCACGCGGATGCGTGTTACAGATTTGGGATGAAAAGGTCGTAAATGAGGTTGCGTCGCTGGTGCAGGCTCGGTGGCTCACTTGCGTAACGTGAGTGTGATTAGGCGTCTTGGAAGTGTCTGCATGGGAGCGGTTGTTGGTGTGGTGGTGTTGGTGTTGGAACACGCGCTACATAAATCAGTCGCTCAATTGCGCCAATGACAAACAGTTTCATTGTAGCATGTGTAGAAAGTCGTCTGTCGTACAAACGCGAATCAAATGAAATGAGCATGAAACCACTTAATCATGACTGATAGCAATGTTTACCGGCTTAACGAGTTATTATTTAAATTTAATTTGAGCGTTTTTGCTCACGATTTGCTACATGTTTGTATCACACTTCCATTGCAATAAGAAACGATAGAGATTAAAGTACAAGATAACACCGTATCGTGTTAATTACTTAAAATCAGTCATATATTTATTTAAATGATGAAATTTTAATGCTGTTATAACTAGCTTTGTAAAAATTATCCTTAAAATCAAAGTTTCTAGCGTAATAACAATGTATCAAAAAGAATGATCGTTTTTATTCATGAACATTCATTTCATTTTTTACGCACTTTTTATTTGTTTTTTGTTTATATCGTTGCCACCTGTACGCACGTTTGCTCATGTGCGTCCACCGGTAACTTTTGACTTGAATCCTTCGGAATGCTACCTTCCTTCCGTTGGATCCTAAGGACAACGAACACAGTCAAACAATCCCTCCGCTCGCTGCAATCCTCCGCCATGGCCCTGAGTCGCTTCGAATACGTGAAACAGTTCGAGCAGGAAGAAAAGCTGCTGCCCAACAGTTGGATCGTGGTGCGCATCGATGGCAAGGGTTTCCATCGGTTTTGCAGCGTGCACTCGTTCAGCAAACCGAACGATCTCGATGCACTCCAGTTGATGAACCTCGCCGGCATGACCGTGATGCAGGAGTTTAACGAAATTGCGATCGCGTACGGTCAGAGCGACGAGTACTCGTTTGTGTTTCGCCGCGAGGCAAGCGTGTACCAGCGGCGAAGGGATAAGCTCGTCAGTTACGTGGCTAGCCTGTTCACCTCGGCGTACATGTTCCACTGGAAGCGCATCTTTGACCACCGGGCGGTAGCGATGCGTTATCCGCCCACCTTCGATGCCCGTGCCGTGCTCTATCCGACGGACGAGAACCTGCGGGACTATCTTAGCTGGCGGCAGGCGGATGTGCACGTCAACAATCTGTACAACACCACCTTCTGGAATCTGGTCTCGTCCGGGTTAAGCAATGCCGAAGCCGAGAAGCGCCTACAGGGAACGCTGGCTAGCGACAAGAACGAAATACTGTTCTCACAGTTCGGCATCAACTACAACAACGAACCGGTGATGTACCGGAAGGGGACGATACTGCTGCCGAAGAGCGTGAATGCCGATGGCAAGAAGCAGCGATTTTTCGTTCCGCTCTTTGAGGATCTCATCGGGGATGCTTTCTGGACGAAGCATCCGGAAATTATGGATAAAAAAGCCAAACCTGACAGCGTTTACGAGCTGGACGAGCACAAAACGCAGCCCGTCATTCTCTATCAGCTCGAAGTGCAGGATCGCCGAAAAGCGGGAATGAGTAAAGCGGAATCGAACGCAAAGGTTACGCTTGAATCTGACGGTAGCTTAAACTAGTGACTTGAATTTTATTACAACTAATAGAAATGATCACATCAAATGTATAACAGACACAAAAATAAACTTGCACGTGGCCTAGTTTCAAAAAAAAAAATTACTTAAAATCAGTCATATATTTATTTAAATGAGCAAATTTTAATGCTGTTATAACTAGTTTTGTAAAAATTATCCTTAAAATCAAAGTTCTAGCGTAATAACAATGTATCAAAAAGAATGATCGTTTTTATTCATGAACATTCATTTCATTTTTTACGCATTTTTTATTTGTAATGTCATTCAGAGGTGATTTTTAAAACATTGAATATTTTTTCCATCCAATTAAATATTTTAAAATTATTACAATTTAAAAAAAAGCGTTATAACCATATTGGTATATATTTAAGATTGTTTGACTAGTAATCAAAATAATTATTATTTGCATGGTAAGAAACAGTTCGATTTAATTTGATGCGTTTTAAATACTTGGGTGATTATTTATATTCGCACAAATTTAATCAAATTTATTTTACTAGCAAAAAACAACATAATAAGAATAATTCAAGTAATTTCAAACACGATTTTTTCAACCTGAGAACAAGATACAGTGCATGATTTTGGTTTTTTACCACTAACAAAGAATTTGAAAATTGCAGTAAAATTGAAATGGATTTCGATTGGTTTCTATATTAACAAATTGGCAACAAATTCGTTTCGAATTTCAAAGATTTCTTACACTTGCAGGAAAATATGGAAAAGTATAGTAGAGTGAATATGATCATTGCCATCGATGTAACTGATCCATCAGAACATTGAGCAACCGTAACACCCAATGCGTCAAACAAATGACGTACTTCACTTAAAAAACACAATTTCCCAGCCACGCTTTAAGCCTCTTTAACACACGCAAGCCGAACGGCCAAAACGGCAAACCGTGCAATAAATCGCAATGGCACGAACGCATCTTTATCTCCACAGCTTCTGCAAACGAGATGGGGCAATTAAAAACGGCGCGAAAGCCAAAAAGCCACCCGAAAATGTGGGCCACAACGTGCGATCGCGGTACGACGGGAAACTAAATGTGAACATCGTGAGTGATGCAATCGAATGCACGCCGATGTGTACTGCAACAGACAACCAAGCGCACAGAGAAACACACCGTCACCGGGAAGCAATAGGGAGAGTTTGTTCTCCGTCGCTTCAGTGAAGTAATGGCATTTAGGGCAAAGGCGTACGTAAACAGTAGGTTGGTTTTTTTTGGTTATTTTCTAATGGAATCGGGTCAAAGTGTACTTTTAAAAGATTTTGATTGCGCCGATAATCGTGCCCCAGAAGCGGTTATTTAGTTTGACAGAAAATTGATTGATAAGTTCATGATATGTTTTGGGGGGTGGGAAAGATTAGTAGGAATGCAAAAGATGAAGTTTTTTTTCTTCTTTAAAAAATGAAATTTCAGCTACATTGAAACGGAAACCATCCCACGCAATCAAACGGTGCAGGTGCTGACGAGGCAGTGGTGCCTGGAAATTCCTCCTCGGTGCACCTCCTACCGCACGGAAATTAAGGAAGTTTTCGTCAAACAGGTACGGTTTACGCGTGCTTAAATAAGTTACGATTTTTCATTGGCAAACATGCACAAATCGAATCGTTTAAAATATCATGAATTACCTTTAGCTAAAACCGGTTGCTGAGCGCCATTTTAACAACCCATGCCCACACCATTAATAGCCCATTACCATCGTCTAACGGCTTAACCCACCCAGCACGTCACCATTTGGCACATTATGCTCGTTTCGGTCGATTCTCCGGCTCCCCCTTGCTCCCCCACCCTCCCCAAATGTGTCGACCATCGAAAAGGGGTGTGCGCCCCATAACAGATCGTAAACATCAATTACCGCTATTAGATTTGGCCACCGTCTTTTCTGCACGGCCGCGGGCGACTTACGGCGACATAAAATGTCGCCATCGCCATTATTTCATATTGTCACTTCCGCTCCTACCCGTGGTGGTGGGCGCAAGCGAAGAGGGTGATTCTTTGTTTTCTCCGCACATGCTCATCCCCTATCGGAGCACCGAGTGGTCCAACGGACCCTTCGCGAGAACAGCGGAAGCGTCGAACCGAACGCTATCTTTCATAAGAAAGGATAGAAGAGGCAAAAAACACAAAAGTGACACTATCTTTACTCCCGGCCTGCTCTGTGTGTGGGAGAATCTTCTTCAGCTCTCTTACATCAGCTCCTAGTTAGTATTCGGTCTCGGAATCGGGAAGTTTCGGCTACGTCCGCCTTTTGTTTTGTCGAGAGCGCTTTAATTTAATCAGGCCTCCCCGCTGGCGATCGTGCCCGGTTTGAGGAATCGCGCTGACGCTCGCTGAAGTGGCTTCCCATCGCCGTGGTCGTGAGTTCTTCAGGGCCACGAGTACAGCGAGCCTGGGAAATGGAAATGCTAATGGTGCAGGGTGTGGTGTGTGCGGTAAGAACAGGCACAAATAAAAAAAAACCTTACGCGCATCACACTTTGGGAGCGTTCGTGATTGAAGAAGGAAGTTATACATTTATAACAGCATTTTTTATGCACCCAATTGCTTATGGGAACGTGCTGGAATGTTTTATGCTACTAATGGGTATGTTTTTTCATCCAACCGATAGGATTGATTATTTTTTAACTATCATGTTCACTTCCGATTTTATTTTCAAAGGATTTCCGACCTCACAAGTGCTGATAAAACCATTGTTTCAAAATAATAGTTTCAAATAGTAATACATTTATATTTTTAATACAATTGGTTGATTTTATTTCGATGGTCCTTTCATTTTATTTTTGTAAAAGCCTAGAAAATATTAGCTTCCGATGTGTGTAATTATTTGAAACTTTCTGACGAAATACAGATATATTAACATTTTTCTCGGGATTATTTCAGATAAACTCATAAATCGTTTGAGCTTTGTAAATATTGAAAGGCTCAAGAATGGCCATTTAAGTACTCAGCAATTAAAAATTATTATAAAAAACATTAACAGGGGCATCTGCAGTCTTTGATTTTGTATAAATCTTTTGTAATTCATGAACCCCCTTAACATATGCACTGAAATTCATACATCCAGAACGCACGCTCAATGCGAACCATTGCCGACTAGTTCAAAGCAAACTCCATAATTGCATAATTTGCATGCTATCTAGCGCCAAGGAATGCATTATTCTTGTTTAACACCATAAACTATCGCACCTTCACGTCCCTTGTGCGTCTAATGTGCGTGATGATCGCGTTGATTGCGTCATACCTTGTACGGAGCACCACTTCCGGTCGTCATACCGTCACCGCGCATGGTGTTGAATTCAAAAGCAACCCACAATGGACGGCCATCACCTTTCACCGCGTCATTCTATGTTTGTTCTATCGATCTGTTTGCGATCTCCTTCGGTTGACGACCGGTTGTAGTAACACAGAAATTGGCAATAAACGGACAAACAAACGAACATAACTATCTCTCGGCATTCCGATTTTCAGAACGTCACCAAAACGCGGCGCGTCGAGTTCTGCTGCGAAGGCTACCAGGAACGGCGTACCGGAAACGGAACCACCGGCGAGTGTCGCCCGATATGCCGCGGTGGCTGCATCCATGGCGAGTGTGAGTCGCCGAACGTATGCAACTGTGAGGCCGGCTTCGGGGGCAAACATTGCCTGCAGAGTAAGTTTCTTCTGAGAAGAGGAGAGAGAGTAAGAGAGGTCTGACAGGAACCGGAACATAATGTGTGTATCTTGTTTTCAGGATGCAGAAATGGAACGTGGGGAGTGAACTGTCGGAATCGATGCCACTGCCAGAACTATGCACACTGCGACACGAAAACGGGACACTGCCGCTGCAACGAGGGATGGATGGGCAAATAGTTGAGTAGTTTTGTCAAGTTTAAGTCGTGCCAAAAAAAAAACAAACCCATAATACTTACGTATATTTGCTTCCTTTCAGCTGTGAAATACCGTGTCCTGTAGGGTTCTACGGGACGATGTGCGTTAGCAAGTGTAACTGTAGCACCCGGGCCTGTCATCTCCAAACAGGCGCCTGCATGCCGGACAATGAAGTGGTCATGTTTGATAACATCACGAGAACGATCGAAAATGGCTACTCCGCCGAAAGCACCGAACGTATTTCTGCTGAGCAGTGGATCAAGGTCGACAATGAGACACTAGCGAAGATCCTGAGTAGTACAGCTTCCTCCACTGCGGATCTTTCCATGACTACCTCCTCAACAACGACGTCCACAACATCCCCTCCTACGCCCTCCTCAACCACTACCTCCTCTACAACAACGGAAGCTACCGGGCAGTTGATACCAAACGCCACGTACGCCGAATCATACCACGAGTACCTACCGAACAACACCGAAATAAGCATGGTCCTAACGAAAGGTCACTCCCGGTCGGCCAGCAACGAAAGCATGTACGAGCTGGTCACCACGACGTCACGCGTCGAGATCACCTTCATCGATACGGCGGTACAGAAAATCGAAGATCCATCCACGATCGGTAATGGTAGCGCGCAGGAGGACGCGGACCTCATGCGCACCCTTACGAACGACAGCTCCAACGAAACCGACACACCGTTGGTGTACGTGGAGTCGGAAAACCACCCGGTGCTGGTGGGCATCACCGGCGAGGACGTGGACGTGGACGGTCCGGAAGGTCGGGTGACCGATGATCGACAGGCACTCGTGACGATCTCCTGTCTGCTGATCACACTTGCCTTGCTCATGTCGGTCGTTGTTTACATGAAGCGTTTGAACAAGAAAACGCTAGCGAAGCCGATAGTCAACCCAGTGCCGCTGCCTCCGGTGAAGATCGTTGACGAAAGCGTCCAAACGGGGACCGATCCGTCCAACCGCTCGTCCGATCCTCTGCCCGATCTGCCGCACGTCACTTACACGAGGGTGAAACCAAAGCCGCAACGAAATGGCGATATTGGTGAGATTTTAGTTTTATTTTCGCACATATCCAAACAAATAATGTGTAAGGTTGGCAGTTTTTAGTATTATTGCTTAGAGCATTGACTTAAGTTTGACAATTTGTTTTGTGGTTTTGTATAACCTCAACCCTTCAAACCATTCAAACCAACTAACCATGATCCAACCAAATTGAAGCTAAAGTAGGATAAATTGTAAATTATTTCTGCGTACTGCCATGTGCTAGTAGCTAAAATTATGATTTCGATATCAATTTTTAAAATTATCAATTCGATATCAATATGAAAATGGCACAACTTTGTTACCAAATCTTTAGACATTTTTTTTATTTTTTCCACAATGGCTATCTTTTTGAATGGCTATCTGTGAAGTAAATTTCCAAGTTTAACACACAAGATATTATCCGATTCTAGCTCGTAAGCTAACATCACAACTAATGGGCTCATATCGTGCCTTTACCCACCACAGAGCACTACGACGTGCCGGCAAACAACAGCTTCATCCATCGGGCAAAATCGTCCCCGTACAACTACAACTTCTCCGTCAACCAGAAGGCAGCACCCAGAAAGTATAGCCTTGAGCATATCTACGACGAAATACAGTATCCACCGCTGGCGGAAGTGACGAGCGGGGGCGAGTGCGAGAACACCCTCGATAAGCCAGTGCAGCCGGTACAGCTGAGCGAAACGGAGGACGGCTACACGAAACCGATGATCTGCTCGTAGGTTATGCTTAAGAATGTTTGTTTCGCGATGGCAAAAAATAAACCGTTTTTTATTAATTTTGTATAAAATTGTAAGAAAGAGTTCTGGGAGGCATCAATCGCTTATTGCGTTCCGAGAACCACGTAAGAGCTCCCATCGTTTCCGCCTTTTGACATGTCATTTTTTATTAATTTTGTATAAAATTGTAAGAAAGAGTTCTGGGAGGCATCAATCGCTTATTTCGTTCCGAGAACCACGTAAGAGCTCCCATCGTTTCCGCCTTTTGACATGTCAGCAGCGATCAGCACAAAAAATTACCATTTAATTGTCTTCAAACGCGTTCGGAATGGAATATGAATTTCAACAAGATCCATCAATCAGATGGATTGCAAAATTCCCCACACATTACTATGCATTTAAACACCGTCACAAACGTTCGAGGGGTGTCTATGTGTGAGCAGCGGAGTGTCTCAATACGCCTGTGGGCTTGTGCACACTTCAAATCCCGTCGTTAGAATGGCGGCCAATCACATCGCATGTGCTGTTGGGGCGCCCACGCGCGGGCGACGCGATATCATCATCAGAACACAGCTTTCGGTGTTTTGCTGTACACAACAAACACTTCGCTTTAATCCTTCCGGAACCTTCCGCGCGGATAGTGCTGTGGCTGAGTGACTCCGGTGACGCGAAAGCTAAGTGACGAACTATGGAGAGCCTCAAATGGTGCATGCTAGTGGCCGTAGCGTTGCTGTGCCAGTTTGGGCTCGCTCCGGGCCAGGAGGGTGTGAAAATATGGCGCAAAGGTGGTGACGATCTGCAGGTGGCCTCCCGTGGTGGTGACTTTCCTGTGCAGGTGGCTACCGGCGGAAATCAAAGCACCGGTGAGATGGTCCCAACGCGCCCGAACGCGACCGTCATGAGCCTGCACCGTTCGAACGAATCGCTGAGCGCACTCGATCGGTTCATGAACAAAACGAAGGGACAGATCCCGACCGGAGTTTGCTTCGAGGAGGTCCCGACGGTTTCGCTGCTGAAGAACAGCCCGGTTGGGTACGTTCCTCAGGGCAATGGGGTAAGTTTAAGGTAGAGCCCGCTAAGCTATTCTTTTAAAAATGCTTTTCTTCCCTTTCCAGTCAAATCCATCGCTCAGTCGCGTCCAGGTCTGCTGTCCGGGATACGAGCGTAACGTGCACAACTTCCGCAAGTGCGAACCCGTGTGCGCGGAACCGTGCCTAAACGGGCTCTGCGTCGGTCCCGACACGTGCGAGTGCTATCCGGACTTTATCCGCAACGACCAGGGTCGGTGCGTGCCGACCTGTCCGATCGGATGCGACCGCGGGGAGTGTGTGTCGGGGACGGGCGAATGTCGTTGCCACGAGGGATACGAGCTGGACGCGTCCAGTAGGAAGTTCTGCCTGCCCAAATGTACCGGCGGCTGCGGAGAAGGACGTTGTGTGGACGTCGAGCAGTGCGAGTGTGGCGAAGGGTACAAGTTCGATCCGCAGCTCAAGTGCACTCCGCACTGTGAAGGAGGCTGTCAGAATGGGCGATGCATCGCACCCGGGCGTTGTCAGTGTGAAAAGGGCTACGAAATGTCGGAAGTAGGATGCGAACCGGTCTGCTCGAAGTGTGTAATGACATCCGTACTTCAAATGAGAAGCTAGGAATATATATCTTTGGTTTTTTTTTATTCTGTCTACAGCGGTTGCTTCCACGGTGTCTGCACCGCACCGGAAACGTGCTCCTGTAAGCCGGGCTACCAGATGATCGGCGATCAATGCACCGCGAGCTGCGATCGCGCCTGCCTCAATGGTGCCTGCACCGGACCGAACGTTTGCAGCTGCAACCGAGGATACACGCTCGACGAAGCCAATCCCTTCCAGTAAGTATCGCGTTTCACAGTGCGTTTCACCAACGCGCACAAACCGTCCCGGGAACTCGATGAGATCTTTTCCTTCCCTCGCAGCTGCATCCCCCATTGCCCGAACGGCTGCCCGAACGGGGTCTGCTCCGGACCGAACATGTGCCTCTGCAACGCAGGATACGTCAAGGATCGCTCGCTGAAGGGAAGCCAAGCGTGCGTCAAGCGCTACGATTCGGTCAAATCGTAAAAATCGCGCTGTTGCCACCGGACACCGACGCTCCCGATAACGATTCGCAAAACGGAATTCCGGCCCGCTATTCAACTGGTGACCTTCTGTGCTTTATTCTTACATTTGCGCTGCAATGGCATCGCTGCTGCTGCTGCTGCTGCGTTTTGATAAGGGCTTATCGCACGGGTTTACAGTGTAGGATGGAAGCGAGAGAAAAGTGAAACATAATAAACAATTGCAACGCCAATGAATGAGGAAATCAATCTTGCTGCATGTTTGTAGCAATAGCCATTTACGGCTTGATTGTTATGCCGTGTTAATCACTATTAATTAGGTTTATTTTGATGAGGAAAGAACTGGATTTTAATTAGACCCAGTAGCGTGCGACTGGTTGTGCGATAAGAATAGACAAAAAAGGTGGGATTTTGTTTATGGATCCTATATACAATCGATTACTGCATCAAACAACACGCTCTACATGTGGTGAGTAAACGAAATGTTTTACGGAACTTCAATTTTGGTTACTTAATTTGCTTTTTTTGCTAATTACCCGCCATTCTAAATATTCTACAAAATTGCTCCAAATAAAAGCAGTCAATATTATTAAAACAAATTGGAAGCATTTGTAAAGTTCAAATGTTTTTTTTCCAAGTTTTTCTTCAAAATCAAAATTCAAAATAAAATTAAATGTAAAACAAAACTTTGGAAAATAATCCAAAATATTGTCACAGATTTAAACTTAAAATTTGGATTTTCTTCAAAGTTAAAAATGCAAAATATTCTGAAGAGTTTAAACAAAACCGTATCAGATAATGCATAAATGTATCGTGTAAAGCTTTCAAAACGACTGGATCCGTACGACAACCCCAGCTGCACCTTCTCTTCTAAGTGAGGAGTAATTAACTATTGCTTAATAAAAATTGAATTATTCATAACCCTTGCAGATAGTATTATAAGCTATCCTTTTTATTAAGACTTAAAGCCGAACATACTCTACCATTCCATTTCAATCATTAAAGGTTGAGTGTTTGTGATGTGATTCATCTCAGTTTGTCACAGAGTAGAACGAATTTGGTAAAAAACAAAATGAAACGCATTCGTAGAATGCTGTATTTCATGTTTTTTATTTTATTTCTTCTAATCCATTTTGATTTTTTCCAGATACCTCTCTTTCTGTTTTCTTCTTTCTTCTGACTTGTACTGAAGTTTTTATAGGTCGTCGCACAGCCAAAAAATGTTAAAAATATGGTTATAACTTAAATATATTGTTAGGTGAAAATTTTACATAATTTAATTTGTGGATAGAATTTATTATTTTGTATTTTTAAAATTGCTTTCTTTAACGCAGCAAAATTTAAATTCAACGTCGTTCAGCCAAAAATATCTTAAAACGATCACCACTTCAGTTGCATCGTACAAATATGGTGCACACAACAGAACAGACGATATGTTATTCCAGATGGCAAACTCCCGGCTCGGAGTCTTCCAGCGTGAACCATCTAGAAGAACGGTTTATTCACTCTCTCCCCGGGCGTTAGTCAATTATTTTTAACCATTACTCTCCTGCGGCATAAATCTATTCGCGGCATTCATGAATCATGCCGCAAAGTGGTGACAAAAAAATTTCCCCAGAAGCGCGACGATTTCTTATCGAAAAATTAAAATTTCACACAAAAAAAGCCACTCTCCAGCGTGCGGTTTGGATGGTTGGAAGGCGCGTTCCCAGCGCGAAGGGTAGGATTAACACCCTCGAGAGACGCGCCGCGTGGTGGTTTGTTCTCGCGATATTTACATACGTGTACTGGCTAATGCGCGTTTGTAGCTCGCACACATGCAAACACTGCTTTCCCTTCCGTCGCTGGGTGCCGCTGGTTCCATTAATGTTTCGCTTTCCATTTTCGGTGCGGCCCGCCGGAACGACCATTCGGCAAAACAACCCATTAGAACGACCATTAAGTCTGCGACGGCCAGGCGTGGCCTGGAGAACGGTTCGATTGTCCCTTTGATGGTAATGGCGCTGCCAAGTGACACTCTCCATAAGCCTCCGGCCGGGGCGATCGCACTTGATCACCCGTGATCGTGCGCGAGTGCGTGCGATGCATTTACAATTGCAATCCGCGCACCCGGCGCGGTCGGGAAGGTGGAAACGAAACGCAAAGAATCGACCGTTTCGTTGTTGTTTCTTTCCAGCCCGGAGCGGGTTGAACGTCTGCCGTCCGAAGATCTTTCTTCCACGGTTCACCCGAGATCCCGTGCCGACGGACGCGCGTCCGAGAAAGATTATATTTTTAGTTGAGCTCAGTGCGAGTGCGTGTGCGTGTGTGTGTGTGTGTGTATGTTTATATGTTGTGCTCATTCTGCCGCGGAAGAGCCAACGCGCAAACCGAGCGAAGGCGGGAAACGACTCTAGCATTCTGATAAGTTCTTCGTCCGGGAGCGTGTGTGCATTGCGCGTTGCGGGCGGCCCTCTTCCGTTGGCCGCGTCGAGCGGAATAAATCATTTTCGGTAGCGGAACAAACGACAATTTTTACCGAACACCCATCGATCGCAGCGAGAGGAGCAAAGCGTTCCCGGAACCGATACCGATCGCGATCGCAGACAAACAACCGTCAGTCGACTGACGGAGCTGGAACCGCACAGGACGTTCTTCTGACTTCTCTCGATCGCGAGAGAAACGGCAAGAGTGGTTTGTACGAGCTTATTTGGGGATCGCTCACCGCAAACAATGCTGTATCTGAAGATTATAGTGGTGGGATTTGTGTTGCTGGCGACGATCCTGTCCACTGTCGATGGTGCTTGCTCAAAAACGAACGTGTAAGTACGAAGGAAATGGAATTCGAACGTGATGGTTAACTCTCGATCGCTCCTTCCCGAACAGGAAGACAAGGGTGGAGATAAAAAATGGCAAACGCGTGACGGTGATCGATCAACACTGTTGCAAAGGATACAAGCGGGTGAAGTTGCGCTGCGTTCCGGTTTGCTCGCTGCCGTGCGAGAATTCCAAATGCACCGCACCGGATGTCTGCACGTGCAACGAAGGTTACGAGATGCTGTCCAACCATCGGTAAGTGAGATGTTCCGTGCGTCCTTTTTTTCAAACCCCCGGATGGCGGAAGTTTCACCACTGCGGCGGAACGGCGTGAGAATCTGCGCCACTGACGTTTCCTTTGCGTCACTCTTATCACTTTCGCTCCGTACAGATGCATTCCGCACTGCGCCGACTGCGATAATGGTATCTGCACGAAGCCCGGCTACTGCCAGTGTCATACCGGTTACACGCGAACCGACAATGGCACGTGCGTGCCCGAGTGCAACAACTGTGGCAATGGGTTTTGCTTGCTGCCCGATGCCTGCCAGTGCTACGATGGGTACCGGCTGGAAGGACTCGACGGAACGCGCTCCTGCCGACCCGTCTGCGAGGGAGACTGTCGCAATGGGCGCTGCGTTGCTCCCGGCGAGTGTCTGTGTGAGGATGGATTCGTGCTTTCACCCGCTGGTGACTGCCAGGCACCGACCACACCCGCACCCCGCTGCCCGGAAGGATACGAGCAGGTGGTGGAAGATGCCGACCAAAACCTCATCGGTTGCCGGCCGGTTTGTACGGAACCGTGCCAGAATGGGACGTGCGTTGGTCCGGATCAGTGCGAGTGTTTTCCGGGCTATTCGAACGAAAACTCAACGGCCGCGTTCGTGTGTCAACCCGTGTGCAATGGGGGCTGTGCCCATGGGGACTGTCTTGCGCCCGGTGTCTGCATTTGTCACGCACAGTACGGTAAGATCGGCGATGAGTGTATTCCACTGTGCGAGCGATGCTCGCTGGGACATTGCGTGCAGCCGAACGTGTGCGTTTGTGACCGAGGGTATCGGTTGATCGAGGGTGACTGTGAGCCGATCTGCGAGACGGAGTGCATCAACGCGATCTGTACCGGGCCGAATGCGTGCACGTGCCTGCCCGGGTACAACTACACCGACATCAATGCGCTGTTCGACTGTCTGCCGGTTTGCGACGAGGAGTGCATCAACGGGAGGTGTGTGGCACCGCAGCAATGCCAGTGCAATGAAGGTGAGGTGGGGCAGCAGGTTCGCGGGATCTAAAAGTGTGAGCAAATATGAACAAAAAATGAGTGTGTGAAATTGGACTGTGAAACAAACAAAGAGATAAACAGTGATTATACGTAATTTGCTGTATTATAGTGCAAGAGTATGTTGTTTGCGAATGTGTAAGGTCGTCTGCATTTTGAGTAATTTTCATTCTTAAATGAGTCACGCAGTGAGTCACGCAATGACCGCGCTTTTGTGATAAATACAAGCGTCATGCTTTTTTGGCACTCATTAACTGATAAGAACGATTTTTTCATCAAAAATTTTCTGTCTTGACTGTAACTGTGTTAAGTTCGAGCAATTTTAGTTCCAAATGAGCGATAAAAAGTACCCAAATGGTGAACATTTAAGAAATTTTCGACAAAAAAGATGACTTAGATACTAAACAGTTTTTCCGGTGTAAAAATCTTTCTTAATATTTTGATAAAAAATAAGTGAAATTTGTATTCGTCTTTTTACTGATTAATTGTTCAATAATCTTCGAGTACTAAAAATCAGTGAAAATTGTGCAGGGCATCAATTGTGTTTCAACAATTAGCTTTCATAACATCTATTGTTTCTGAAGACCTGTAAATGAGATTCTATAAATTGAATTATTAAACCGTTAGATTGCAAATGTTCTTAAATATTTGAGTCTTAAATTGACTGGCAATCGTTTTACGATAAAAAGCATCTTGTAGTCTATTTCCTTTTTTCGTATCGCAATGATCAGGCTAGCGCAAATCACTCATCGTCAGCCATGTTCAAAGTCTTCTGTGCTAACACGTAACTTGGTGATTCATTTAATTGTCTACACGCCATGAAACGTTATTTGTCTAGGGGCACAGACATATTAAATGCCAATTCATCTATTATGCTTTCTAATGCAAACTCCCATCTAACACATGGATGTTGGAAGTTAGTACAACTTGGTGAAAGTTACTACAATAAAAATTTGTAGAGCATTTGGACAATAATTAAGCTAAGGCCCAAACAATTGGAACTTAATAATAGATAAATATCAAGTTTGTCTAGTTTTGTAGCATGATTTAGTGGAAAAGTGTTTTTTCTTTCTTTTGTCTAGATGTCTAATGTTCTTATTTTTTCTAGATTAACGCGAGCTTAACAGATTAACACTTAGAATGTGTGATGTGCATTAATGATAATTTTGCATTATTCTTTTCCTGATACTTTTTCCTTTTTATAGTCTTGTGTTTCGTTTGAAGCACACTTTTTCCTCTTAATAATCTTTAACGTCTCTTGTCCCACGTCTCATTTTTAACGTCTCTTTTCCCGCGCAGGTTATGTGCAAGACGAGGAGAACTCCTGCATCCATCCGCACGATCTCTGCCGCCTGAAGTGCACAAACGGACAGTGTCTCGGTGCCGAATGCATCTGCGACGCAGGATACATTAAGAATCCCGCCGACGGGCTTTGCGAGAAGACGTGCCCGAACGGCTGTCTGAACGGCGATTGCACGGGCGGTGAGTGCATCTGTCACGATGGTTACCGTCTGTCGCTGGACAACGTGTCCGTGTGTGAGCCGATCTGTGGCGAGGACTACGACTACAGCAGTGCCAGCTGCATCAACGGCCGGTGCGTCCGACCGAATGTGTGCCAGTGTGACGAGGGCTACGAGTTTGTCGACGTTAACCAAACGCGCTGCGAATCGGTGGAGGAGATCGCCCGCCAACGTTTGGCCCAGGAACGGATGGTCCAATGTCGGAGAAGCTGCCGCAATGGGAAGTGCCGGGCGGGCGAGTGTCGGTGCAGTGAAGGATACGCCCAACCGGAAGGCAACACGATGAGCTGCAAGGCGGTGTGCGTGGAACCGTGTCGGAATGGGACGTGCGTGCAGCCCGATCGGTGCGAGTGTAAGCCTGGGTTTGTGTTTGTCGAGGGCAGTTCAACCCACTGTCGCTCGGAGGAGGATCTGGCAAGGGAGGCTTACGAGCGTTGTAAGGGCCTCTGCCGAAATGGGGACTGTCACGGTGAGCAGTGCATCTGTATGCTTGGATACAGAGCATCCGAACAGGACTCGTACGACTGTCGGCCGGTGTGTGAGCGTCCGTGCGTTAATGGAACCTGCGCTGGCAATGATCGATGTCACTGCCAGGAGGGTTATGGCGTGAGCGAAGCGGACGATCACTTGTGCGAACCGATTTGTTCGTTCGGGTGCGTGCATGGCGACTGCATCGGTGTGGAGCAGTGTGCCTGCCATGCCGGATACATCCTCGTTGGGGACAGCAACAGCACGTGCGTGAAAGAAGAAACACCCGAAGAACGGTCAGCACGTCTACGGCAGCTGGCTTGCCAACGCGAGTGCTCGAATGGATGGTGCGAGGAAGGCGAATGCCGCTGCGTGGAGGGTTTCTATCACGAAAACGGCAACACGATGCGCTGCGAGCCTTACTGTGAGCGTCCCTGCGAAATGGGCCGGTGTATTGGCAACGATACATGCGAATGTTTCGAGCGGCACGAATTCGTCGAACCATTTGTTTGTGCTCCCGTCTGCAGCGAGGATTGCGTTCGAGGGTACTGCGCGGCACCTGATGTATGTCGGTGTCACGATGGCTACCAACTGGTGGATGGAACGAGTAACGTGTGCGAACCCGTATGCGGTGAGGAAGGATGCACCAATGGGGTGTGTGTAGGGCCAAACGAATGTAGCTGCCTGGACGGGTACGTCGAGGATCAGGACGATCCGCTACTGTGCCACCGAGAGCCGACAGTAATTCTTCAATCACACGAACAAAGGTATCCGAACGCGGCACAATCACACCACCAAGCCATCATCGTAATACTCTCGTTCACTTGTTCTTTCTTCCCAGCGCCAGTGGTGATTACTACAAGATGTCCTACATCCACTACTTCGTCCCGGTGATCGCTTCCGTCGCCCTGATCGTGGCCGTCTTGATCGTGAAGATGATCGTACGCAACCGGCAGAAGGACTACCACGTCGGCAAGCTCGGTAACGTACAGCAGCGGCGTCGCAAGTCGTCGTCGGGCAAGCGGGGCAGCAAGCGGGACACGACCGACCGTACCACCGATTATAACGATTACAATCTGGTCGTTCTCTTCCCTACAGAGAGCAAGGAAAACTGTGTCTACTTCATGCCGAAACCGGACTCCAAGACGAACGAGCTCACTAAATTGAATCTCGAAATTGAAACCATCTGATTCGACACACGACAACTCGTACTACCTCCTATCACGTTCGGAACTCCACCCTTCCAAATTCGTACTACCAAAAGCTGGACAGGCGAGACACGCACCGTTTTCCACGTTTGCCTCTGTAAATATGTGCACTATGTCGCTTCCTAGGAAGGGGCTTTCAATCTCCTAGATGAGTAGTGAATTAGCTGGTAGATGTTTAAGGTAATAATAACGAAATGATAGTATATACAACCCTTTTAGGTATAATAAATTCTTTCAACCGTACACCTCTATATTCTTCGCATTATTTCATTGCAGACTATTTGATATAGAAATTTGATTTTGGTAACAGTTGTTGATTTTAATAAATATAATCATAGAAACACATCCTCTCTGACGATTACGGAATGTCCCAGAAGATGTCTGGAAGATGAGATGAATACTGCAAAAAAAAAGGGGAAAATAGCTTTAATATGTTCTTCTCGATCGCGATACTTTGATTCACCGAAACAAACCTGATCGTAAAGTCGGTCAGCTGCTAGTTAATGTCAGTTTCCATGGAGTTGCCCTTCTTGATACATTTGTATATCAACACTGTCGCCGTAACGAGCACGATCGCTGCGCAGATAGCCGCCGCAATGATGATCCACTGCTCGCGATCAACCTCCGACAGCAGGCTCGATCCGGCCTGCTGTATAGGTTCCGCTGGTGCAAGGGTTTGGTTTTTGGGTTCGCCCATTGTTTCACTCTCCACCACCAGCTGTTGTAAGTTTGGAGCAAGCAGTTTAACCCTGTCTTGCGGGTGCACATCGATGCAGCTACCATCGGCTGCAATGTTTCGTGAATCGCAGATACATTCTCCCGTGGCCGGTACCGGTCTGAAGCCTTCTGGACATATCATCTCCTCAACACGGTTGTTCTCCTCCTCTAGCTCCTCATCATCATCATCGTCGATGTCGTCATCGTCCTCATCGATCGAAAAGCGACTTTGAATACTGTACTCCTCTTTTAAGGCGTCATCCAAAGTGCAAAAGTAACCACCCCGAAGAAAGCTACCCTGCTCACAAACACACGCTCCATCAACGCATTCTCCGTTTACGCATCCCGGATGGCATTGGTGATCGCAGTTGGTCATTACTTCGCGCGTGGTTTCTTTCTGGCACGCGCAAGTATTCGGTTGGGCACAGTATAGTCCCTCTTCGCACGATGGCTCACAGTAAGGTTCGCAATGACCATCCAAGGTTTCGACGTAGCCGGGCAAGCAAACGCATACATTCGGCTCCGTGCAGATGCCGTTGGTGCAATCGCCATAGCAAACAGGCTTACAGTATACTTGCGACTCCGGGCTAATGGTTAGTTGGTAGCCATGGTGACAGAAGCATACGTTGTTCTCGATGCAATCCCCATGGGCACAGTTCACATACTGCTCGTCGCAGAACGGTTCCGGCGTTTCAGTCGTTGGACATTCCTGGGGTGCTACAGTTGTCGGACAAATCACCTCGGGACATGACTTTTCTGGTGGGCAGGTAATCGGATCGACAGCCGGGGCACTGGTGGTTGGTTTTGGTGGTGGAATTGTAGGGCAGACTGTCTTTGGACACGGTGTCGGTTTAGGAGGTGGTGGAGGGCACGTGATGTTACACACCGGGGGCGGTACCTCCGGACAACTTAACTTTGGACACGATTTCTGTTCTTCACAAACGCAACCTTGCGAGACGTTTTCTACTTCGTAGATGATGACATCCTTGCCGCACTCCGTGGGCTCCGGAAGTAGTTCACACGTTTGTCTTCCCAGCTCGTCGGTGGTAGAGTAAAAGTCATCAAAGCACCGGCAAAAGTTTGGACCACCGCAGACACCAAACGTACAGTTTACAACGTTTGGATCACAATACGGTGCGCACTCGTACTCGGATGGCTGCAAAGATTCCGGATCGTCCGTTCGCACATAACCTTCAAGACACTGGCACGTGTTCGGGGCAACGCAAACACCATTCACACATCCGGGCACGCACAAAGGCTCACATGTATCCGTTTCCGATCGATACTGGTAGCCATCGTTGCAAAGACACTCGTCCGGTGCAAGACACCTTCCATTAGCACAACCATTACCGCAAACCGGTGCACATTCCAACGATCCACCGTTCGGGCGGGCACGCAGAGTGTAGCCCTCCAGACACTGACACTGGTTAGCACCATGGCAGACACCGTTGTAACAATCCACCACACCCGGATCGCAGCTCGCTTCACAACGTCCACTGTCAGGATCACGGACATATCCAGCGTTACAAACACAAGTATTCGGCGCAATGCAAGCCCCATTATCACACCCACCTGCACACATCGGTTCGCAGATGGAATGGATTTGCTCCGATGGCCGATAGCCCGGATAACACTCGCAACGACCCTCCTCCACACAGTAACCATTGACGCACTGCTCTAGACAGGCCACTGGCTCACACAACATGCGGCCATTGCGGATGGCCAGCGTGTAGCCCTCGTTGCACTCACAAACGTTGGGCTGCGTGCATCGTCCGTTGGAGCAATCTACTATGCTTTCCTCGCAGATCGGCTCACAAACGCTCGTGCTGTTGTCGACGAACCGGTGCCCGGCCAGACACTGGCAAACATTTGGTCGGATGCAGTACGCATTAACGCACTTGTTACGGCAGAACGGTGTACAGATGGAGGATTTGGAGTTTATCGCTGTAATGAGACGGATGCAAAACTCATAATCGAGCACAGTTTCGTTGGAGCCATGGCCGTAACTTACAGTTCGAAGTTGCGATGTACCCCTTGAAACACTCGCAGTGATCCGGAGCAATACACCGACCGTTCGAGCAACCCTTGGAGCATTTCGGTTCACACACGTTTCTGCTGTTTTCACTCTTGACATAACCTGCAAATGTTGCAACGGTGTTCAAAGTGGTGTTATTCCACAGACACTTCTTGGGTGGCTGCAATTTACCTACCTTTTTTACAGTCACAGACATCCGTTGCGACGCAGATTCCGTGAACGCAGGGCTTCGAACACTTCGGAACACATTTGCTACCCGTCTTCGGACCCAACTGATAACCTTCGTGACACTGGCACTGGTTCCCACCGATGCACACACCGTTCTCACAGCTCTGCTTACAATGCGGCTGGCAGGCTCCGGCCGTTTCGTTGTACAAGAATCCATCCGCACACAGGCAAACTCCGGGATCGGTGCACAATCCATTCGCGCACCCGTTGGGACAATCGGGAATGCAAACGTGTGGGGAGTGTACATCGCGTGGCCGAAAATTTCGATGACACAAGCAGACGTTTGGTGCCACACAGTCTCCATTGACGCAAGGCTCGGAGCAGCTTGGAACACAGACGGACTCATCGTGTCCGACGGGGCCGTAGCCTTCGCTGCAGCTACACTTACCCGGAGCCACACACTGACCACCCTGGCAGGGTTTTAGACATACCGGAACGCAGTGGTTGTTGTCGTCCAGCTCGTAACCTTCATGGCAGGCGCACTGGTTCGGTCGGACACAATTGCCGTTCGCACACCCTTCAGCACAAACGGGTCTGCAGGTGAAGTTCGATTCCTGCGAAAGGGTGTATCCTGGAAGAGAACGCAATCGAATTGATCACGCGTTTCAACCTGCACGATTAAGAAAACACTAACCTGCCTCACACTGGCAAACGTCAGGTAGCACGCAAACTCCATGTTGACACTCTTCCTTGCATTGTGGAACGCAAACATTTTCATCGCTTGGATCTAGCCGGTAGCCTTCGTCACACACGCAAACGTCGTCCGCACATCGTCCAAACCGACACATACGGTCGCACTTCCGGCGGCAGGATCCGCTTGTAACATCTCTTTCGAACCCGTCATCGCAC
Organism: Anopheles farauti; assembly: GCA_000473445.2. NCBI lineage: Eukaryota > Metazoa > Arthropoda > Insecta > Diptera > Culicidae > Anopheles > Anopheles farauti. The sequence goes on from KI915042.1 coordinate 9,728,335, forward strand.
AGACACACGTTCGGCGCAACACACTGCCCATTTTCACAAGGCGTTTCACAAATCGGCTCACAGCTGTGGAAGAAAAATATGATTAAAGCTCAAGGTATACAGAGCTGGTTTCATTACAACGCCAATTACCGATGGTCGTCTTCCGTTTTCTGATAGCCACTGTAGCAAGCGCATGTGTTCGGTGCAACACACTCTCCGAAAATGCACTTCAATCTACAGGAAGGCACACATTCATCTCCAACGGCATGGTAACCTTCACAGCAGGCTGGCTTTTTCTCCAATTCGTAATCTATCTGCGGAAGATAGAATAGCACTCGTTTAATCCGTCTTTCACTAATGATTTTTTTTACTGTATATGGAACACTCACGGCACATGTTAATACATCCACCATGACCGGAATACGCATGGAGTGCTCACTGAACATGCAGTAGTACGTTCCTTCACCGAATTTAATAATCTGGCTTTTATTCTCCACTAGCTTAGGCACTCTGGAATGGTTGGAATGGAAAAAAATTTACATCTCGAGATTTATCAACCTGCCGCACATACTTTTCTTCCTCATAGCACAACTTTTGAACGGCCACTACTGGGTCAACCAACAGCTGAAACAGTACAAAAACCAGACACCAAGAGCACAGTGTCACAAGCGTGTGGATACGCTTAGAACAAACGTTTGATGAAAGCCGTCCCATTTTCCAGACGGCCAAACGGGCCAAGCTGTTTGACTCGCAATGAAAAATCACGGAAGTACCAGACAGGGGGTGAAACTAATATGCGATCGTTCTGGGCAATCGCCAGCTCGTGACTGAAATGTCCCCGCGATCCATTACTCAAACGCAACTTCGATGCGACACTTTCTGGACGAATTTTGGATCCCGGGAATGCTAATCAGGAGCCACACAGACGTGCGGAATGAAACAAAAACGAATGATCTTGACGAAGCGGAACGAGGAACACGACATAACAAATTCCACTTGATGGCTGCCTGATTACGAGTCAATGGATTTGTTGGTCAACCTTCCCCCCAGAATGGTTATCGCCATTTGGGTTACGAAATTGTCGATGAGCACAGTGGGACACTTCTGGCCTCAACCCTTGTTTTCGGGTGTAATCTTAATAGCTTTTTGTAGTCATTTTTCCTTTCCGTTCCTGGGGAGAGCGAAGGAAGCTGTTGTCGTGCATTGAGTAATCGTTGCTCGCTATTTCAAGGGCTGATGATCAGTTCTGTTGCGTGAGAGTGGACGTATTTCAAGCACCAAATCGGGTAAGTCGGAATTGTGCGTCTCGGGAATAGAGGTAATATAATTACAGTAACACATACTAAATTTTTCAAGATTGCCAACAAATATGTGTGATAAAAAAAGGAATGTCTCCCTATGTGTGAGATTCTAAAGAATTTATTATCAATTTACGACGCGGTTAGCCAACGAAATTTCAATATTGTTTTCATCAATTGGAAAAAAACAAATTGTAGCGAATAATTAACGACGTGTTCCTGTTGACCATAACGCATGGTACATTTGCAATGTGTAAAACAAAATGAATATAGGCGATAAGGTGACAATCTATTTCCGTTTCTTTTGGAAACGAAAAAAACCCGACGCATCTTGTACACATCGTTGTCGGAAACAGTATCGCTGGCGTCACGACAGCAACGATTCTCGATCGAAATTGACGGAATCGACGCATAAATAACAACGTTTATCAAGAAGGACAGTTTCCTCGTGCGGGAAATTTGAATGGTGTTTAGTGAACCTCTGCTCTGAGACACGGTCAACACTGCAGGTCATCGCTAATTCCATCGGCGCTTATCACCTGACCCCAACAGGACACGGTTATGTAGGTCAACAAGATGACTAACGAGGTTCTAATCTGTGCGGTGATGAATTTATGCTTGTGAATAAGGGGTACCATGAAACAGTGGTTAGCGGTTACGATTGATGCGATTGATAGTGGTTCGAGAAACACACGAACCGGACGCTTGCTGGATGCTTCTGGAATGGAAGAACTTGCATCGTATTTATACTTCATTTTGACGATAACCGTTCGAAGCAAAGGATTACTATCAGAATACTAATCACCGGCTAGCGTTTTGATTTATTTTGCAGTTTCCACTATCAAAAACATTGCTCTCGAATGGTCAATTTAGCACATGCGTTGTTGTTGTCGCTGTGATCAGTTGTTTACAGCCTGGCCTGCGTTTTTCGTGCGAAGCAAGATGCTTCTTCAGATCGTTGCTCGAGAAGAAAGAATATTCACACAGCTCGCACGGGAACTTCCGCTCCCCGCGATGATATTTCAGGTGTTGATTCAACCGAGCACTGGAAAAGAATAAAACACCAAAAATCAGTTAGGCTACGTGTATGGGCTAGCTTGAGCATACCTACTTGGAAACAAACATTTGGTCGCAAAAATGGCACGGATGGTTTCGTTCGCCGTGGCAGTCCTTTTTGTGATATCCGAGGCTGCGCTTCGAACGCAGAACCTTTCCGCAAACATCACAACGATGCGTTTCCCCACTGTGCACGTTGCGATAGTGGTGCAACAGCAGCTGTTTGCAGTGGAAACTTTGTTCGCAACCACGTTCGCATTTCAGTGGTCGCAATCCAAGATGCAGATTACGATGGCCATCTACGCGCGTTTTGGGTACGTGCTTGTGGCAGATGTCACATTCGACTAGCTGCTTCTGGTACGTTTCCTTTCGATCGTATACATAACGCTTTTTGCCCGTGGATGATGTTACAATCGCCTTAAATCTTTTGCCGGAACTGAGCGGTCTTGCTTTTCGATCGATCCTGCTGGTCGATTGAGGAGACGATGCGTGTTCGGCGTTGTTTTGCTCTACGTGCTGGACTGAATCTACCTCGACAACATCCAGAAAAGGAGCTTCGGATAGGTTGTTGAATATGTGCTATACCTCCAGACATCTGTCTCGATAATCTCGGAAATCATAGATCGTTGTAAAACATTCCTGGCAAATCTTCGTTGAATGTTTATCGGATTCTTCAACCTACAGATCATACAAAGTGGATTAAGGTTCTAATAGGAAGCATCTTAACAGAAGGTGTCGATAACATACCGAAATGCTGAGCAGGCTTGCTATCAATTCGCCTAGATCCGACACACAAAAGATATCCAGCAAAGAGGATCCACTGAGGCATAATCGACATACTGGACGCCTTTTTTCAGTCATCAGGATATTGAATGTTTGTGAGGATTTAAACTGGAACAGCTGATTTTCGTGAACACAATATGCCGAATCTGCGCACCGAAGGGTTTGTTTACATTTTAAGAGTGAGCGGAAAACGTCAAACACGATGAGGAAAAAATAGAAACAGATTTTGAATAGTAATTTTGAATTTTTACAGCATTTTCTAAGTTTTAGCAAGATATTTGTTGTTGCAATGCCCAAATAAACAGCAGCATACGATCTCTCGACTGTTTGCTAAGGGGTTTTCCGTATGGTTGCCTCCAGCCGCTGAGGAATAATTTTTTTTCTCTTCGATTCATCAAACGCCACATTTTCAAATGAGGTGCTTCATTCTGGTTTCGTTTTGAGATTATTCCAGATTTGGTGGATCTAAATTTTTTTCGTATTGCCATTGCAAAACGGTTTCCTCTCAAAAACACGACGAAAAATTATTTTCAATACAATACCGAATCCTGATTAACAAATGAGTGAACCTTTTCTTCGCATATATTTAGCCAGAAACGTCAAACAGTGTTATGTTGACGTTAGCAGATGTCAGATGAAAAGATCCGTCGTGTCACTTTTGTGGATGCAATAAATACACAACATATTTACTAGCTGATTTTTTCGCTTCGCTGTGGCACTTTTCCGATTAAATTGTGTAATAAATCTTATTTCGATAGTGGAAAGTGTAAAATATTGAGCAGGTGGCAGAGTGTGACCCGTGTGGAGGCCAAACGTGACCGAGCTAGACCGTAAAGCGCCGCAGCGTACACCCGGCAGGATGGGTATGAACGTGAGTCGCCAGGTGGACCTCACGGAGAACGAATACCTACAGCGATTTGTTGGCAAAAGGCACATTCCCGCTTATGATGACGAGTTTTGGGACCATTTTCTGCACTATCACATTAATCTTCCCTCGAATAGGTTCGTATGATGCATTCGTTGCGACACAAGCTTTCTTTGACTAACACTTTTGCTTATGGTTTTGCACAGTCAGGAACAGTTGAGCCTCGATTCGCGGCTTGAATCACTCTGTCAGAACTTTATCAGCCACAATCTACACACAGGCAACTTTGGTTCGTTGATAAACGTATTTCTACTGAAGGTTTCAGAGCTACTGACACTTTCCGACACCGAAAGGTAAGTGAATCAAATGGATCGGACGTTTTGTCTCTCTGATTGTAACGCTTGCCGATACCGTTTAAATTGGATATTTTTAGTAACTTTCACATATGGCAAGCTTTCAACGCATTGTTCATCATCCGATGTCTGGTGAAGTACATGATCGAAACGGGCTCGGAGTATCAGCTGTTGCAGCACTTCGAAGCGTTGCCGGTACAGCCAGCGGATAATGATACTGCAGCGCCAACCGAGACCGATACTGCGTCTACAAGTACGGCCATTTCGATAGACGTTCGCGCTGTGGAAGAGACGAAAGCGGCCGTCGCTAAATTGGTCGATGGATCGAAATTTGAAACGTTTCTTGAAGCGCTGGTCAATATTATCGTCGTGTTACCGGTGAAGTAAGTGTACGATGAGCTGCCGTTGAAGAGGTGAAGCTTGGAGTGTTTGGTAACCTCTTTCATGTCGTTTCAGAGAATTCACATATCACCTGCACCTGGAGGCGGTGAACTGCATGATCATTCTGCTCTCCGTGAGTTTGTTTTCGCAGCAAACGATGGAAAAATCTACCATCTACCGAACGATCTATCGTTGCCAGCATGCAAACACACTGATGAGTGCGTTGCTGCATTTTCTCAGCCGCATGAGTCAAGCCCCGCAGACTATGTTTGGGTTCGGTACGGGTGGTTCGTTCGTTTTTGGCATTGCCGAATCGCTTTGGTCGATCCTGACGTTCGCTCGCAAGCAACCGGACATACTGACGGCACACGATCTTCCGACGGCCTTCCGGGAGCATTACCCGTTGGCGAATCAGAGTTTGTTGCTGATACTTATTCTCACCAATCACCACGCTACGAAAGATAATCCGTATCGGATGAGTTTGTTTGGGTGTTCCGATTCGCAAGGTAAGTTGGGAAGGGAAGGCATATCTGTGTTTGTTCCGTTTCTTACTGTATGTTTCTTTTGCATTTTGCATTCTGCAGACTCTCCAAAGGAGGATCCAGCTACGTTCAAGATAGATTTTTCGTCGCTGTACAACACGCTGTGCCGAATAGTGACGATCGATCAGGCAACGCTGCTGCTGTATCTGCTGCTCTATAGAAACCAAAGATTCCAGAAATATGTGATGGCACAACAGAACCTTCAGCAGCTTGTAAGTGAAATGTTTGCAATGATGAGTCCTATATCCGTATGAATAATCGCTTTTGCTCGCCCAGGTTATTCCAATCCTGCAGACGCTTTATAATGCACCTGACAGCACGTCACATCACATTTACATGTCGCTGATAGTATTGCTCATTCTGAGCGAAGACGACAACTTCAATAAAAGTGTCCATCAGATTGTAAGTGTAATGCTCTTAAGCTGATAAATAATTCCTACAGCTAATACCGTCTCTATTGTGCTTGCAGATGCTGAAAAACATCACCTGGTACACGGAACGTTCGATCAGCGAAATCTCGCTCGGTGGTCTGCTGATCCTGGTCGTCATAAGGACGATTCAGTACAATATGCTCAAAATGCGCGACAAATATCTGCACACGAACTGCCTTGCCGCATTGGCCAACATGTCCGGTCAGTTCCAATCCCTCCACCCTTACGTGGCTCAGCGGTTGGTCAGTTTGTTCGAGACGCTCGCGAAGAAACATGCCCGGCTGGATCAGCAACTGAAGCAACCGAACGATGTGCACGGCTCCGAACCCGACATTTCCATACCGATCGGGCTGACGTCGGAAGATATGGTAGGATTAGAATGGTACGAACGCTAGAAATGTTCTAATAATCATTCTCACACGCTCAGTTGCAGGATTTGTCCGTGCTGGAGGAGGTGCTGCGGATGGTGCTGGAGATCCTAAACTCCTGCCTGTCGCATCAGCTAGTTTACTGTCCCAATCTGGTGTACACGCTGCTGTACAAACGCAACGTCTTCGAGGCCTTCCGAAGCCATTCGGCATTTCAGGATATTATACAAAATATTGACATGGTAAGCTGATGTTGATGGTTTTAATTTAAGCGAAATGGTTGAAATTGATTTTAAAAATTACGATCCACAACATAATGATTACCCGTAACTGTGATGTAGAATTTAACACTGTAAAATTTGTCGAGTTGCGCCATCTGTTGACGGGTCCCGTAACTAAACCTCTAAATTGTTTTTTCGCACTCTCTGTACCATTTCAACCGCTCCTAATATCTTAAAAAATTGAAATGTTATATTAAATGAAATTCCTCGTCTCCGTAGGTGGTAGGTTTCTTTTCCTCGCGTCTGCAACGGGTGCAGGAGCAACGGGGCGAGCTGGGCGTAAACGAAGTGCTGGAAGTAATTTCCAAAGGAGCAAGCCAGTGGTCGAGTGACCGATTGCGGGTAAGCTGCTCACAAAACAAACATAAATGGTTCTCGAACGCATATTTACAGTCCCGTTCTCTCGCCTTAGAAATTCCCCGATCTTAAGTTCAAGTACGTCGAGGAGGACGCACCGGAGGAGTTCTTCATCCCGTACGTGTGGACGCTCGTGTGTAAGGCCGGCTGTGTACACTTTAGCTCCGAAACGATAAAAGGCGTCAGCACCGAGATCGTTTGTTAACGTTACGGTACCCGCAGTTACGGTTAACGTTACGGTTCGCTTCTTCCGCCGACATCTATATTTACACCTCTGCGCGGCACAAACTTTGCTGCGTACAATTCTAAAGTTACTATCATGACCCCATCGGCAGCGTGGCGTGTCGTAGTAATATTTCGTTTCTTCTTTCCAACGTCTTTTACTTCACAATGATTAGGTATAGGTTACTAGCAGATGCTAAAGATAAGCAAAATTTAATCACATTGAGGCCGGTTTTTTTTATTTACTAGCACCTATTGAAGCTTCCTACCCAAAATCGATTCACTCAGATTTTGGGATGATTTTTTTTCGTTTGATGTGCTTTTCCCGCACAAGATGCTATATATTTTCTATGATCTGTTATTTATTGTCACATGAAATGGTTTTTATTTACAATTTTAAACTAATACTTTTATTTGTTGCACGATGTTCGAATGTTTCCTATTGTTTCGTTTCGCATTTCAATGAGTTCCACCAAATCCATTTTGCCATTTGTCATCGGAAGCTTTCGGTTTTACCGCGTATCGTTTACAAACCCTACAGCTGATGGGACGGAAGACTGGTGGAATGGCGAGGAGCTATAACAAACAGGCAATAATAATTGTAATAAGCGGCAAAATAAGAGCGAAGATTGCAAACATTTAGCGCGATTTCCGCTCGACGTCTGACGGTGGGAGAACCTACTGATATGCCGACTGTGTGATATGTGCACGGCATAAAGCCAGTTTTGCCGGTCTGAACGGCAGCGAGGTGCGAAACCAATTGCTTGAAGTGTTGCTGATTGATGATTGATCTTTCTTGTACGGGGTGGAAGGTTGAAAGAGATGTGTATTCTAAAAGCTGCAGCTGCAGCAATTGCTACCAAGGCGCGGACAAGTTGTGACTGTATACCTGTACCAGGCACCGACCGGCAACCGGCATGATCATTCGAAACAGAAAGTTAAACGTTATAAATTTACAAAAGAAAATAACTATTAATCCCCTTCCCTCAAACAAGGCAAGCATTAAAGCTGGCGGTATACTAAAAGCAAGTGTTTGAGTGTGTTTTAAGTGATGAAAAAAGAAGCATGATGACGAAACTTTTTCATAAAAAGAACAATAGTTCGATTTTTATTACCACAAAGTAACGGATTCTCGAACAATCGACTGGAATAAATACTACCTAAATAAGAGGGCGAGCTGAGCTGAGTTTGGGTAGCTTAACGAGCTAGTTTTTTTGGCAATCCTTGCCGGATTACGCCTCTACACACTACATATCACTTGGTGGGGAGGGGAGACGACTTGGTTCGATGAAGTATCTGACGGTACCGATGCGTGTGTACGTCGTCGTGTGGGGTTTCCACTCATGCATTCGGTGCATTTCCCAAATAAAAAGGACGCTCTCCATCGGCGATCCGCTCAGACGCCTTTGCAGGCCTCCATGCACTGCTTGTAGGACATGAAGTTGTTTGCGTTGCCGTCGCACCCGCCAAACTTGAACTCAATGCAATCCTGTTGGGCTGGATCGTACCTGCGTTGGGGAGAGAGAGAGAGAGGGAGTAAGGAAGTGTTAGTATATAGAACATCAGGAATTAGGAGAGCTTTTTCGACGACAAATAGAACGGTAGAATCGGCACGCTCTGATAGTAAGATAAATTTGAAAAGTTAAATCCGAAGATTTAATCGTTGTAGCGCAATCGGAGAAAGTAGAAATGATCCAACCGACAGAAAATGGGAATTTTATCGACTTTCCGATAAAATGCTCCAACCACTTTGCACTGTTTATCCGCTTACGTAGCACATGCGAATCGATTTATTATCACGTACATGCGCCGCGATTAAGTAATAAACGTAACACCCCGGTCAGGGCGCAGCATCGTTTGGTTCGATGTCGGACACGATCGATCGGACAAACAAATCAATTCTCTCTCAACAGCCGCCAACGACCACCACGTAACGTAAACACCCGGTGGGGAGAGTTGTCCCGATCAACTGCGTGGAGATGTAATTTGTACCATCGTAAACGCGCGCGCACACACACATACATTTAGCGATTGCCACCAACTTTCACTGCAAACTTCGCATCATCGCGGCGATGGTGATTGCGAACGGGAGGGGCCATTGATGCGTGTGAGAAGGAAAGCGCTAGGAAGATCCGACCGTGTTCTCCGGCCTACCTGTAGCGTGGCAGCAAAGCCCGGCAGACGCCGCGCCTCGGCGGCAGCTTGCACTGTTCGTCCCGACCACTGGCCGCCGCCACCTCCACCCGGTTGCTCGTCTGCAGCGGCAGCGAGCCGACCTTTTCCTCGCGCTCCTGCGGTCCCTCGTCCTCCAGCTCGTCGTAGTCGCCCAGATACTCGAGCATTTTGTAGAACATTCGACGGCTTTCCGTGCCGAGCTGGTCGAGCATGTCGATCGGCTGGGCGGTGGCCGGTTCCGTCACGAGGCAGAGCGCGACGAGCACCGCCACTGCACTGCCACCCAGTAGCACACTTTTCCCGCACACCATGTTTGGGAGCCTTCTGTAAAACCCTTTTCACTCCTGGTCACTTTCACACGCGTTCACAACACCCGGACGCCCGGAAGGGTTAGCTTGGATCCGTTCGCACACGATTCACGCTCGCAACTGAGCTCGCGTCCGTTCGCGCCCAGCCATCTTATATTTGTTTTCGTTGCTTCGGGCCCCAAAGCCGCTCCGCCCAACCGTCACGTCACGGATGCTGCGGACACCCACGGCAAACGCCTGGAAACGATGACGACAGCCACACAACCCCCGGTCGACGAACGTTCGCAACGTTGCGACAAGCGACGAACCTCGGCCGGTTCGTTTGTGTATGTGTGTGTGGCGGGGAGGGGAGTGGGAAGGGGGTTTGGATTTGTTTGGGAGGTTCGGCTTACGCGTCATGCTGCACGGCTTCACCGGCCGTTGACCGGGCGCGCGCGAGCGCGATCGCACGGACAACACAAAACGCTATTATGCGCTTTCGAACGCGATCGATGTTGACATTCCGACCCTCCGATTGCTTCATTCACCATCTCGCGCGAGAGATTAGTGTCCGAATGTGGTGCGATTTGACGGGAGTTTTCGGGAAATTGAAAATAGAAAGCTCCGCGGAATCAATCGGATCGGATCGAACCTCCCCCGGTGGTGGTGGGTGTTCCGTATGGCGGGAAAATCCACTGACGGTGGTGTTTTTTTTTGTTTTTGTTGTGTGTGTCGTTACTTTGTGCACGTTGTCATGGCACACTTTAACCGTGCAGTGCGCGGTGACCGTGGCTTGGTGCTGTGATACGAAAGCAGGCAGACATCGAACCGGATCGGGAACGGGTAAACACATATTGGGTAACCGTTTCCTAAGACCTGCTGACAAACGAGGCCTCTTTCGGTGCTCGCACCTTTAAAGCGACGTCACGTCGTCCACGGTGTCGGTACGCGAATTCCGCAAGGTATGAATAAACATGATGCATGTACGCGGCGGGGAACACCACGTCGAAGGCCGTTGGTGGTGTGTTGGTTGGGTATGTTTTGCACATTGACGTCACCGATCATCAGGCGGAAATTGCATCGCAAAAGCGGGAGTAAAGCAGGCAGGGGAGTCATTTTAATCAATCGTCGATCGAAACATAGCTGCAGGATTGTGATTTAATACTAAATAGAACGAGCGGCCCTGTTTGGAAGTTATGTTTAATCTTTTACACTATTCTCTCTGTAATGAAAAAAGTACCAAAAAACATCTTTGTTTACTGTTCCAAATGAAACATCCTCGTATGTTCGGTTATTTTTCCAACCCTCCTTAATTAGCTAGATAGTATAATTCAAACAATCTTACTAGAAGAAAAAGACAGAAAGCAGCCATTTGTACAAAAAAATTTCAAATTGGAATGAGCCTGGTTGGAACAAAATTCTACTATTGCAAATTCTTAAAATCAAAAAAATAATGCTCAAAGACTCTTTCGGGTGTTTGACGAGTGGTTCAGAATTATGCAAGTTTTTTTAATATTACACCTTAGAGAAAGATGAGATAAATAGAGAGATAATTTTTTAAATGTCGAAAATACATAAAATATCAATCTGTCATGAATTAAACATGAATCTTTTGTTTGAAACGTCCAAAACTGGCCAAAATGTCGAAACATACGTAAATTAATAACATTGAAATTATTAGCTTGAAAAATTACACTAACCAATTGCTTTCGGTACAAATAAGTAAAACACAAGGCTTGGTCCATAGTAAGGCCATTGTTTTTTAGCATTGTTTGTTTGATCGGACAATTTTTATTGAAAGCTTCTTTTTATTTGAAAAAAAAAACAAATTTTTACAAATTATTACCTTTTAAAAAAACTCATGCTATTATTGGTATAAAACTTTATGCGTCGCTAAGGAACTTATTGTGCTAACGTATTGTTTTTCGTTATTTTAAATAAAAAACGCCGTCACAAAATGTACCATACGAAAATTGACACGACCACACGACCAGTTGACGAAAGCTTAAATGCCGGTAAGCCCGCACGGTCCGCAAGTAAACAACTTCAAGGATACGGTGGTAGCGAAATTTCCCACCCACTCTTTCCACATTCCGCCGGGTTCGACTCCGGTACCGTGACAGATCATCCGTAGCGCATTTCGTTCACGCGGTTCGCACGCCAGACCAGGTTTGCTGTACTTTCTTGGCATTCTGCACGCGAACGCAAACAGTGTTGACATCATCATCATCAACATCAGCAGCAGCAGCAGCATCAACAGCAACAACAGTGGTGCAAGTGTCACTTGCTTCTTTTCGTCGCCAACCGGTGTCGTGATGATGGGTTTTGCGGTTGCGGAGGTGTGGCCAAGTGGCAAACAAAAGACGCAACAGTAAGAAAAAAACATTTAAATCGTGCCACAATCGAAGGTGAGAGTGTTAAAATAAATGCGTATGTTACGTAAGAGCTGGTCGTACGGTTTTATTTTGTGCGATCGTGCGATCAGGGGTGGATTGTTCTAGAACTTTTACTGTAATATATGTAATTCAACAAATTAACATATTTTTTAAATGTCTTCAGACAAAAAAAGTAAATTTTCTTCGAATAAATTTTCTTCGAGTAGTAAATTTTCTTCGAGAAGATTGCTCTAAACAGTTCATCAATCACACTTGAGATCGATTGTTTTGACCCTTGAGTTGCGTGAGTTCTGCGTTTTTTTGGCTTCATTGGATTACTTAGATTACATAGGACTATTAACGTTGGCGCCAATAGTCCTATGCAAGATGATGCTTCTCGTAAATATGACCAAATGGAAATGAAATGAGCTATTCAGATTAGTTCACTGAACTTTCACTGAGCCCAGCTATAAATAGAGTTTAGGAACGTATAAGAGACCGGGAACGCAAATAAACAATTTCACTCGCAAATACCGAAAACAGTCCATTTTTATATACCGGCGAAATATCGGCTTTACCGTTTTGTTAAAGTAAAAAACTCTTAATATTTTGCGCTGCGAAAATAAATTATTTAAGAACAATTTAAGTGTATTCTGAATATTTAAAATAACAACAATGCGTATGTTAAGAGTTTTTAAAAATAGTCTATTATTATTTATTTGACATTCTATTCATATATTCATAAGATAATTAATTTAACAAATCATAAATGTAAAGTTAATGCTAAGTTTCACTAATTTGTTCAATATGTAAGCTAAACCATTTAAAAACTTGATAATTTTTGGAAATTCATTTCAATTTTCATGTAAAAAAGCTGACATCAAAGTATGTTCATATTTGATATTGCATTCATTTGAGGTAGTACGCTTCATATTTTATCACACGGGTTTTTTTTTTATTAAACAAGACAAATCAAATTATATTTAAAATTGAAAACAAAATTGATTGTACGCGCAAAAAGCCACCAAATTATAAAAAACTCTTCAGATCATGCCATTTCAACTAAACACTCACATCGATTGTCATCGTTCTAACAATCTGATTGTCACAAGTAATTTTCAATGAATTTATAGATCGGGAGCTCAATATTTCATAACGAAACGCTTGCTTCATTAAAAAGTATTGTTTTATGATTAGCTTCGAAAAATATTCTCCTTCGATACGCTATTCTTTTACAATTCCACTTAACCCATTCGCCGTGGAATATAAATCGCAGCTTGCCTGCTCCTTCTATACCCTATATGCAATCACCATCGCTTAACATCGTGAAGCACACGCTGAATTCTCCTGCGACGAAAGGCGCACCACCAGGACGAAAATATATTTCTCGAACTGCAACAGGTGTTGAAGTAATGAAATAATTTACAATCTGTTCCTTCCCCACAATTCTTCCGCTCGGGCAACTACCTTTCGACAGCTTTTCCCGCGTTCTTACGCCGAGTGGATTGCCTTCGGTGCGATACAACAACTTGCTGGCGTTGTTCTACGTTCTGGTTCTTCCCCGATTCCGGTTCGCCCCATTCCACCCGCTCCCGTAGGGTACGGTTCGCAGGTGGTCCTTTTACCGTTGGCCAAAGCCACTACATGCCACTTCGTTCGCAGTAACAATAGTACGCGACTCCAACACACGGCCCGCATTAAGACCCGCTCGGGTCCGGTGAGGGAGGGCAGTATCCTAGTGGGCGGCACTTTCACGAGCTAGCTTAATTTCACATTCGTCCTTCGTACGTGGACGGTCATCTTTCCTCCATTCTGCACACTACCCAGCGCAACCCGAGCGTCTCGGGTGGTTCGCTTCATCTCTCAATGGATTTTCGCTCCGGTACAATTTTCCGCTGTGATTTAGTATTTCGTGCCGTTTCCACCTTCCGCCTGTGGGTGGAAACGTTCCGGGATTTCGATTTTCGAACAGCACAGCGGCATTTCCCCCCGGCGGAAGCCACCGCTGGCCGAAGAGGCACAGCTGGCCCAGGGTGGTGGATCCGTTTCGACTTCCGTTTCGGCATTGTGCTGGAAAGCTGCGGGTTTATGGAGTTTGCGTGATAATCAATTGGTAGTGGGTAATGAAATGGCATTTAAAGGATGTTTTGCGGACAATCGCCACAATCTGGTTTAACGGTTGGTATGGGTTTCCAGCGATTATGGGCTTGTGGTCTTTAGGTGGTTTCGAAAGGATGTGTATGGTGATTGCGTTACAAACAATTTTATATCTAATGAGTATAAATTATCTAGCTCTAGATGCTGAACAATTTCATTGTATTTTATGTTTATGGTTTTTGTTAGTGAGAGATCATTTATTTAACAGGTTTTTACACACACGCACAACTCATTTCGGAATTTATTGTTAAACAAATTTGTGGCACGTTTGGTCACAAAAGTTTATGTACAATGAAAGATGCTACTTATAAACTATTCGTGCTTTCAACTCCTCTTGATATTTTTCTAACATTTTAAACCGTTGTTACGGTACAAATGAACCCAAGATCTTCCCTGATCTACGGTTGCCTTAGCCTTCCTCCGTTTAAGGTGTTATCTTCTTGCTACTGTATATCCGTTTCTTCTTCTTCTTCTTCTTATTGGCGTAACGACCGAAGTCATGCCTGCCGTTTTACCGGCTTTCTAGACTGATTTTTTACCACCATAGCTGGTTAGTCATTCCTCGCTAGGGGGAGACGGTCCGAATGGGATCATGGTACCGGTCCTGTCGTGTAAAGGACCGGCGCCGCTACCACTACACCACCGGGCCGCTCCGTTTAAATAATAGTAATATTTCATACCCTATCCTCCTATTCTACTAGATCATATAACATCCTATTCATCCACTCTGTCTTCGTTCTTCCTAGTTATTCTCCAAATTGTCCTTTATTTCGCCATTCTTTATCAGTCTTTGTTGAAACAAGAGGCATCAGTCGAAGGATGTCTCTACCTGATTCATTTGGGGTCCTAAGCCATCTTAAACTACATCCAATAATTCCTCCTTCATTTCATGTGAAATCAAATGAAGGAAGAGTTCTGTGGAAGCGTTATGCTCGGAATTGCTTCAAGAAGTAGTCTTTAGAATAAAGGAGGCGGAGCAGGACAATTCCAAAATTTTAATTATTATTATTTAGGCTGCCGGTGGTGTATTGGTAATATATTTTACACGACAGGAACGGTACCATGATTCCATTAAAACCGTCTCCTCCTAGCGAGGAATAACTAACCAACTATGGTTAAATCAATTTAATAAGCCAGTAAAACGACAGGCATGAATTCAGTCGTTACGTCAAAGAGAACAATATTATCCATGTTGTTCCTTCTTATTCCAATACAATACGTATTCTAGCGTTTGTATTGGAACAAGAACGATCGGCATTAATAATCTTCTTCTCTTGATTTGATTTTCTTGATTTGTTGTGTTTTTGATTTATTTTACCCTTTTGCTTTTCTTAGAGTGATGTTTCGTTTTCCCACAATACGCGGTGTCTTTTGCCCTCCCTTATCGTGGAATGCTCAGATTCGGAGCGGAAATCTCTTCGCCGGTGCGTCGATGCGGTATCGAAAAGAATAGGAAGTAACTTCGTGCGCCGTCCGGATCGTCGCCGGTAAATGTCGTCCTTCTCATAAACAGCGATAAACAATGAAGCGAGCGAAAGCAAAGAGAGTGCCCGGGTGGCTGCCGGCCGCACAGCCGAACACAATAATCAATTTGTTTTTCATTTGAATAACTTTCGACGAACTTTTGTGCCGAAGTTGTGTCCTCGCCGTGTTATCCGCACTAGTACACGACGCTACATGATACTGCTGTTGCTGCTGTTGCTGGCTTCCCAACAACCCGCCGCCAGCACTGCGGCTCAGCTAGTACTAAGCCGTCGTCTTGCATAAAAACGGTGTTAAAATCTTCAACAAGCAACGAACAAGTTTTCGCCTTATTCGTTGTTGCTGTTGTGACACTGCTGTCTCCTACAGCCTGCCCTTCCGACTGACTTTCTTTGCCGTTGGTGTTGCTGCGAAGCTTACTGAGGGTTGTATACTTTTTTAGATCACTCTCAGCGAGCGGCGCGTTTTGTTGCTATTTGGAAATGAGTTTAGCGAAACTTGTGGCACTGATTCTATTTTCGCTTCAGTCGGGAGCGTTTCAAACCCCTTCCGAGTGTTGTTTAATGTCTGTTCGCTTTCCTGCGTACGGTTCTTATGAAACACAATGCCCCCATACGTTGTCGTTATCCGCACGAAACCGTGGATGACTACGCGAATTTTCACGAACTGAAGGAAGCTGTCTATTTCGGATGAAACTCAAATTTCCAGTTGCATTGTATTGAGTAAATGAAAAATGGCCATATTTCTCCGACCGCCAGTTTTGCGAGCAGCACCAGAAAACCAGAAAACGAAGGTGTTTAAATTAATGCGATCATGTCGCAGCGGGGAAAACTATTCCACCTTCAGCAAGGAGATAAGCCTATCGTTTGCTTGCCATGCAGCCTTCGTCTTCAAATGAGACGCCTAGTCCGCACACAGTTCATTGGCTGTGAGGTTGAGCGATGGAAATTAAGTTTCCGATACAATTGAAAAGCCACAGGAAATTAAGACTTTGGCCCGTTTTATGCGAGCTAGCAGCTGTCGGAGCCGCAGCTTCTTTCGACTTCGAGTTCACAGTTCCAGCGTTGGTGTATTGTCGATGCGGCCGATTGCTTAATGAAATTTTCAGAAATTTTTGATGAAAAGATAAAACCTCGCCGGACCTACCTATTGTATTGCAATTCGTGGATGGCTTAAAAGTTATATATGAGGAATTATGCATCATATCAAATAGCTTATCTTTTTTTGTCCAATTTATAGAAGTTAGTATTTTTTAAGAGTTTATTCTTAAATATCACTGCAACGATAGCAACTGAACATGAAGAACGTGAAGAAATAAAATAAATTTCATTGGATATTTTGAACGTATTAAAAATAAAAGTTGTTTGAAGGTTGTATATTGTAAAAAAGAACACTGGAAAACAAAATTTTACTTTAAAATAAAAAAAAAACAAATAATAGTTATAATACATAACATTTACATTTATTCTTTTATATTATACGTATTTATAACATGGATACATGGATACCGAAAAATTTAAGAAGTCTACGCATATAACATCGTATACAGAACTAAAGAAATAAGAAAACTGAACTTAAACCAAATCCCTTAAAATTATCATTTTCGGTACAAATAGATTAAGAAAGTTTTATAGCGGATTAATCATTTGAAAAAGTCAAACAAAATATCAAAAAATTAGCTACAACCATCTGACAAATCAAATAATAAAAGTATCAGTGAACTATTAAAATTTAAACAGTAACAAAATTAAACATAAAAATAAATTGGTATACCTCAAAACTGTTTATCCAAATCGTCAAAAGGACTGCTCGGCCGGACCGAATTATTTAAAAGTATTAACACTATCATCAATCATAAAACTTTGCATCAATAATTGAAACAAACATTACATCCTATAAAATGTTCTTTATTGCTCGAAGCTTATCAAAATTAGACGATCTAGGTCATAAAAGTAAATGCCAACAACGTAAAAAGTAGATATAATTTTACAAATCATACAAAATAAATATAAACAAGAACAATGTCTTAGAGTAATTATTACCTTCCATCCTTATTTTGCAATTGTCGAGCGCAACAAACTATATAAAATCATTATAGCATACGCAGAAAACCTCACTATATAATAATATTTAACACCTTAGTGCCAATAATTTACCACCAAACCTAATTAGGCAACCCAACAGGTTGCGATGCTTGATTACCTACCTGTAAAACCCACACGCTCGCTCAGTTTTCATTTCTGGTTTGACAGAACCCCCCAAGTCATGGCTTTTTAATTAAAGCGTTCATTTCATTCAATTCTACAGCAAATTAACCGCACGCACCACGTGTCGAACGCGTACCGAACGCGTACGAGCCCAAAACGGGGAAAAAACATAGCAAGACGCAGTGTTTTTCCTTCGGTCACCGGCGTAGCACAAATCCCACCCGTCGTGGGACAAAACTTTCTTTGCAAACCCTACCAACCATCACCCCAAGCCCTCGCTTCGGCAGGAGCAGCTGGTAGTAATTCACGCCGGCACCGAAGAAAGTCGCGCGCCCGCCCCATTTCCGCCTTTTCCGGAGTGATTTATTTTTATATCGGAATAAATCAGTGCGCGTAGAGGGTATAAATTTTCTCACCTGTGTCCTGTGCTGAGGCGCTCTTTCCTCATCGTCTGTCGCAGCTGCGTTACCGTCCTTCGTGGGTGGATAGGAGAGGGAAGTGGGTAGCTCTACCGCACGGCGAAAAGTGTCGCTGGCTTATTGCTGCCGGGAGTAGTAGTTGCTTTTATTGTTATTATTAATTTATCCATCATTCATCCCGCGCGGTGTGCCGTTGCTCCCGTGGCGCTGGAAAAGGACTGGTGAATGGCGCGACATGGCCGTAATTGAGAAAATCAATGGAAGGTGAATTGGTTCGGTAAGCGCTGGGGATTAGCGTAAATCGCATTTGAATGAGGCTGGCAATTAGAGGTAAACTAGGCAGCGGCACTGTTGGGCCATTGCTGTAATGATTGGTACAATGCGGGTAATTTAATTAAAAGGCACTTTTGATTCACGTGGTGCACAAGCGACTAAGATTAGCTGGAGTGCGGGACAGGTAAGTAATAGTTATTTATCAGAATTTTGTTTAGTGTAATGAAAAGGAAAAGTTATTATTAAAATTAAATCAGGATGTGTTTTTGTATTTTGCATTTTATTATTTTTTGTATCAAACATGTAAGAAAAAATATAAAATTATGTATATTAAAAATAGATTATTGAATTTGACAGAGCAATAACTGAAAACTTTGTAATAATTAAAAAATATGAGTCAAAATTTCATTAATACAATAATATCAGCCTTGTTTAGTTTATTTATGCCCAGTAAAAAGTCATTACATCTTACAACTACAATAAGAAGCTTCAATTACAATATTATTCTCGAACGACTAAGGCAAGTAACAAGAGTAGAAAAAATAGTACAAAATTAACACACACTACACTCTTTTAAACAAATGCATTAAATAAAACAAAATTAGTTCTCTTCCACCTGAAATACTTCAGCGTTCGTTGAAATACTTAATTAGATACAATCACCGCGTACAATCATCCGCAGTCTTTAATTTGTATCAAAATTTGAGTAATCCAAACATTGTTGAAAAGGAGTTTCCACGATAAAGATTTATGGTTTACTAATTTCAATATTTAATTTCTGCTTTGATTTGAAGGGACCGTACCTATTCTTTATATTTCGATAGAATTCTGCACATCTCTGCATATTTATATAAATGTATATTATAGATAGATCGAAAGCTATGTCTAATGAAATGGAACTAGGCTGACAGTATTGTTGATCGAGAGAACATTATTATTAGTGACTTGAAGTATGGTTCACTCTTCTGATAATTATGTATGGTCGAAAAATCTTTAAATATTCTACCTATAACAAATTTCAAAGAATTTTGATTGTTACTCTCTGTAGCTAATCATTAGAAACCAACTTTTTTGGGTATTGTTGGCGACAATTTCACCGAACATTATCATATTAGT
Organism: Anopheles farauti; assembly: GCA_000473445.2. NCBI lineage: Eukaryota > Metazoa > Arthropoda > Insecta > Diptera > Culicidae > Anopheles > Anopheles farauti. Next base: position 9,747,742 of record KI915042.1, read on the forward strand.
GTTGGGAAATCAAATATTAATATGATGGATTATTGATGAAAATAATGTCGGAATAACGTAATCAAAATTGTCATCGAGAAAATACTCCCTACCGCGACTACCACTGCAAGCATCTTACCATTATGCTTGCCGTGCACGTCATCCCCTTTTTCCGATGGTAACTACGATGAACCGTCAATACGAAGCGAAATCAATACATGAGCACTGGCGTTGGCGCGGCAACAACGCGTTGAATCGTGTTGGTTGTTTCAAAAAGTCTCTACCACTGGCCTGTGGAAAGATCAAACCCATTCTCCGGTCACAAACAGGGAAGGGAGTAATGTAAGAAACCACCACACCACAAAACGGCTGAAACATCGAAGAAACCGTTGCACTCATGATCGTAAATTTCGTTACTTTATGGCTACCTGACGAGTAAAACTTGACCGTAAAAATATTTCCCCGCTTTTCCCCGCTCCTCTACACCCTTCATGCTACCGTAGCGAGCGTCGCGGGCGGTTTCGCTTCCGATTTTGCGAATGCATCTGTCGTCCGGCTGCGGTCCGGTTCGGTCCGTGCGAGACGTGTGAAAACTCCCGGGAAAACTCCCGGGAACCCGGTAGCTGGACGTCGGCTCGGTCCAAGTCTGATGGGAGATGCAATTTTCCGATTTTACTTCACGTTTTCGCCGAACAAATTTAGCACTCTTCCCGGTGGACTATCCCCTCACACATGCCTTTGCCCTGGTGCTGGCCTTGTATCCCCGTGATGATCGTTGTGCAGTGTCCCTTTTTTCACCGTACGCTAGGTGGTGAGCGGTGAGAGAAAATTTCATTGTTTCACGTAAGCCTCCCTCCCAACGGTTGGGGTCAAAATGTGGCAATATCGTTCAAGATACTCCCGTCATCATCATCAAGGGCGTGTACGATCGTATATTTCCGCGCTCAATGATCCGACCGAAGGACGAAGGAGAACGAAGGGGGCACGGGGTGAGGTGTAAATAATTTTCGTCATCAATGCTATTAGGATTGGGTTGCTGTCGTCTCCGCTTCAAAAGCGACCGGCCGTGGCCATTTCGAAGTGGTCTCACGTGGTTTAATGATGCCAGTGGGGGTAGTCATTTGGAGAAAGGCGCCTCCTGCTCGGTTTTTGCGCCAAGAGCCGTGAGATGCTGTAAAACAGACAATAAACATGGAATTTAAGAACCCGGGCACAGACAGTGCCGACATGATTAGGGGAGAAGAGTCGTACTCACGCTTTCGTTCGATGTTCGTTTCTAATTTCTTATCTGGAAGGTTTGGCTTCCTGGCAACCAGTTGCAACGATCTGAAATAACCGAATCAAACCACGTGGTAAAAAGAAAGCTTCATATTGTTAAGTTCGTTCTTTTTTTTAGGCGAATTAGCTAAAAATTACTGAGTCTGTGTATCCGTACATATTGTTTTACGGTTCGAAATGATTGATGTGCGTATTTGGTAGCACATTTCCTTAGTTGAATATAATTTCTGACGCAGCTTTCTGGTTTGTATCGGAAATTCATTAGAAAATTCATAACTCTGTAAGTTGATGGAGAGATGTACAGTTTTTTTAGATTCCTGTGAACCTGAAAGTTTAGAAACGATAAAGCTGTCCTGCGAGAAGGATGGATTAAACTTGCACAATCACGAACCGTCGAGTGATGCGCATTGCGTTTAATCACCCTTGTGACTGTCTTTACATTTTAAAAAGAACTACCTTCACCAATTTTTCTCACATCTTGTATGGCTATGTTTTGACAAATGATATTATTGTTTAAAGACAATGCGTTGATAGTGTGTATATATATTTTGTTTGTGTATTGCATTCCCATGCCCGGCATCGACTTGCAAACACTTTGTGGTGAGAAACAATCTTTGTGTCAATCACATGCAATGAAAATCGCTTTGCACTTTAACAACTTATGTGTTCATTCGTTTAATAAGGTTTCATTTAGCCTGACAACAGCAGGTTAACTTACGCTATCTTTAGCTTTTTTATATCTTAAGCAATAGCAGCTTTGGGCTGAAAAAAATATTCCTCAGTGTAATGATCAACGAAGAAAGTTTTATCGACTATACCTGATATAATTTTGACAATCGCCAGGTCAGTCCATGTGGGCGGCACTGAGTGAGTTGATTTTTTTATTTTCAAACACTCATTGTATTAAAACTAAGGCTTAAGAGAAAACTGGTTTCTTAACACCAGAAAACATATTATAACTTGTCATTCAACGGAAATCAATAACAATTTTCTCAAAATTCGTGCGTTGAAATTTAGACGACCTTTTCTAGTTTTTGGAATAACGTGTAGAAGCTATGATGACGTTAAGAAAATGTTATGCTCATATTGCTAGAATTCTTTTGTCTAATTTTCTTATCGCATTTTTGAGTATTAAATCGAAAGTTTTCACTTATGCAACAGCTACATTTCTTATTCCCTCCAGGAGAACAACATTTATTTTAAGCAATTTGTTCATCTATTCATTTTAAAATTTCCGATTCTAGCATTGTGGTGTTTTCTTGCTGATGTTAAATCATTACTTTAAATCAGTTATTTTCCCCACAAAGAGCATTGCATTATACTTTAGTATCCAAAACCAAACCATACTGTTTTGTCGATTCCTGCTAATTTTCGTAAGATCATGACAATTGTTTTTATTTCAGCGCCTGTTTTAAGCCCACCACCATCGGTACCGGCAAATTAATAATCAACCAAAACGGTACACATTTTTATGTGGTACGTGCTCAACTAAATTGTCCGCGCCCCTCTACCACCACCCAAACATCCACATTTTGCACACCCACACACAGGAGAGGCCGACTTTCCATTAAACTCATGCATGCGATAAGAAATGCACCGAATGCTTTCGGAGCGGAGCATAAGGGCGGGAAAAAATACGCAACAGCCGCAGCAGCAGAAAAATATTCAAATTGTATTTCGTGCCGAAGCGGCAAAGCGGTGAGGTTTCCACTTTTCTAGTTGTGAGTGTTTTTTTTGTGCTGTTTTGCACGATGCGCATGCTTCCCGGTCGCGGCATCTATTAGCTTCCCTAGCACACTAGGTGGATGGGAAGCCGGAGGGAGCAGTCACGGAGCAGTCACGTAAGCAGTCACTGCTGCCAACTGCAACCGTCGGATGCATGTTTAATTTTGTTGTTGTTGTGCTGTGAGTACATCTGTCAAATATTTGTTGCTTCTTTTCGCTGTTGGCAGCGGTTGCCAAGATGTAATATGCGAGCGAGCTGAGCGTACGGCGGACGCCTACTGCGGTTTGCCTACATTCAGGCGTTTGCCTGCGAGTAGTGGAAATAATTGTTTTAGAAGAAAACTAGCTCGAAGTTTTTTTTTTTGTTTTTTGCTCTCTTTTCAAAACTTTTTTTTGCTGCCGTCCCTCGAGAGCATCGTATGTGGCGTTTATAGTATCGTTTAAATTTTCACTCGGTTCCAATTCCGAGCACGAAAGGTTCGTCCGGGAGGCTGCTTTGCACCGACAACATTGGATGACTTTTAATCACGAACTTGCCTTGTGGTGTTTCCCGTTGGCTTGGACATATGTGTGTGTGTTAGTGTGAGCGCTTAGGGGTACATTTTGTCTTCTGGCAGGTTTTAATAGAGTTGCCTCAAGAAAAGAAGTCACAGACAGTGTGGCGATTGTTCGCCTACGGTGCATTTTCGTGTCGGGGAAGTCTGGCTAATGGGTGGAGCATAATCACTTGCGGTGGCCGCATTCACGGTGAGTATATTACGAAGGACCGGTCGGAACCAGATGCACCGTGCCTCGGAAGGACGTCCGTTTGTCCGGGAAAGATCATAAACATTTTTATTCGAAATTTACGTGTCTTTCATTCCCAGCCGAGCGCCGTGCATCTTGAGACAGCTTTTTGGAGATTCAACAGAAAGAAAGAACTCACTTTTTTGCGAGTCTGGCGATGTTCTAAAACATCGATGAATGGTTTGAATATTTAATTAAAGAAAAAGACAAATTTAACACGTTAACGTCTCGAGACCTCAGTGGAAAGAAAAGAAACAAAAAAACAGAGCGTTAGGTAGATTTTCCTTCCCACCCCAATGCATTATCGCACTTTAAAATGATATCATTCGTTTCGGGGCTGCATGTGAAAAACAATTTACCGGCCACCCTGTTCCCCATTAAATGTACGGCTGCATTCCCTTCACCCCCATCCTCCTCCAGACTCCTTTCGTTTGTGTAGCGAACGTGAGAAGAAATGCTGAACCGCTGCTAAGTTATGGGCAAAACATTTTGGGCGCATTATTTATTTACGAAATGTTTTGCACTTTGCTGCTCCATTGCACTTCGTTCCGCTTCGTTCTGGGGTGGTATTGGTGGTGGTGGTGGTGGTGGCGATGACGGCGGAGTCAGTAGCTATGGTTCCCGCAGGAGGTAGGTTGTAATTTTGGTAAGAGTTCCCCCCTTCGCATCGGTTTTCCAAGTTTAGGTTTGGGTGGTTTGAATCGTGCGGAATTCAAGTGGACTTCAACGGTTTTTCTCCCACCCTGCGGGCGTTCTAATACGGAAATACAATTGAAGTAGCAATCCACGTGGTGCTTACAAAGGGTTTTGAAAAACAGATTATTAATAAAGCGCAACTTCACTGCAATGCAGTTAAAAATACAGATTTTCTCATATTAATATTGATATGTAATTTAAGCCATAAGTCTTTTCTTACAACAATTTTTCTGATATTGTTATTATGGAACATAACTGAGATTGTTTTCTCCCTTTACACGTTTGTCTTTTTTGTGTAGTTTATATCCCAAAGCATGGTTTAACTCAGCTAAACAAAACAATTATTAATTTATACTATCCCTATTTCCTAAATATTTATACTGTCCCTCTTCTTCTTCTTCATCTATGTGGCGTAATGACCGAGATCATGTCTGCCGTTTAACTGGCTTGCTACACTTATATTATCACCATAGCTTGTTAGCCACTCCTCGCTATACTGTCCTTCAGGTTTACCTTAATTAGATTGTATATATTAGTATGATTAATAAAGACAAACCGATGATAACACTTCTTTGATAAATATATTTTTGTTTATCCGAAAGAATACTTTTGTAAAGATAATGCAATATTTAACCTCCTTGAAATGTGTAATCTGCTCAACACCCTCTTGCTTTCTTTTTCCATTTTTTTTTATTAGTGATCTCAAATATAGCGGAGCGTCAAGAAACGGAGCGGAGCCTCAAGAAACCTCATGAAATGTAAAAAAATACTCAGCAGAGCAAAGCAATGCATTCACTATGTAAACAGCGAGTAGATGAGGCGTTAAGAAGAAGTTTCAATTCTTGTTGATAAAAAGATTTGATAAGAACATGAAAGTACTGCACTTCAGCAATAAACCTTGTTCCTCTTACTAGCAATCGTGTTGGTGGTTCCGGAATGGTCCAGTTCAAACGTATCCTTAACTTCACTTTGTCCTCGATCACCCTTTCGAGTACTGCCGTGGAGGATGAATTAACATGTACTTTACGGCACCGGCAACCAGAAGGTCATTCGATGTGCGGTAAAACAATTTCACAACTACAACCGAATCGGATCGATCGCTCGACGTCCGATCGTAACGATGGCAAACGGGATGGCACATCCCGCCGGAGCCGGGCATGTATTGCAATCGGAGAAGGGTCCATTAAACTGTACACCCCGGACCTTTCCATCGAATGTTTCAGCAGACACGGTCGTTGCAGACACCGGCTAAACGGTCACGGCGACTCCAACGAAGCGTCGAAACGGAAGGGCTTCCGTTTCGTACCCGAGCACGACACACGATCGAGCTGAATTTAAAAATATTTTTAAATATTCAACGGTTATTTTTTATTCTATTTTATGAGCAGCGGGCGATGCAGCCGAGTACGGACAGTGCAGCCGGGTTTCCGAATTTACTAGCGCCCGATCTCTACCGTGTGCGGTTTGTTTTACGCTTATTTTGCGGCACCTGGTTCGAACGCGTCGGTGGAGGAATGCACCCATTTTCCAGTGGCATTGCATCGCGGCATCGGAAGCGGAACCCAAGAAAAGGGAACGGCGAAAAAAAAACGTATTTTATTTCTCGGCACGCGAATCCCACCCGGTTTGCTTTCTGCACCGTATGAGATGGCGCCAGGAAACCACGAAGTTCATTCGGTACGACTGGATGGGGCGACCCTCTCCAGAGGACGGTGGAAATGGCAAGACAAAATCGAAAACGAAACCTTGCTTACCGGGTGGATATTGTTGTTCGTTGGGGTTGTGCTCGTGTAGATTTTTTTTCCCCGCATTCCTCGCTATTAACCTTCCGCTCAGCAAAACCGATCCGGCTAGCGTGCTGTTTATAGATGAAGCTAGTAAATGCCCATTTGTAGCGGTTGCAAGCAGATGGAATCGAGATGCAGCAAATCCTCCAACGGAACGGATGGAAGCCAAGGTTTGGTGGGTGGCTTGTTAGCGCCCGGGCCATTGCCATCGAACGCAAAACCCGGCGCTCAATCAAGGGATGGTTGTATTTTTTTTTTCGTGTAACGAAAGCAAGGACACCTACGTACAGGTACACCACCCATTCTGCACCCATCTCTCCCCCTCCCTTGTCGTGTGCTTATTGTTTGTTTCGGCCGTTCCGATGGTGGACTGCTCTATAAAATGCAGCTCGTTTCGGCGTTTTATGCTCCGCTTCCAATTTTGTTTCGGCTATCTGCTCGCTTCCCTCCCTCCCCAGCAGCAGTGTGAGGGCAGTGCGCCTTTGACGAACCCGAAACCGAAGACGGACCAGTGCTCGGTTGGGTGGATTGTTTTTATTTTCGCCCGACCAACGGGATCGCTGCGGGTGCGGGTTTTGGCTATTGAAAAACTCCTTGTTCATTATTTTTGCAAGCGGCGCGGAAGGAAGCGGAAATATTTTCATTTCGCTGTGAGCAGACGTTTCGAACCGCCCTTCGGTGGTGCGAAAAAATTCGTCTTAAATAAATTATCTGCTACACCCATACACACGCGGTTGTTTGTGTCGACACGATAAACAATTTTCGCTTACTAGCCGGTTAATAAGATAGGGGTACATTTCAGTCCGAGCATCCACAAACGCTTCTGCTGTAAATAAACACCAAACGTTCTGGTTGGAGGATTCGTTTTCAACATCGGATTTTCTTACGGTAATCCCACTGCCAGACGAGATTGTGAAATTTTTATTTCACCACCACCGGTTTTGCTGGCAATCTTCAACTCCAAACTCGAAGCGCATTTTAGCTGCAGCGCTCATCAATATCACACCGCGACAAGGTTTGGGCGGAAATTCTCCAGCGGTTTGTCCCTACTGGTTATTTTCTAGCGAGTGGAACATATTTACTGCATGATTAAATTTTAAGAGCACATTTTTATTAGACGTTCCGGGGCGATTCCGGTAAGAAAAAACGACGTTCAGATGAAAAACTATGTAATCAATCTCGTTCAAAGCTTTTCAATCGTAGCGAGGTGGGCGGAGTGGGGGTTTTGAATGTAATTTGACTTGTTCGACTCGTTCACGGGACCCAAAAAAGGAGTCCCGATTGTTTGCGATGCCAGAAATAAACCAAAAAAAAACAACCGAAAGATGTATTCATCTGGACAACTAATGACAAAGACGGGGACAGTAAGGTTGACCGTGCCGCTTTTCTTCGGCGGGTACGTTTACCTGCGCTGTTGGCTTCGGGAGTGGATTTGATAGATGAAGCAAACCCAGTTCTTTGACAACCAGAACTCTCGGTCTCTCACCTGAGGCATTTTTCCAACCCCCTCTCCCAAGAAGAGAGAGCTGGAACAACCTTTTATCCAGCGAAATAAAAGGCTCAGTTTCATTCCATTTTGTTTTCCATCCCGTCCCGAGCGGTACCTAATTTTTCTCACTCGCTACGCCGGGGGTTTTAGTTAATATTTTTATTTTAGATCTGTTTGTGTGTGTTTTTTTCATAAATTTAACATAGGTTTGTTTTCCTTTTTACATAAAAACACATTAAAACAACTACTCCTTTCATCCCATCTGCACATTATTCCGAGTTTCCGTGTGGGACGCATTATTAAAACCACATCCACATTCCACATCCACAGTCTGTGAAGCGGAAGCGGAATCACCAGCCAGGAATATATGTTTTTTTTTCGTTCTCAATCTCAGTTTATAGCACCACATTTCATTACAACATGTACGGTTTGCATGGCCGTGCTGTTTTATGTGTTACCATATCACTTATAAATAAAAATGAAACACCGCACGGACAGCGCACTAATCATCGTGCCATGGTTCCCATTCCATTTCGTTTGATTGTTACCTCCTCTCAGGCAAGTGATGGAAAGGTTATGATCATAGCTTGCCATAATTTGTTGAAGCGCTCTGATTGGAGAAAATGTTTGCGTACTTTAATACAGTACGGAACATCACTATGCGATTATTTGCTTTTTTGCGAAAATGACAAAGATCTGAAGAGTAAGACAAAAGTTATTCATAAATAATTGTGTTTTTGCTTGGGTCGTATTGCTTCTTGTTAAACAATGCTGGATATGAAAAAATCTACTAAACTGGAGATAAAAATATTACATATTTTAAGACGATTTTTTATAATCCCCAACCATAACTAGTTTGTTAGTTATGGTTATATTTGTAGAATTAATTTAAATTTTTATTTAACTCATTTTGACCATCATATAAAAATCATACGCTCACATGACATTGTCACCAAATGTTTTAAAATAAAATGTATCAAATTTTCGCTAAGAGAGACTTTAAATACGAACCAGGTGATTTAAATTTGGTACGCAATATATCTCATATTTCAAGAGAATTTAACAGTCAGTGTCTAGTATAGAATCATTATGTCCATTCGAAACGAATGAAAACCAAAATGAATGTTTTAGGAAAATTATAAAAATGTCCACTATTTATCTCATGATCCAAGAAGCCGCTTTAATTGAACATGTGTCTGTGGTATACTATTATACATGTGGTATTACAGGGTTTCGAGTCATATAAGGGAGTAATGGAATCGGTAGAGAGAATGTGTCAACCGGTAGAGAGAATGTTGCAGCCATGTAATGGAATCGTGAAAGCATAATGGAGAATCGTGCAATCAAATAGCCGAATGTTGCAAGTTGCTAGGGGAAACGTGTAAGCGTTGTGGGGATAGTTGCAATCATTTTTAGAAAACAGCCGTGAATCTTACACATTTATTCAATTGTTCCAGCGGCATCGATACCGTGCAAGTATGGGTAAGGGTAAGGGTAAGTTTATTAGATATTCTTCACAAAAAATAGTATTTTAATAATTTGTAATACCGCGTGTATTCAGGAGAACAACGTCAACGGTTCGATACCATCTCGATACAGCGGAGGAACAAACTGTGTGTTCTGAAAAACTAAAAGCAATGGATGAAGTGGTTTTCTAATATATATCGTTCAATTCCGGAAAGAAGAAAAAATTGAATATACATCGTTCAATTCCGGAAAGAAGAAAAATTTGAGAATTACTCATTGAGAATAAAAAATATTTGTATATATACAACGAAAACCTGCTGTGCCCAACTGTTTGGACTTTCGCCTCAATGCAATGAAGCCAAGTGATCACGTCACATGCCAATGATTCAAATAGATCTGAATTCATAAAGTTTTTATTTTTATACATATTCTTCAAATTGTTTCAAAAAATATGTTAAACGTAATTTATACTAACAGTGATTATAAACTAATTTTACGTATAATTACGTATTACTTATACGTTATATATGTTGGATATTTTTTATTACTTTATATATTGTCTCGAAAATATATCTTAGAAGAGGTCATATTTTCAGTAAAAATATGCAATTGTCAATACTTTTAAAATACTTTACATTAATGAAAATACAACGTAACATGGCAGGTTTTATTAGGCAGATCATAACGGTAATCAGATCATAAAGGCAGATCATAAAGAAGAAGAACAATAGTAATAATAACGATAGTAACAAGAATGACAAAAAATCAAGAATACTGAAATTTCATTAAAATAAAATAACAACAACATTTTATACATGTCAATATCAAGAAACTAAGGACTGTACCTAGATATTAATAGCTTTCGTTTCCTTCAAAAAAAGTCTTTTACTTTTACTCTCCTAATTTTTATACTAATAAAACTTTACAAAACTATCAAATATGAGTATTAAAACATCTGACTTATGCTGTTTTACTACATGTATTAGTACATGACAACATCGAATAGTTTTAAATGGGATCGCTTTAAGAAAACAAAAAAACAAAGGCAAATACGCTCTAGCAAAACAGTGTCCAAAGAATAAAACAATCTGTCTTTAACACTAATACATCTCAGCAAATCACCATCTTAATGCACCGCGAGCGATTGAATGTTTTTTCCCGCTTCAAGGACGTGACGCAACAGTTCCCGGGCCGCAGTTAAGGACAACGGTAAGGTAAGGTTTCCCTGCGATAAAGATGCCGTTTACTTGTGTTTCCCGGCCGCTCCTACACACTTGTCCTTCAGCACGCTTGAAGCCTCCAGCTACAGTAACAGCAAGATCATCATCATAATCCCGCATCCCTGCACAGCGATGCACTCGGGTGCATTATTTTCATTCGCTCTGTTTGCCCACGCGATGGTTCTGAGTACCGACTCCGTCCTGTTTGTTCTCCATCCCTGCTCCGGTGCATCCTTGTTGTTGGTTTTCTGTGTATGTGTGTGTTTTTTTCCTTTTTCCACCTCCACTTCAGCTGGGAGTAAGCAACCGAAGACACCAAGATGAATGGCGGATCCAGTATCATCGCGTAACGAATGCACCGCATCGCTTCCGGTGGATTGAAGGCAGGTCATTGTATTAACAACAATAATAATAATAGCAACGATTCCTCTAATGCCGTCGCTTCGCTTCCGCTCGATTCGCGTCTATTTTGTCCTTAACTTTTCTTCAAACTTACTGCTTGAAGCGACTTACTGCTTTGCATAGGACGCAGATGGGATTAGGAAAGCCCACCGGGATGGGAGAGTAAAAAAAAAGTATCCATGAATACAGGTATAATAGAGGAAAGGGCTTGCAAGATGCCACCGGAGTTTGATTGTTTGTCGTGGTAAATCAAAAACAGGTGGCGTAGTAAGACACGACAAAAAAACCATCGTCGGCGACAGATCAATAACGATTCCGATTTCCGAAGCGCACAGATCACCAACGAAGCGCCCTCTTGCACGATAGTTCTGCTTGGCAGGCTTAAAGCAAACAATCGCAAACATGTTACCGAAATCCGGGCATGGGAAATTTGGACAACGACACCGCGGGCGAACGATAGATGCTGGTTGTTATTTTAGATTCACCGACCACGGACCTATCCGACCACGAAAAACCACTTTCCGCTCGACGGACGCTCGAGTGCGGCTTCACGAGAAAATTGTTGCAAAAATAAAAAAAAATCCCCCGAAATGACAATGGATTTCCACAATTTTGATGAAAGCCAAAACTCCCAGCACAACACGTTAAAATATGACAAGCTTTTGATTTTCTGCTTTCTGCGAAAAAGATTCCAGCTTCTTCCATTGTGCGGCATCGGACGCACGCCGGGCATAATGGTGCATGGTTTTCGAGCACAATGAACGGGTTTTCCATATCAATCATCTTAAAAGCATAACTTCCGGACGAGGTGCTCGCTTCCGTGCATAATGGCTGCGCCGCTGCAATGGTAACCGTTGCCAGGTTTAAGGGCTGACGGCAGCAGGCTGTGGCAAAACTTTTGACCATTGTCCAGCCAGTGTTGAACACGCGAGAAGTGAGAATTGAGAACAAACTTTGCCTGACCATGAGACGATCTGGTTAGCAAAGTTTGCCAACACGGGTGGTCTGGATGGCAGGAGTAGCGTACAAAATCGGCAACCCTTGAAAGATATACCATGGACGCCTACTCGACAAACCATTCCTTCACTTTCGTCGGGTTTGTCTTTTAAGTTTTGATTTGTTACTTCAGCCGCGTTGCGTTTCTGTGATCATCTCGCTCAAGTTTGAGCTGGTGGATGAAAATGGCTGGAAGGCATCTCCCGGCCGTCAACAACGAATCAGCAACACCATCCCGAAGGAAGGTAGTTCATCTCATCGCTTTAGAGGTAGCGTGAAGGGCAAGAAGGGAATGAGTAAAACAACAGCCGAGCGTTTTCTCCTTCACTGGTAGCATTTAATCACTCACAAAACTGTCACTGTGGCGCTATTAAGCGCGTCCACGGTATTCAAAAAACAAAAAAAAAACCTCCCATCCTCACGTGTTCTACCCGCTAAAACCAGAACGCATTTCCGGTTGGACATTTGGGACGGGTTGCGCAATCGGGGTAAGAGCAGCGCAGCAAGGACGAGCACGATTTCATGTTTCGTTCGGTCTCACTTTTCCGCTCGCCGGAGCTCGCCATCGGATGGATGACAATCAACACCAGCTCAGGAAGGACGCGGTAGAAGCTGGTGAGAAAGGGTGAGCGTTTTTTTCCGCCCCCGGACCGAAGCAACAGGAGATATCGTTTCGTCCACTTCTAAAAACAACTCTTTCATTAACGATATCCCTCTTTTGTGCAGGCCCGGCTGTCCATCATCGTGTCCTTCGGTTTGTTCGGGGACTGGTTTTTGTAAAGCAATGCACGGCGGCATGGACTGTGCGAGTAAGATTCTTTGTAATCCTTAATTTTTCCCTCCACCGTGAACCGGCTGGCCCGCTAAAAAGAGTAACAAAAAAGCGGTTTACCTGACCGTTGTAGCGTGGAGGGATTTTTAATGCTCGTATTGTGGCGTTTAGTTAGTTCATGGTGGTTAGTGAAAGTCATATTTTGATGTGAAGTATAATCGTGAGTTGTGTTATTGTTTTGATGGATGTTGTCATGTTCGCTATGTTATGAGTAAGGCAGCAAATTTGGACACATGTAGATGGACGGTTGGATTTGCCAGCCACGGAGTTGATAAATTGTTTGGTTTTGTAAGTCAAAAAGTAATTTTTAACACAAAAAACTATTCTGTTGTGCAACTATATGCGGAAAACTGGATAAATTTCAAATAAACGACCTCTTATTTAATTTACTTTAATTTAATTTAATTTTATCTTCTTATCCGTAACGTCCCTGAAGAAGAAACCACTTGTCCCAGTTCGTGATCTGCTAGCTCTAGCTGATACACAGTATTTTAAAACTATACACAAACTTAAATCTTTAACATTAAATCGTTCAATCCAATACATACAACATACAACATACAAAATACAACAATACACAACAACAACATAAAAAAGGGGTTAATATGGCCAGGCCGTCAATAAAAAAATCAAATTATATCAAATCATTTAATTTAAATAATTGTACATTTTGATAAAAAGTCGCTGATGTGCAAAAAATTAACTTAAATTTCAAAATATTGCAGCCATGAAATATTGTTTGTCAACGGATTACATTCCGGTTGTTGAATAGTTGAAGGTAAAGCAATAAAATTACATTTTAAATTGTGTTGAAATTGTGTTGTTAAGTGATTTATTTTACACACTTTTCAGAAAATGTATAGTTTTTGCTTATAAAATGGCTCACTAAGCTCCGTAAAACTACTTTTGCAGTGTAAGTTCATTTATTTGGGATTCAATGTGAGGAATCAGCCCGAAAGTATGCAATTGTTTGTACCACATCGCTAAAAATCAAATTTTCGGTAGGATTACTAATAATTGATTAAAATAGCTTAAGGATAATCTGGCTCATCTAACCACCAATGTTCAGGATGCGATATTTTCAACATGAACAGTGCTCTAATCCTACACTTCTGGCATACATTTGCTCGTAGATCACGTATTCTGTATTCTCGTTGTTGTACAATTGACACATCAGAGATTACAATTACTCGATATCAATTAGTTGTGAAATTTCCATTTTAGTTTGCGTCTAACTACGTATTTAGAATAATACTGAAAATACTGAAATTTTGTTTCAAATTTCATTATAAAATAAAGCGTACCAGATTGCTCAGCTCGCACTTGGTGAACCTAAAAATATCCGATAACAAAAAACTGTTCAATTGAACATCATTCGATAACCACCCGCCATTCACCGCATCTGTAGCATATTTACTTGTTTGTTTCTCGCAAAGGCTCCCTCCTTCATCGAAGGAACGGACAGAAAAACAAATCAATCCCACGTAAAAAAATCTTTGTTCCTTGATGGCTCTGTTGTTCTTCTGATGGTGGTGTTGGTGGCGGAGGCAGTTCGTTTGTTAAACACAATATGGTAAACATTTGCGTGAGGGTTTTGCTGTGTGTGCGCTTGGCGTCGGTGCCCATGCTTGCGTTTGTTTACATGGTATGGAAGTAATATTTTTATGTTTACAAGAGCACCATCACGATGTCACCGCAGAATGGTGTTCTGAAGCGGATCGAATTTTATCGTTAAGCCTACGCAAGTGTTCACCGGATACCGATCAGGGTAGGCCGAGGTAGGCTACACCGTCCAGTTTGGAGGAGGCATAGGAGATCCTTCTTTGAATAGAACACTTCTCGCGGTTCCTCGATTTGCCTCGCATTCCATGAAAGGAAGCAGTAAAAGAAGGAGAAGCACACACAGAAAAAAAAACTCCAACGATGGAGGCCGGAAGCCGGAACCAGCAGCTTTCTCAGCCCGACAGGCCGCCGTCTAAGATTGATAATTGACTAACGCGAATATTTATCTTTCCATTTTGCTCCACCTCGTCATACCATCATCTTCAAGAGGATTGGGCGATGGTTAGTGGCCGACTGCTTGCCCTCGTTTGCAAATGTTGTACCATTTACTAGCGATTTAGTCGCGATTCGGTGCCGGGGCCAAGTTGTTTTCCTGCTCTCCGCTCGCCTTCTCCTCGCCGAGGCTGCCAGCCAGCACACAATCACCATCAATCATTGTTCCATTAGTGGGATTATTGAAAAATCGTACCGGCAGTTAATAAGGGTGGAACCCGACGTCGAAACAGCGAATAATCACTCGCTTACTGCTGGTGGCTGCCAGTTTCCTGGGCCTTCGGGCGTTTTTGCTCCATTCACCAAACGCAAACAACGAAGCTTCAGGGCTGCAAACCGCGTCAAATTCGCGTCTTTTTCACCCAAGGGCTCACTTTTGACGGTAGTCGAAAGGCGAAAAACCAACTCCAAATACGGCAAGGGGCAATTGTGTGCCGTACGTCGAAGTGCCGGAACTCTTCTCCATCAGCATCAGTGGGTTGGGAGGCTGAACGATATATTTTGCGCGAGTGGAAAATGCAAGTTTTGCATCGCCGACACCCGATGGGATACGGCAAATGAATGCAACTGTCGGCCGCGGGAACGAACAATAAACGAAACCTCATTCCGCTGGCGCACGACGGAGATTATTGGCAAAAATCAATCCACGCTTCGTGGGGGATGGTTCGCAGGGAAACCGGAAAATTAAACTGCATTCAATGGCATTTCGGGCCGGAGGCACTAGTGGGTAGCTGCACAGGTAATTGGTTGTTATCCTAATTGAGGAAAAGAGTTTCTTTTAATGAGGTGTTGAGAATGTGGTCTTTTTTTTGTGGAAAGAAGTGGGAAACGATGCTATTAGCAAATGTAAATTTGCTCCGAATATGTCTCAATGAAAATCAATAAATTTGTCTGTAAGTGTCATACAGATAAAATTTTAGAAAAAAGTCAAACAATTACAGTATCTTAGTTTCAAAACGGAGAAAGAAATTTTCATTTACCTCGTGTATTTTCTCGGTAAAATCAAAACAAGCAGAGAGAAGGTGAAATCTCACCAACAGTTTGTGATAAAAATTAAGAAAAATGGTACAAATTCTATGCAAAAATAAAGCTTTTGTGATAATAATACTCAAAAAACGTTCCTAACATTCCTAAAAAGATGAAATGAAAAGAACTTTAAAATAATATTTTAGTTTCCAGAGCATATATACACTGTGACAGAAAAGAATTTACAATATAATGAAATCGAGAAATCGTAAAATTAGACATAAAATAGCATTTAAAATTAATCGGTTCATTTCATAATCCTATAATAAGCCAGGTATCTCAATATAATACACAACAATGATTAACTATCGTTTACATTTTCCGAATTATAGACAATGCAAACAAGATACAAACGAGCAAATAACTATGTTTATCATTGTAATTATTTTAGATCAGCACTGTGTTCCTTTTTGGAGTTTATAGTTTATGTAAAATATAATCTGGACAGAAGTATAATCTTTGCATAAGTTCAATCTCAAACCTCTTTTAACACAAACACAAACAACCATTCCCTTTAACCGGTATTGTAGCATGATTACTTGAAATACAAAGCAAATCAACCGTATAAACAAGTATCTGCTAGATTGGGATCAAACCCCCTGGCTGTCGCGTTCGTTCATTCGCCGCGTTGGTGGTCATAAAAAGATCTATTATTAACATAAATTGAAAACCGATAACGAGCCCTGTCCCTCCCCTTTCGCAAGTGAACGCCGTTTCCCGGAAGCAATCTTTTGGGCACGCCGATCTCCCCTCTGTGCCAGTTCTCGTCGGGCCAAATGGGAAAACAGTCAAATCCAGGTAATTTCCCCCTTTGCGACGCTCACACAACCGTCCACGGTATGGGTCGAATGCAGCTCCGGCCGACGGCGAGGCCCCAAGAGTAACAAGATGATAATGGGGTATAATAACAAGGATAACTATGATATGATAATGGCAAATCGAAGCCTCTGTCTCGAGTTCGACACAGCACGGCAAGCACTCCGGCCGAGGCGCTTCGATGGCCGGAGCTCAAGTAGTGCCAAAATTACAACCCAAACGGCAAATGAGGAAAGCAAATCTCGGCCAATTGTAATCCTGGTCACAAATTTTTGTTCGCCTCTTTTGGCTGGCACGACCGCGCCGGTGTGGATGTGGAGAGTGAAAAAAGAAAATTTTTGCTACGAAAACTCCGCCCAAGGTAACCGGATGGCGGAGAAAGAAATCGGTGGAAATTATGATGCTGCCATGTGCAGTAGGCGAGTAGCTGGAAACTACTCCTATATGAGCCGCTCGTAATATTAGGTAGCAAAGCAACACGAAGCAAATTGAATAAAAATCAGATCGTAATCGTATCTTCGACCCGGTTTCGATACATCCCTGGTCGTTGCGTACGATGGTGGTTCGATTCGATCCGTTGGCAAAGTTCATCCCCGATGGGGAAGTTTTTGCTTTCGTCTTCATACACACATTGCCAGAAGGACATTCCGGCCGTGCTCTATGCCTCTATGTATTATCTTTACGAAGAAGTGGAGGCGAAAAAAAAAACGACATAAGGCTAACTGGCACATAAACAAACAAACGCACCTCCAAACCGCAAAACATCTTTTCGTTTCGAAAGTCTACGACCACCACGAATCTTATCTCGTCAAACAGTCAAGAAACAGAAAAAAAACATGATAATTTCAACGTAAAGCCAAGAAAAACGATGGTATGGAGGCGAAAAAAAGCGCACACCAAATTAAAGAAAAGCCTCCGATCGCACCTTACGGATGCCCGGCAGGAAAGGTCGCATCTTGTTGTAGTGGCGGAAGTCGAACCCTTTTCTTTTATTCAAGCTGCCGGTGTTGCTGGCGCTAGGCGCATTCTCGCTAAGCTGGCACGGTTTCGCATTAAGGAGCAATTTGGGAAAGGTGTTATTTTAGGATTTCAAAGGGCAAGTTTAACACACCGTTACGCTTAATTTCAATTACGAAGTTAAGGCGACGCACAGGAGATTCAGCGAAGGAAGAGAAGGGTGGGATTGTATTGCTTTGTTTCCGTTCATACGGCAATCGTTACTTCAATCATGACTTTTTGTTTTGGTAATTTGTAAGGGAAAGATTGTTTGGGAAGGGAGAAGGTATCATTACAAAGCCCACTGTTGGGGGAGAACATTTTTAAGGATGAATTAAAATTGGTTCATTTTAGCATTTATGTCAGGCGTTTATGGAACAAAAATAAACTAAATACAATATATTAAGTTAAATAAACGTTGCATAATGTAAAACAACTATTCAACAGATTAAAAAATGCCATTCTAACTACGTGTTGTTACAGTAAGAAAATATCGATTAACACATTTCTGACATCAATAGAATTGATATTTTTTTTGCACCATACACCAAGTTTCGCCTAGTAACATTATTATAAGAATACTGCAAACAAATCGATTTTAGAGACAAAAATCATCAACATTACAATAAAAGTAAGATATTGATACGACATCTTTTCAATCCTTGTATTAGCAATTAATTTACAATCAAAAATATTTACACCCATAATTAATGGTAAAACAAAACAGAAATAAGAAAACAAATTGTTTCTAATTGGAGAATCAAATTGCTCAATGTGCCGTTTCTTTGGAACAGGTGCTTGGAACAGATTTTTCGCTTCCGTTAAATAATTTTGAATAACTTGAGTTTATACTTTGTTTGAATTATTCTATTCAAAATATGAATAATTCGACTAAAATTTCATCTTTCGTATGTTTAAATTATAAATATCTACGAATAGACGGAATACGTTATTCGTCTCTGAATTATTTGTTATTTTCAATTATAAATGTGTAATTTTCTATGTCACTCCCTTTGATAATATATATAATTTATGAAAGGTAGTTACTTAGAAACAACTCAATACTTTTTCTCACCTTTTCTCTCTTCCTTAAACTTTTTTCAAGCTGCATTCTGGTTTCAATTGACTCTCTTCTTCTCCTGCACATTTTGTTTCCCTGTAGTGTTTTACCAACCTAAACTTTCTCATTGTTTTAATACTCATTACACGTTTGTTGAGTATGGACTCAAAGATTAGACACACATTAGACAATGAATAAGAAATCAAAAGAAACAAGTATAAAAATTTTTTTAAAAATCTGTCATTTTAAATAGGATAACATTAGACTTAAAGTTATTAAAAATCGTTTTAATCGATCGCAAATTATACACAAAACAAGTGGTTCGATTGTTGTAAATACAGAACTCTCTTCACATTGAACCGGATTGTAAATATTCTTTGAAATCGTGGTAATTGATTTATACACTGCGCGTATATCAGTTTATACTATACTGAAATAAAATGCCAATGACTTTATTGCGACCACTTTCGAAATCTACATATCTTAATTTTAGCTTGCAATCCAGACTGGTCCGTGGCGGTGCATTCATTCACAGTGAATCTCCAGTTTAGTCGTGCGCTATATGTCTCCCTTCTGTGTAATATTTCAGCTATCTGCGTAAAACCCGTCACAGCTCGAAAGCAATTTTTATCAATTTCGCTCACTTCATCGTCCCAGCAACGAGTATGCATTGGACTTTCGGGACGTGCATCCGTAACGTTCACCTGAGGCGGCACCGGTAACAACCGGGATAAGAGATTTTTATACACGCCTTACCGAATTTCAGTGTGGGGAGAACACAACATGGAACCACATTCTCGCGATTTCCTTACTGGTGGTAGTACGGCTTGTAGCCTTGCTGCTATTACAGCGTATTACGCTAATCTTATAATTAAATGTTGTTTTCACTCCATCCCCAAACGTTCTATCTATGGGATGCAACACTCACGAGAACGCCAAAATGCCGCTCTGAATGTTAACGACTGTGATTGTCTCGGTCTCGCAGAAACACACGCCCCAACAACCAGAACAAAATAATGAAGTCTCATGGGTTCGTTTGAAAAAAAAAATGGCAGGTTATTCAAACGATCGTCCATTCCAGGCCAATCATTGCTTCACGGTGGCGGTTGGCCTTCGGGCTCAGGCTCGGGCAGTGAAAGTGGAAGTAAATCTAATTTAATTTACTCCAGCTCCTCGCTCGCACTTTCAACTTTTACAACCGCGATTTTGCCCGTCTTTTTGGCACGAAAATCACCAACAAACACACAACCCCGGAACGGCGGAACTTCGACTTCCACCAGTAGCGCGGGAATGAGAAGCAGAAAAAAAAAACACTTAATCGCCAAAGAATTATAATAAAAAATGATATCTCTTTCGGCTCAGCGGTACAGTCGGTGCGCTTATCCACCCACTTTGGTTTCGGCATTCGACACCGAACGTGTCTTGCGGTGAGGGCGCCCCGAGAATGTAAAATTAATAACGACAACATATTACATTATTTTTATTATTTTCTTCAAATACGTTTTTAACGGACCGACCGGGGCGTACTTTTCCGGGCAAAGTTTCACCGACCGCCACCGTCGGTTTCTTACCGCCACCAGGTCGGCTTTAAGGCGATGGGAAAATGTCAATTCCCGGTGGAACGATCGGCACCGGCACTGTGGCGGGAAATGTTTTTTCCCTCCCCCAGCCTTCCCTGGCGCGAGGACGCGGAACCGGGAAAGAAATGGTGAAATTGATATCCAGCTTTGGGGAAAGTGTATAAATGCTTCTGTTTTGGCCACCTGATGCTCGCGCTTCACAGGGTACGCCCGATGAGGGGAGTGGTGATGGGGTGAGTGAGGCTCTGGTGGGTGGTTGCGTAGCAAAAGCGAAGACTTCATTTACCGACGGGCGAACGTATTCGAATGGGACCGGTAGAAACTTTTCTAGTTTTCTTCGGTTTACGTGCCGTGGCCGTGAAGGAAATTGTTATTTCTAACTCAGTTTCGCTTCACACCAAGGGCAGCACGTGTCAGAATAGTTTTGTAGAGAAATGTTTACTAAAAATTGTTATTGAAAGAAATTGGTGTAAGTGGTGTTACTATTGTGTAGTATAAATATTTTTTCCCACCGTCCGCCTCCGGGTGGATCGTTTCGAATTATTTCCTACAGCCAGAGTAGAGTCGACCATCCCATTGCACCTTTACCAGGTGCAGAAGTGGTGTCGCTTTTACAATTTCCACACGGGTCCCCGATGAGACACACTCTAAAATGAGGATATTTATCATATTTCATTGCATCGGGATGCATCCCATATCCCCCATCGCGAGACAACATTTGCGCTGACTTATGTGGCTGGTGCTGGTTGTTGGAGTCGCGAGAACATTGTTACACACAGAAGAAACGAAGGCTTCTGCTACAATTTAATGGCTTTGTATTTAAAATAAATTATTTAGATAAAGACTAATTAAAGAATGTAGAACACCAGGTACGACTAAGGAACTTACGACTAAGGAACGAGTGGGTTTGGTGAAGACATTTTAAAAACTTAAATATGTCTGCACACGATTTTAAATAAGAGCATACTGCATGTTTCTTTTTCTTGTTTGTTAGAGTGCGTGGGCGGCTTACATAACTGTTTCGAAAACTATAGCGTAACTTCACATCACTTCCCTGCAAGGCTGCCTTTACAGCAGCAGATAGACAGCTGCTCTTAAAAGAAAAGCATCTTTCTCAGCACACGTCAGCCCACCATTTCACCGGAGAGCCAAAAATCGGTAGGGCTTTGCCCATCACAGAAACTTTGTGCAGCAGCTCTGCATCCTGGCGGGTTTAATAGGAAGTGTCATTTTCGCACTCATCCGGGATCCACTTTCCGCACATCGTCCGGCGCGGGAAGGAATGTTCATTTTTGCGGAGGCCACGTTGGGCGGACTTTTAAACGTTCGGCTTGCGAGTAAGTAAGTATAAATATCATTTTTGGATGCATTAAAAGCGCTGAATATTTGATGATTGCGGGGCGATGGGAGGACGAAGCTGCGGGCAGTCAAGCGCCGTTGCACCATGCACAGACACTTTAAAAGGGAGTCTTAAGGAGGGAGCAGGCGAACAACGGTGGGAAGGAGTTATGATGGCATTAGTTTCAAATTAAGACATAGCAAAGACGATAAAGAATGCTGAAAAACTGCGTTGAAATGCTTAATGAAAGGTTTAAAACCTTTCATTCAACCTTATTTAAGAGGGTTTAATAAGGTTGAATTTACTTTATAAGAAATAACAACACCGGACACCGAAAAATAGAAAGTACTTACACAAATATTGTTTAACTTTTCACAATACTACAAAATGTGGAAAAGAAAGTTTGCCACTACTCTCCAATAATAAATTATCACATTCTTTTCGCATGTTTTTTAGCTTATTTTAAACATTTTTTATGCAAAGCATATGATTTGTTTTATCAGCAGATTTTAGTTATTCTATTAAAATTTTTTTTTACAAAATATGACAAGATAATCAAAACTCGAAACCTCAAATATGTTGTGAAATAAAGGCTATTCACTTGATTTAACAATTTTCTATGGTTATCTTCTTTTATTATGTGTTTTATGACGTTCTTATTACTTCTACGTTAAATAATTTATAATAGCATTTTGTTTTCCAAATTGTGGTGCCAATTATTGGTTATTTTTAATGCGCTTATTTAAAAAAGTAAGGTTATAGCTATATTTTTTCTCTCAAATAGCAATCTGTTTAAAATTTATTGTTTGTTATCAGATTCAAGTTTACCAGTAAGCTTAAAAATTTTCTTGTGAGCTGAGAATTATTAGCATTTGGTTAATAAGGACTTCACTGTTTCACACTAATAAAAAAAATAAATTTTATGCCAAATGACTTTTATATAAATGTCTAGTAATCTTCAAACATTACACCCTGTTTATAAAAACAGCAACAGCTTACTTAAGATGTTTTGATTATTACTGTTATCTGTCAGTGGTAGATACATTCAACTGGTTTCCAATGAAAAAAATAAAATAAAATTACTGTAGTAGATAACAATGACACCAACGCAAAATAAAGCAACAAAAAATTTTCCCAAAATGAAACGACTAATTTGACTGCAAAACCTTGGCATCTTCTAGCCGTTCTAGAGCGCCTACAACGCCAAATCCACCTGACTACTAAACGGACAGTAAATTGCAACCCAAACCGGACGTTTCTTTTCGGATGCCATAACAATGGACACGATCGGAGTAGCTATCTTTGGGAGGAAAATTACCACACCCACTGCCCTCACTTTGCTCCCAGACATTCAGGGCAAATTCACCATTTTTGTACGCTGAAAAGAGTTCTTTAGCCAAAGCCAGGTTTTTCACCGTGCATGACTCCCCCGTGGTGAATGGGGACTCCCAACAAAGAGTACGGTGATGACAGCGATGTTGATAAGAAAATTGCAGACAGAGGCCCTGAACGGCAACGATCTGATAATGGGGCGACTGCAGGTGCACTCACAACGGAGGCTACCTTTTGAGGACCAGCGGCTGGATGAATGTTTGGGTTTTGGGAGTAAAAGGATGAGCTTTTAATTTGATACTTGACTGCAGCAGAATACAGATGTTATTGATGATAGGTAAATGTTTCGAGACATGCTCTTCTCGGTTAGTAGTTGAAAAGCTTCAACTTATAGACCTACTGGAAAAATTACAAAAAAAAAACAATAACATACAAACATGGTTGAATCATTAAAAGGAAACAAAACATTCCTACCTTCTTATACCACACGACTAAGATATTTTGTTCCATACTCTAGTTGTATTAAAGATAGCTAGAAACAAACCATTCATCAAATTCACTTATCGCCTGCCCCAAAATTCACTTTTCCTGACCGGCCTGCAGGGGAGTCCTGCACGACACGACCGGACAGCAGTAAGGATCAAATAAAATTAATCGATCCCGAACTCAACCTCACCCTAACGAACTCTGACCAGCTGCTCCGTGGGCGATTGCCGGAAACGGTCCCTCGCCTTCAATTAGCGACCGGTGCGGATGCATCCCGCCCGGTGACAAATTTAATAAGTCAAACGTTTACCTGGTGGCGTTTTTTTCTTATTCCTCTTTCTCTGACAGTTCTCTTCGCGTTCTTTGGTGAAATTTATCGACTAGATGAGCCACTGTGAAACGATTCGGCCGTTAACGGTTAGAATTTTCATGGCTCTAGGCACCTAGCTTTTCAAGAAATGATTTCTGATTGCGATGAGTTAGTCTCTTTCTCTCTCTTGCTCTCTCTCTCTCTTTAATACGTGTTTCTACGCAATAGCACAAAAAAGAAAAAAATAAGAAAATGGTGGACATAAAGCATCCGGGAAAATAAATCGTTCTCGAGTAGTTTTCTGCAGGTTATGGTCAGTATCTTATATCCTATGCCGCACTGGTCACCGAAATTCCGTGATCCCTCCCGCTACCGTTCGGCACCATCCATCAATTAGTTGATGAAAATGACTATGACTCCACGGACGGTCCTTTCTCGATGTGCAAATGTGGGAGGCAAATATGTTCGGGGTGCGTTTCGGGCGCGCCTGCACACCGGAAGCCGCCCGGTTGCCGCTGGAAGGATGCTTCACCCTGACGCAGCTTAGCTGGAAAGATTAATGATGCTGCCGGCCCACGGGAGCATCGAATCGGACCAGGACCAGGGGTGGCTCGGTCCCACGGGGAAAACCTGAAACCGTCAGCGGGCAATCGAATTAAGGTTAACTCCTGTGGGTATGACACGGATTCGCTCGCTCGTTCGCTCGCTCACTTACCTCTACCGGTAGGTTCCGGGTAAAGTGGGTGCCCGAGTTGTCCATTACCGTGGCCGTGCAGGTTGTGGCTAACTGGTGGATTGATTTTGTACTGACTATTGATTTATCCGGACACGGTCATAACATTTTCACAGAATGTTGAAGAATGCTTGGCAGTAAGCAGTATTGAGCCTATAGCGAATCAATTTTAAAATTTCAGGTGATTTTTTCTTTTGACTGAAATGAAAACTTTAACTTAGAGAAATACATTTAAGTTACTATTATCTACTCGTGAAAACTAAATTTTTAACGTCTTAACTAATAAATAATAAATATAGCATAATTTAATAGTTTATTTTTAGTGTAAACAATAGTGTAAATGATGACAAAAATCGAGACGCATAAGATCAATTTGGAAATAAATGCATTTATATAGACCGTTTCGTAACAAAAAAAAAAACAAAATATACAACAAGCATAACGATTCTTAAACATTGTCACAAGGGTCTAAAGGAAATAAAAAACAGGGTCTTTTGTCTTGCTTTAGCGCGTGCTAAAAAATAAGCCTACAATATTAACAGAATTTTCGCGGAGCAAATTTGGTTTTAAAAAAATCATATAAAAGCAGATATTTGTACAGCAAATGCCAACAAAATACTTTGTACTGAAAGCAACCCATATCATAGCGGTGTGGCAAGAGCCCGTCATCCTCTAGAAAAAGAAGCTAAAACTGTTTGGTAAGCAAGCTATTACAAGTTTATTTATATTATAAAGAGATAAAGTTTTTTTTACCAAGATTTCAATTAATTTGATTCAATTAATAATCCAATTGTATCCCAGTATTCTATTAAAAATTCATCTTTTAATTGAAAAAATGTAAAACTTGATAAATGAACTATATATAAATTTCCATTATACTTGCAGCCATATTGACTTCTTCATGAGAATAATAAAAAAGATAGATTTATGTGAACATGTATTGGAGGGACGTATTATATGCTAAATTATCAGATCTAGTCCGGTGTTTCGTTTTATATTCAAGTCATTTCCAGGTTTTATGGATTAATCTTCCGCTTTTCAAATTTATTACAAAAAAAAACTACATTTCTTTCATTACAACTTAAAACAATCACACAATGTACGCACCTTGTGGATAACAACAAACCCACCAAGGCAGTCCTCTCTGCAACCTTATACAGCACATCGTCTTGAAATCGAAATTCACCATTGCCCCCGAAATAAAATCGTACACCGATTGGGCAATCATGCGGTCAAGCTACCGACCAAAGTCCCTGGTGCTCGGCGTAATTGAATTTCCACTTCGACGAGACAGAGACAGAAACAGCGAAACCCGAGAAAACAATCGAGTGCCACGGGAAGGGAAATCAAGCGATTTGATCGGAATCGTAACGCAGGTTTGGAAAAATAAAAATGCTGTCTTGCGTGGAGCTACACGTACCGCACGGAGTCGCCAAGTGCAAAGCGGGTAAATCCTTGATACCGAACCGATAAACCCATCGTCCTGGTTGCGTTCTCCCACCCGCCCGCTCACACGAGATCTTGATGGTTGAAAAATTCTTCCCTTATCCGCAGATGGTGGCCGGGGATGATTGTTTGCGGATGTCAGGAACAGTGCGAGCGATAAATCATACGGCTGGCAATACGCCGTCGATCCATTTTCCGTACGTGAATGCGTACGTACGGATCAGTTCAGTCATTTGCCGTGGTTCATTGGCATCGTCGGCAGGTTTTTCCGGGCGGTGGATGTAGTGGGATACAAAACGAGGTAAGGGATGACTTTCTTGACCGCACCGAGAGAAACAGAGAGAAAGAGACATGAATTCGCTCAATGCGACTACAATTGAATCGATTAATTTCCGAACAATTGCTTTTCTTCAAGTGCCTATAATATCTTACCGCTGCATATTTACACTTTACATCGCTGTGAATCGCTTGACAATGCAAATGAAAATTCCTTCCAAGACATGCATTCACCTTAGACTGCTTCTCCGTTTCCATGGTTACATTTTTTGTCTCAGTTCTATTAGATTTTCTCACTCGCTCGCTCTCATCTCGATCCCGTTCCACCTGTTATAATCAAAAACCAACGCAATGAGGCACAAAATTGATGAATTACTGACTCTGCACCGGACGACGGCGG
Source organism: Anopheles farauti (assembly GCA_000473445.2). NCBI lineage: Eukaryota > Metazoa > Arthropoda > Insecta > Diptera > Culicidae > Anopheles > Anopheles farauti. Next base: position 9,774,254 of record KI915042.1, read on the forward strand.
TCGTAAACGATTCCGTTCGGTCATTGGCGAACGATCGGGCTCGGTTCGACCGGTTTACCCTTACGTGTTGGTTCAATTTCACATGGAATTGTGCGACTAAGCAGTATGAGGAATTTTTTGTTTTGCTTTCGTGAGCAAGCACTGCGTTTGACGTGAATGTCAATAAGCAGTGGTTAAAGGTTCATAAAGCGTAAGGATACGTGAAGTTCTTTGAGGTAAAAAATTGTTAGAGCCGAAGAGTAGAACGAAGGGTAGTTTTATTATTAAATTGAATCAAATTAAAACTTGTCAATGATGGCAAAAATAATGAAACTATACTATACTTCATTGCAGATTATTCACTATTCCTCTTCCACAAATTTTAAAAACATCGTGTCATGTGTTTGCGCTTGTCTTAATTTAAAATAGGAAATTAAGCTCCCGTGAGACCCCCGCCACGTGAAGCAAAACTCTTCGTGCCAGGGAGCTCTCGCTTCTGTCTTTGTACAGATGGAAGATGAAGCCTCAAAGTTGCGTATAGTAGAGGAGAAAGACGGAGAACACAGCGTCGGGTGCTACGGAAGGGATTACTTGATCCCTTTGACTATGGACTACCAGTCCGTTATCGTGAGAATTCACGACTTGTCAGTCGATGTTTCGGATAAATCCATTGCCCGTTTCCTTATCAAATACGGCGAGTTGCGTAAAACATAATCATCATCAATGGCGGAAACTCTAATGTGTGTTTTAAAACCGGGAAAATCCGAATCCTTTATGTTATTGCCAAAACGAAACCGAAGGTAAATTTGTTAAGTATTTCGGACATGTGAAAATGAATTAGTAGTATTTGAATTTCGTCCTCCGATTGATTTATTTATGTTTGATAGAAAATTCACGCTTCAATGAGTTTTATGATTCTTGAACCTGCGCAAAAATCACGCAACAGTGCGTTTGCAAGAGAAGAAAATTAAAAAAATGATCCACTGAAGCACTTTGTCAGCTAGGATTGTCTTCGTAATCATGTTATTTTATCTGACTCAGCGTGAACCAAGAATCAATGAGACTTTTTTCATGACTTGTTAATCGTATGGAATAAAACATCTCAGATTTGTTTTAATATCATTTTCTGTAATAAATATTTCAGTCACAAGGTCTGTCGTAAAATATCGTTCGACTAATCAAAAAGACAAACAAAAACAGTACGTAGAACTTAATGCATGAAATCTAACCAAGTGTAATTAACAGAATATTATGACTAAAGCCCTAAGCAGTGCTAATTGTGTGTTTGAGAACCTTATCGGCTTATGAACGATTACAATGTATCGCACTCAAATCATCATCAACATATTTAGAGGAATAGAAATCCCGCCCATCGAAAAACCATGGGCCCAGTCGGTACAAGCACTAATCGTTTCGCGCGAAAAAGAAAAGCCTCGGCAGCGGGGAAAAAAACCCCACATTTCGCTACTCTTTTCCACAACCGACCTCACCCATCATCGCCCGTTCATAACCCACCACGCGATACGGCAAAAGTAGCCGCGACACTTGGGGGAAGGATAAAAATTAAATTGCCTTTTTATTGCGACACTTCCAATGATTGCACAACGACGCGAAACACGGCGGCTGCGTGTAGTAAAGCGTCGCCCCGCTTGACATTGCCACGCTTAAGCAAGCTTAAATAAAATACGACTCAAAAAAAAGCTTCATGTATGGCCCGCTCACACCCACCCAGATCCCGGGTGACCGTTCGCGATCCATCGATCAGTGAAATAGCGCGGACGTGTGTAAGCGCGGGCAACGAAGCAGGTGATTTTAATATTTTTTATCCGCATTTTTTTAACATTTTTTTGTGTCGAATATTTGAAACTTGTGGGAGAACGCAAATTGATCGAAATCATAACTTCGAACAGTAGCGGAACTATATAGGGAAACTTTTTGTACGCATTTTTTTTTACTTCATTTGTTTACATCCATGCAAAGCGGAAAACGGAACCTAATCAAAATGTGCTCCAATTCCGGGCTCGCACACACGCACCTACTATGATGCTCTCTAGGTCAATCGAGCCGCTCCACTATTGGGTGGGGCGGCTATTTTTCCATCTAATCAGCACACATACACACGCGCGTGCAAATCGTGCCTGCATTGGAATGCGTCAAACGAGATGAACCTTCATCTGAGCTGACCCCGGTTCGGGCCGCCCATTACCATCCGGCACCCTCACCATCCTCACCCCCGGTCACCCCCTCTCCCGCATCGTTTGCCAGATAGCGTCGGATACATCTCTAAACGATCCATCCCGATAAGCCGGCGGTCGGTGGAGCACAACGGGGAGAGGGGAATGGCACGGTTGATGGTAAAACCCGAAGTGGCAATAATCTTGATGTACAACATACACCGCCCCGGCAACCAGCATCACGAACTTCCCCACCGTGGATCCTCTGCCACCACCGGTGGGGCCCAGGAGGCACTTCAATAAGTGAATGATATGTTGTACCCTTTTCCGCTTGGTGCTTCGCCGGTGGTTGATGACTGCAGTACCAAACGCGCGCGCTCAGAACGGTGGTCGGTATCGCCAAATAAAGAAAAAAAGAAAGAACGACAACACGAGCAACACGAGAGGGGCAAGTGATTGCGGTGTTAAAAAATGTGCTTCCGTTCCGGATGTGTGCGGTTGCCGCACCCATCACCCCCAATCCCGCCTCGTACCGGATGGGACACGTTTTGCTCGATGGATGAGAGGCACCGATCGAAAACACTCCAGCAGGAGAAAGGGAAGGTCCCCGGGACGCGATGGGTGTAAAAATGTTTATACACCATAAATTCAGCGGAGGTGAAATAAAATTTTATAAAATATTTTATTTCGGATTATTATTTATATGTACCTTTCTACAGTGCTTCGTGGCACCCGTCAGCACGTTCACACACACACACACACACGCGCGTGATAGAGATGGTGCTCCAAAGGTTTATGAAACTTGTACCACGAGCCAAGATCGTCATCGGCACCAAACTTCTCTCTCTCCCTCCCTAGAGTGAAAACGTTCGGTGAAAGGCTACGAAGTAAGGCGAACGTGAAGGGTGGCTTTCCACCACCTTGCCGACGATGGATCGACCCCACTTTGGGCTTTCCGTTTGACTTATGACCACCGTGCGGTGGCCCAGCATCGACTCGAAAATGCTCCGGTTAAATGAGGCAGGTTTCGTTTAGAAACTGTGTTTCGCGCTTTAGGTTTCGGTGCCGTTGTAGTAGGAAGTGATAAATAAAGCATTTTATCGTGTAATTGAAGTTTCCTTCTTCACATCCGTACGGTGGCTCGGCATAAAAAGCAGCTTATAATTGTGGCAAAAATTATGTGACAAAACTGGATTTGCTTGCCGTAGGGTTTTTTTTTGTTTTAATTTATTGACTTGAAAGGCGAAAGGCATGTGTGCGCCGGGTTCGTTTAAAATCAACTCTTTATTTCCGGCCGTTATGAAGTCCGTTTGACACGGTAGAATATTGCTGAAAAGTTTTCTTTCGCAATGTATGGTGTTCGAATGAATTATTATACTATAGGTTTAGCTAATTATTAGTTGATTAAAATTCACTCCCTTTGGTACAATGGAGTCAATGGAGTAATGGAGAAAGTTCTATGGACAAAATAAATGGAAAAGTACGAAGGGTGCCTTTTGAAAACAACCTATAATTTAATAGTTGTGTAAACAAACTTTTTTACTTTTAAGAACTTTCAGAATTTAGTTAAGAGATGTTAGCAATTGATGTAGTAATTGATGTAGTTCTTTTTAAATAAATGACACAAATCACCGTCATGTTTGGAACAAATAATCAATAATCTCCTTGAACTTAAAGCAATTTTGACATCTTATTATTGTGTATTAATTTAATATTATGATAAATTACAATACAGTATTATATAAAAAAACAAACTGTAAAAATCTGTTGATTCATAACATTAAATTCCGCTATATTTGCTCAAAAAGCACCTTTTCTACGGAGTGTTGAAAGTATTAAGAAGGATCGGTGTTGTAGTTGTTTTGCTCTCGATTAGATGTTGAAAAGCACCAGTTGTTAACCGAATGGGTCTGCATTTTGTTTCAATAAAGCAAGTTGTTTGCAAAATAAATTGGCTCTCAAAGCTCACCAACAGACGATAGCAACGCTTCACTTTATGTAGCACGTTTATTCAACATACGTTCTAACAACGACATCCTCACGATATTTGTTCCTTCTCTAAAACAAGATTTCAATCTCCACACAAGCGACACACGCGCAACCGGCTCGTTGTATCGGCTCGTTCTGCACGATAAAACAAAAAACCTTTCTCCCGCATGCCAACACCTAACAACCGGGAACCGTTTATTATGATCTAATCGTCAACACCATCGTGCCAACCTGGAAAATAGGCATCACTTAAACGGAGAAACCTCCTCCACGCCTAGAATCGCTTCCCACCGACCCGTTGCCTCTTGCGCACGGATGGAAAATGCAAATCGGCCACCTTCCCGGTCTTACATGAAAAATCAATTTTGCCTAATCTACATCGCCTTAGCGGAGCGCTCCGAGTTGGGTGCGGGGTGGTGCGTGTTCCGGTCGAGGGCTTTTCAGCTGCCATCGCCCAGCCCACCCTCCGATGATGTGATAACCGCATATACAAACGTACACACATGAACGCGGACATCTCGCAGGGTTTCCGGTTCCGGGCGGCTCGTCCGTCCCAGCATCCAGGCTCCGGGCGTATGATGATCCCGTGCCACTTTGTGGTCTCCGGTGGCTGCCAATTTCGCTTCCGGGCTCCACGTTTTTCGGTGAATGGCGAACGCTTCCTTGCGATCTCGCGCAAGTGTGATACGATTTCCGTTACATCCATTTCCGCTTCCCGTAAGAGTGTGCGTGTATGTGTGTAGCTGTGCCGTGGAATGATATCAACATAACACAGGGTAAAGGAAGCTTAGGACGACAGAGGGCAAAAAACGAAATAACACAGAATAAAAAACATTTCATACGAACTCGTGTGAAGTGCACTATGAGAAACTACTGGGTGAAATAATAAAAACTAAAACTGAAGTAAAAATAAATGTTAGTACATTTAAAACAAGCTAATACTTATTCTTTTAAAATTTCTTGAATTCATGAAATTTTTTTCCGTATTTGTTAGGTTTTCCTTCCATAGATTATCCTTAGAAAATAATGAACAATGGCTTATATAAATAACAATACCTTATACATTCAATTTCATATTGTTTAATATAAACCGATAATTCCAAAACAAATTTTCCACCTATCAATAACTTCTATTTCTATTAATTGAAGAATTATTTCTAATAAGTAAATTAATTATACTTGTTCGTCGTATGTTTAATGTTCTGTCTGACTTTCGCTTCCTTATTAAAAAAAAAATCCGGATCTAGTTGGATTTCAATGGCGGTATGTGTATCAGAGGGATTTTAAAATAATGGTATAGTAAAATAATCCATATTGTAAACAACTACTCATTTGTTAGCTTGTTATAACACAAAACATAGTTAAAAAGCTTTCCGATAAAACGTAAATAAAGATAACAGAGTGTTACCCAATTTTTGCTCTACTAACAGTTCACCTTTTCTGGATACTAAAATTATGCGATTCTGATTCCGACTTTAGTTTCAGCTCAAAGTTAGATACCTGTTTTCTATATTAAACACCATAAATAGCAAAAGTTACATATTTTAGTGACGAATGAGGAAAATATATTGCCAAAAGCTAGAAAAGACTGCTTTCGGAGACGAATCGGCTTTTATACCAACTAATGGAGGAATGCCAAAAATAATGGCACCCTAATAAATCATAGTTGGAACGAGGAAATACCATTAAAATTATATAAGTAAAATCCCAAACTGTAATTTCTTGCTCATTTTAAACGATTGGCCCGTCATTTGCCCAGCAGTTGCCCACAGTATTGTAGCGCAGGGAAAGCTTTCACCGTGACCATGCGTTACCGTGGCAACACCGAAACCGAACACTGATGTACGGTAATGTGATTGGAATCGTGCCATATAGTGCCTATTTTCCACCTCGATAATGTAACACCGTGTGATTATTTCATTAATATTCATCGTAAATCTAGTGGTTCTTCTGTGTCCCCGTACTCTTTCTTTCTGTCTCTCTTGCGTGTACGTTCGATAGGGGCTTGAATAGTGCGGCAGCTTGAATCTTTCACGTTGGAAAGTATTCATACGCCATTGCCGTGCCACGAGGAAAGAATATTTTTCCTCACGGATTCACGTCACGTTCGGTGTCGCTCACCTCCCGCGAGCTCCAATCATGCATGCATGCAGTTTCGTGCGCGTTGAGTGTTTTTTTTTCGGGCACATTTTTTGCCAAACATCACCGAAAAATAAAACCCATCCCCACGACGATACGGCACGGGAAATGTAAACATGACAGTTTACTCATGACTTTCCGATTGAATGTGATAGATTTTCCACCGAGCGGACGCTGCCCCTAGAGGAGGGGTGGAAAATAGGTTCGCAAGGAACGCAAATAAAAAACTGCTACCGGAAACCGACTGCAAAACCGAAACCTTTCACGCGCTCTTTCCGATCTCCGTCACCGGCAATGGCGGAAGCTGTAATGGATGTTTTAAATTTCATCACAAGCGTCACTGCACACACACACACACACGCATGGAAGAGAAACGGCGATTATCGTCAACGATCATCACCAAACAGAAGGAAAGAGGGAAAAGGGGCGTTAGAGGAAAACACAAATAATTAACGATGGATTACAGAGCGCTCAGCAAACCCAAGGCGAGCGACGGGATGACGATTTCATCCTGCTGACTCGTCCTGGCAACGGGTGTTTTTAAATCCTTCGCCGGCATCACCGTTTTGTATCGCCGGCGCCGGTAGCCAACAACAGCCGGCAATGCAAAATATACGCCCATTATTCATATTGTGCTTCTTGCGCGTCTCGCGCTTGATTGGGATTGTCTTCTGCTGATTGCAGCAGAAAAAATTCAATAAAAAACCGCCGATGGGCTCGACGCAAAAATGCTCGGCCCGGGATGCAGTTTGTGTACATCACGAACCACTCGTTCGACCCAGCCCGCAACGCGAATCTCACCGCCGCCGTCGAAGGATATCAAAATATTGCAAACAAACTGCACGAAGGATTTTTTTCGCCTCCGTCAGCCTTTAAATGGTTGGAGAAGGCGCTCGGGTGGGGGGTTGTGGGAGCGGAAGAAGCGAAGCATGGATTATTACTTCTGCAGGTGCCCCGGTTTGCTCGTTTTCCAGCCAACTCTTTGGCCTTTTATTCAGCTGACATCGGCAGGATTTTTGTTTACAGCATTTTCAGCGCGGTCACAATACGAAGTCGCTGGCTGATTCGATGATTTCTTAGAGTTATTAAATTTGGATTTGATGAGAATCATTAAAAGTATGATCGTATTTTACGGTGACAGGAAGGAGTGCGATACAGAATGTATAAAAATTGAAAAGTTCCCGTGCAGTACACGGTGAAATAAAATAATTTAAAACCCATCTCTCTTCACCGGTTAAAGCTACCTTTTCAATTCCGCGCGTGAGACATTTGGCGGTGGGTGCGGACAGGTGCACACCGGTGGTGCCGGTATTCACGACCAGAGATCGGAAATATCATGTCCAGGAAACATTTTGGCATTTATATTATCAGCAGCCAGCCGCCTTCACACGAGCGTCGAGGCGTCAACGACGTGTAGCAGTGCATTGTGTTGTCTGTATTCCGATGCGGTCCCTTCACCACCTTTGCATAGAGCAACGCTGCAAATCCCTGCCCGTAATGGAACGATGGTGTAGAGAGAGCAGCAAGGAAGCAGGAGGAAGTGGACTTGGGCGATACGCAACACATTGGGTGGCGGGTGTACGTCCTCGGTATGGAAAATGAAATGCCAACCAGCCTATGCCAAGAGGGTCTACCGAGTGGCATTTGAGCGGGCTGTGCTGTGCGATGGGTTGGACGAGTGAAGGGAGGATGTGTGAAGCATAGCCGGAAAGGTAGCCCGCACACCACTTACACCGTACCCCGTTGGAAAAACCGGTAGAAGGACTTGCACAATGCGTCTCCCGAAGAACGTTCTGATTTGGAAAATGTCACATGAATGCTATTTCTATTCGATTTTTGAAAGAGCTTACAACTTTATTCGTATAAATGTGTGAAATTATTTCAAAATACACATAAATATTTAAATATATTTAGTGGTAATTAAAAAACGTCGTAAATACATTAACATAAAAATTGAAAATAACACATAGTATAAACATTGGATTAATGACAGATTTCTAATGCTCTGAAAGAATTTAGAGTTTTTGAGTCCATTTATTTGAACTTTTTTAACGAAAAATGAAACTAAATTGAAAAATCTTTTGCAATTCAATGTTGCAACACATGACAGTTATAGAAAAAATCATTGATAAAAATAATAAAAATAATAACAAAATTCCGTTCGTTTTCGTATTTAACTTGTATTTTCCTTCGTTGTTACTATTTTGTTAAAATTACATCAATTTTACCTTCATCGATGTTGCTTCAGTTAGTATTTTTCAGTTCTTTTTGTTGTGTACTATTGTTGTTAAGATCAATTGGATTCGAATTTTCTTATATATCATATTTCAAGCACTTTCTTTTCGCATGTACTGGTTTTTACAAAGCCTTCAATTTGTATTATTTTTTATAAGCTACTTCTATTGCTATTGCTTTTCTACTAACATTTTTCTCTGACAGTTTTTCAACTCGCTTAGGTGATTTACGAAATTTATAATCATTGTTTCAGTTATACTACATGATACGCTAAATATTCCTTGATGAATCCCAATTCTTTTTGTGTTGCATTGAAATCTTCATATAATTACAGAAAACTCGTAATATTTCTACATTGTAGTTTATTCAGTGTCTAAGACTCATTCTAAAACGTCAATCTTAAATGTAATCGTTTTCTCATAAAATGATTTCTATTTTTATTTGCTTTCCTTTATTACGTTGAGTTAAAGTTTGAAAAGTGTCTGTTTCATAAAACTTTTGGTGTTTAATTGGTTTTGGTTTGTCGTATCCGGTACGCTTAACTCATCACCTTATTAAGTTTTCATTTGAATTGATAATAATAATGTGATAATAATTGTATTAGAATGATTAAACAGCTTTTAATTGTTTTTCATCCTTCTTCCACGCTCTAAACTCATGATATATTATCCCGCACGAGCCACTTCGCAATAGCTATGGGCCTGGAATTAGTTTTCTGCTTCCGTGGGCAAACAGTGTGCTTCCCTCACTTCCCACCCGGGACAGAGGGACGTTAAAATTAAAACGAAAAAAAAACGAAAAAAAAAAAGAGTTATGATACCCCCCGAGTGCTGAAAATATTAATTACACATCAAGCTCTGCGAGCATTAATGCTCGGCATCTCTTAACCCAAGTCGGTGCTTCGGCGGGCAACGGGGCACAGGAAGCGGTTGATGAAGAAGCAACAGCATGACGATGGTAAAGTTGATGATGTTGGTGGTGCTGATGGCTGGAGTCATGAACGAAGGCGGCAGCATGGGTTAGAAGCGTGGCGCGATGGGGATACAACGATTGTAGGCAGTAGTAGCGGATGGCGGCGTTGACGAGAAGCGGAAGTGTATGTAAATAGTGCATAAGTGCACACACCACCACCACAACCAGCCTACTGCGTGTGTGTGTTTGTGGGGTGAGCCTGGTGCGGAGGAATGCTTGCCGAACAATCAGTAGTACTGATATGATTTCATTCAAAAACCCATCCACATGTCCACATCATCATCCGTCCTGGGACGGGCGGCTGGCGAAGGTCGGGACCGTTTGGGTAGTCGAAGGGAATGTGATGATGCCATCACAAGCATCATGGCAGATGGGCCGATGTGTAGGGGAAGGTTATGTTGTCACTTCGCAACAACGAACGAACGGTGCGACGAAGGAAGCAACGGCTTCGGATGTGATGATCACCGACCAACCGACCGACCATCCGAATACATGCAGCTTGTGCGGTCGCATCCGTCGATGCTCGATTCGAAACCCAACTCGTAATACCACTCATCCCTCGCCCCCCCCCCTCCCCACACACACACACACACACACACACACACACACACACACACACACACATATAACATTTACGTTGAGGAACCATTTCAGTGGCGGAGGTATGACATAAATGCGCATGAAACAGCGAATTGTTTTTAATGAATGCTCGACTCCGACAGTTGACCGACCGAAAAGTGACGATCGTCCTCCGGGCCCGGGCGACTATGACGATGTTAATACGTCCACGGATCTTCTGCTGCTACGTGTAATGCCTCCGGGTGACCTGACGCGAGATTAGTCCCGGCCACTCGCTCTCCCCTTTTGTACCGTGCACAAGGAAGATATTGATGAAGCTGCACGCGTTCCACCAAAAACCACTCGTGTGCCAAAAGGTGCAAGCTCATACCGAACGCATTCGCCTTCAGCTGCAGATGCATTCCAACCCATTGGGCTGACGGTTGAGGGAAGGGGGAGGCTCTCAACAACACCGGGCGAGAACATTAGCGTCAATTTCTGATGGCAAATTCTAATTGAAACATGAAATTGCGCGAATATTTTCACCTGCGAGTGTTTGCACCCGCGACTGAAGGGTAACGCTGCCGTTGAAATCGGTAAGGGAAGTGTAATTGAATCTAACAAACAGTTTATCCTGGCTCGCTTCGTTGACTGTTTTGAAGGACGAAAAGGTAAATGCAAAAGTTTGGTAGTATTTATTTTCCTGAAATGAGATGTTTGATTTTGGAATTATTTAATTCGCGACCGACTTGCGCAATCGACTTGAAAGTGTAGTATTCGATAATTTAAAAAATAACATAAAAAGCATAACATAAACATGATTCCAGACAAATATTCCTAAAATTTATAGCAGACATATATATTGTATTGATTTTAAAAGATATAAAAAATTTATTTTCTAAGTAAAGCAATCACTTGATTTCGTATTTTTGTATATTTTAATTGTACGTTATGTACATGCCTTATTAATTTTATCTTTCAACCTGTTAACTCACCGACTTAAAAGTAGTAGCAGTAATAGCAGTTTGATGAAAGATTCGAGCAAAGTATTAAATACAATAATTTATAAATATTTACTACAAACAATAAATTTAAGTTTTTTATGTGCTTTACAAATTTATAAAATAAATTTCAAAAAATGTTTGTCAAATAAAATGTTTGTGTTTAAAGTAAACAAGGTTTATTTCCATTCTAAAGAATTGGAATTGTTTTATGATGCGAATGATTTTTATGCTCATTTCGAATGACGGATTTTTAAGTGCGTATTCCTGTTGTTTTTTTTCAAAACAAAAAACGTTGTATAAATTTCCTAATTCACTCAAAATCACTCAATTACGTTTGGAAACCACGTAAGACAATGAATTTAAACAAAATGGCCAAATATCACCACGCTACCCGGTAGCATACTTTTGAAAACACTCAATAGCTGCCGGTGGAAATCGAAACAAAAATACTGCTGAACGAATGTCCAGTCATCATCTCTGGTTCCGGCACTCAAAACCGCTGTATGAAATATTTCACTAAATAACCGAGCTAATCGAACGGAACGGACAGAATTTGATACCGAAAAAGTAAACGAGCTTGTTGAAAACTTGTTGCACGAAAAACCAACCGTTCAGTGCTCCTCACCCGCTGCTTTCGCTCAACAATTCGATCACGCCAAAGCAGACGAAAAGATCGATTTAATGCCGGATACCGGTGTTCCCGGTGGAGTTCCCCTTTGGAAAAAAGTTTTTCCCCATACCAAGTCGGTAAAAAGCCATAACTCATCGTTTTGGAAATTCTTTCCGAATTAGCTTGCTTCATTGCAAGCGGGATAAACCATCTTAGGTGAAAAAAGGTGTTTTCCTTGTTCGAAATGGGCTGATTCGGTTGGCTTGTTGGTACATGCGTCACATGCATGATGAGCCTCATCACCAGTGACATCAAATATGCCATTCGATTTCGCTGTCACCTTACCAGTTTGCGGTTCGTTCCAGCCGCGGGGTTCGATTTGGAAACTTATCAATAAGACATAAAGTACGTCGCGCAATAAAATAACGTGCCTCCAGTGAGGTTTTGGGAACTCGACTCGACTCAGCGGATCAGTGCCGAAGGGAAATGTGTATTGAGAAGGGGAATTTGCTTCTTTCTTCTCCATCGCGTACTCCGTATCGTACCGCACTCATTTCCTCGATCCGATCCACCTAGCAGCTAGCGAAAGCTTGCACTAATAGATTTAAAAGTTTTTAATCACTTATGACTGATTCGCGCGGATGGAAAAGAAATATCCGCTAAAACCCGCAGCGGACGAGCGCCGGAAAGACAAACGGTACCGCCGTCGGTTTATCCGTCTTTTGTACGTCGCTAGGGCTGGTATTGTAGTCGCGTTGGCCAACTTGTTCCAACCGGATAAAGCACCCTTCTAATTCGGAGATTACAAAACTTATCCGCACGCCGAAAATGATCCGGCACGCTTGGGCTGGTGTCGGTGTTGTGTGGAATTTCCTCAAGCCGGAAACGGAAACGAAAGACACAAGCCGATAGACAAAAAAAAAACGCCGAATATCTTCCGCGCACGGTGCGCAAGTGCTCGAAACGCACACATAAACGGAACGGCGAGATGCCTCTAACTCTTATTTATCCTTCTCGTGGGGCCTTCGGCTGAGCCACCCCGTTGCCGTGGATCGTGGAGTTCGTTTTCTCGCGGAACCAGCGGAAGAGATGCCAGTGTCTCCGGGCAGGTACCCGCACACGACGGTGAGTCGGCCGCGAAGGCGAAACCGGTGCGGTTGGAGATTGTGGTCAGGGCTTAGGGTTTTATGGTTATCCTCTTGTTGCGCGCCCCGAGCGTGAGTTATGGCGCGGTTTGTCACCCATCCGGTGCGACTTTGCCTAAGACTTTGGTTGGTTGGATGCCGCTTTGCAACACCTTTTTCGTTTTGCTAAGAGGAGCTGCTGTTTCTTTTTTGTTTGCTTTTGGAGCGGGAGATCCGGCTGGCGGTGGAGAAAAAGCTTATGCGGGTAGAAAAATACCACTTCCACACAATAGATTCATTGCGTTGCGACGGAGAGAGTGTCTTTTCTATGATGCGAATAGCTGAGCGTATTAGAAGATTTCGGTTTCGCGTGCATCTTTCGTTCAGATTATATGAGTTCGCGTAAAGCGCTCCTTGCGATAAGCTTTCTGGTGAACAATATAAAATAATAATAAAACACATGGAGGTAGCCAACAGGTGATCAACGTAAAAATTAGGTTCTATCTGGGGAAAGATCGGATAAAAATTATGAACAAAACACAAATTTTTGGTAATTTTTGTTCTACATAACCTTCATATTTTGCTAATGACGCTTAATCAACTTACAAGAGATGAAATGAAATGTTCGACTTACAAGAGATGAAATGAAATGAGAAAAGAAATGAACTTTTCTCTTGAGTTATGAATGTTTTGATAAAGAAAAAATAAATGGATCTATAATGTCCAGTATCCTTTGACTATGATCTACAAATACTAGAATACTGAGTCTTAATATAAGAAATAGTTTGCCAGCATATTCACTACAATTTATTACATTGTTTTTTTTGCATTAAAATTATTTCATTATAATTCTAATTTTCAGAAATTTTGTAAAGTAGCTCAATAAAAGCTTATAGCATTTTTGACGCATGATGTTATAAATAATATTAACGCTTGCACACGATAGAATAGACATTTTAGTGTTTCCATGTGTATTCGTTATTCGATGTTAAACTATTTTTCACACCAAAATTTACATTGCAAAAATAGATAATAGAAAAAGTTTTCGCTTTCAATCAAAATCTCGAATAAACAGCACAAATAATTTTTCATAGAACCTTGGCAAAATTGGGCTTTGATTTAGACAGCATCATTGTCTTTGAAACTAGACTAGGTGAAACGAACTATACGATTTTCTGCTATTTTAGCAAACAGGTTTCAAAACTAGATTGGCAGAGTATATATTCTCCAAATTTTGTTTTGGAGTGAAGGAATGAATATGAATCGAGCAATTATATTCAAATATATTTGAAGCTGGTTTAGTGAAAGTGAGAGCGATGATTCAGAAATACTTATAACAGTTTTTTTTTTAATTTGAAGAAAGCTTGTGCAAAAAAATTGGATTTTATTTTTATCACATATTTTTGATTAGAATAAAAAAAACAAAATTAGATCGCTAATATTTTTCAACTCTTTGCCCCTTCATTTCATTTCTTTCGTTTTTACATGTTTGTTCCCTCTCAAGGATATTTCTCTTTCTTCCGAATACGGATGTCAAATTTAAATTGATTTTCATGTTTTCGATGTAGTAAAACAAAAAAGAAAACAATGACAGGTCTTCTGACCTTTCCTTTTCTAAATTCCTTTCCTTTCAAATCTTTTAAAACATCACCCCGCTATGGAATGGTGATGATATGTCACCGTTTATGTCCCACCGTAAAAGACGGCAGAAGAGTTTTCCATTCCACCAGCAGCGCCAATGGATATGGTTCAAAGTCTGTTATACTCGAATGCTGATATCTTCACCCCCATCCCATCCTCGTCATCGGCAAAGGATTGCCCTTCCGTTTCGTTTCGGTATCATTCCGCTGTTGGATTTATTACTGTGCAAAAGTTTTCACTCAGCCGCGCGCCTTTCCAGCCCGTGAAGTCAGTTTACTGCCGGCCTGTTGATGATTCGACCGTCGTTTCCGAGGATGCAAAACACGGCAGCTCTACCAGATCGAACGCGACCCCCGGAATAGTAAATACGAAACAAGGGATTTGAAGCAATCGGGAAATCTCTCCCCTGCCCCTCGTTGGAACGTCGTATGTTGTTGGGTGTTGTTGGATGTCGATTGTGTAATTTTGTAGACTTTACAATCTACTTAACAGCACGGGCGACATAAAACTTTCACGCTTGCAGCGAAAGGGTGCTGTGAGTCCGTAACAATGGATAAGATGTCCTTAACAGATGTAAAACAGTAAAGCTTCATCGGTTTCTGGCGAGGGTGATGATCTCGGAAGACTCCATGAGCTGGCTTATATGACGGGACGCCCGTTTTGGGAGATTAATTTTAATAAAGTTCGTTAATCGGAGTGCTCCAAGCGAATGGTGATGAGAAGATGACCCATAAAACGTGTGCAGTTTAAAGTGTAGAACAACCGGTGGACATAAATTATTAATTAGTTGGCCACATCCTCGATAGGATTTACACCTTACAAACTTCAAAAGATCTCGCACGTGTGAGTTAAAATGCGCTAGATGTTTTTAAGATTTTGGAACAAGCGCGATCAAAACCATCACTCATCTCCATCTAAACGCACTTCACCTGCCCATCGACCCATCATTAAATTGATGTTAAATAGAACATTTCCCGGTGCGGTTTTCTGTGTGAATGTACAGCAAAGCGCCTCTATCAAGCTTCTTTTTGCTCCATTTTCCCATAAAAACTTACGAAAATGGGTCACAAAATCCATTCCACTTTCAACCGCCAGGAAGTTACACACTACGGCAGAGTTATCCACGGAATGTCCGGCAAATGGAAGGATGTTCGTTTCATTTACTCACTCCACTGTCCAGGTTCCTTTCTTCCCCCGAGCAAAGGTAGATTAGGGTTTGAAAATAAGGTAATAATCATAATCTACCTGAAAAAATGAGCTCGAACCACTTCAGCAGAACGCACACACGTGTCCGGGGGTTGGGGTGTACGTGGAAAATGTCGGAAAGTAGCCACAATGCCGCCTATTCCTTCGATAAAGCCTACCCGGCGATGTTCTCTGCGGTGGCCCTTTAGCGGTTGTTTAGTTCTCCCATATCCATATCTTCTCGTTGTGGTTAGAGTTAGTTCATGCGACTAGTTTTTTTCTTTTTTGGTCGCCAGAGTTTTTTTTCTTCCGCACCCGGAAGCCCATTTCCGACGGATGCTACAGTTTACAAAGTGTGAAGTCATCGCAAAGATCACGTTCAAAGGGAAGCAGAAAAAATACTAACCCTCTCAAGGAGCGTGTTCGGTGGGGTGGGACGAAGGTTGGGAAAACTCCACCAGGGCCCATCTCAAAGAAGGTGGTTGTAATGTTCGCACCAACACTCACGCACCACTCGCCATGCTCGTAAAGTGCACCAATCTACGGCCTATCGGGGCTGCCTTCGCCAGGAGGCAAGTGCGTTAAGGTGTGTACATTGTGCTCCCTATCGTCTTGCTGTGGTCATTTCAACATGCGAAAAGGCACCAAACGCAAAACCCAATTGGGAGCTCACCTATCCGGCCGGTTACTGTTGGGCATAGAAATGGGCTGTTCAACGAAGGCTCGCCATCCTCCTGAAGACGAACGCACCAACTAACTCCCAACACCGGACTGGACTTTTATATGTCCGTGCAACTGTTGGGACTGTTTGGCGTGCGTCGTACGACGTCGTTTGCGCCAAGTTGTTGCGCATCGCCATTAGGTTTCGGAGTGCACACAAAACCCGAACCGGAAAAGGTTCCGAACACGAAACAGCGTCCTTCGGCCGAGTGCTGGGCATAAGAGTTCGTCAAACCGAGTCGATGACGTTTAAAAGGGGAAATTTTATGCTGACGCTACTGCGCAGAAACGGGCTGGTTGAAAGTGGCGAATGTGCGCTACATTCAGAGAGCGTGGAAGCTGGAAACTGAGAATCCTTGCATGGTCACGGTGAGAAATATGTCGCACAGGGTGTCTAAGGTACATTTAAATCATTTTAATATTGACTTTTAATAGTTCTGCTAAAAAGTTTTTGTAGAAAATGATATTTCATTAATATTTTTTCATTTTCATTTTGATTGTTACATTTTTTTCATTTATTGTTGTAATCATCGTTTTAGTCTCCTGACACAAGTTTTGCTAAACTGAGATGATATTTTGTAATCTATTTTAATTATTTCATTTTTCGTTAAAGTTTTTATAACGCTCTTAAAGTAAGATTAAATATAAACATGAAGACACGGCAAAAAACTGTTCAAATTTGTACAAATTACAATTTAAGTCTAGAAACTAACTTCGTCTTACATATAAATCAAATATTCAATATTTACTTTCGTGCAAAGTGTTTTTGAGATCTTTTGTTTTAATTTTTATATGTTTTCATCATTCAACTAGATCGTTTTATATTTTAAATTTAATTTTATTATTTACGTTTATGTGATATATTGTGCATTCATATGCTTTTATATGCTTGCATATGCTTTTATTCAAAACTTATTGTTTGATAAACTTATATATTTCAATATTTTTACCCTTTTTAATTAATCTGATGTTTATATATATGCAAACAGGCACAACATTTTGAAATTATCAATTTTTTATGAGTTAAATATCTAGTTGTTTGTATTGGTAATAGGTTTCAAGCAATAATTCATTGTTATCAATAACATTACTATTCTTATGTTGCATGATTTTTATTTGCGGAATAAATTGTTAATAACAGCAAAATTGTATTTTGAAAGAAAATAAAAAAAAATGCATTTTTGATCATTTGTCTCAGCCGGGCGAGTAAAATAATTATTTTCAATAGATTCATTTATAAAAAAACATAATTTGTTTGAATCCTCGTTAGTTTACAACTTCCTAACCCCATAGTTTACCATTTTCTTACAAGAACAAAATCAGCATTCCCCATTCAAGGGGAAAACCCATTTCCACACATACACATATCTGCAAGATAACTCTCTGTTCTTCTCGGATGCTCCCTGAAATACTCTCCCGATGACGCTAGAGTTCCACTAACACCAGCAACCGAAGGAGCCAGTTCTCTCAACACACACTCACGCAGTGCTCACAGTACAATACGTAAACGGAAACCCGACGTTCGGCAAAAGGATAACGCGGCGAGCATTTTCTCGCCGTGGGGGATGAGTTTCCGAACGGGATGGAATGTCCACCCGACTAGTGACGGGATGATGGGATGACGGAGGCTGGATGCTGCGTGTACACGACTCACGAACCAAAGGAGAGAGTTTGCCAGACTCCATCCTTCCAGACACGAAGGAAGGGGGGTACCGGGGTATAAAAGCGCCGGAAAAAATCTTTCCTGCGAAAGTCGTCCGTGTGACGTTCGTTCGAAAGCATTACATTCCAGGGCACGTTGCTGGCGGGCACGTTACGTTCAAAGAATCTGGCGACGAAATCTGTGCAGTTGTGTGTATGTGTGAGTGTGCGTGTATGCGTATGTGCGTACATCAACGAAAGGGATTAGAAACACTTATCGCAATTGCAACTGCAGCCCCGGTGCATCCCGGTGCAAAAGCCAACGGATGCACTCGTGCGTTAACTGCATTGTGCGTGATCAAAGGACGTGCATTGAATGCATCGTGCGGAGGGAGGACAATTAATTGATGTGCCTTGTGGATGGTGCAACAGTGGTGCAATGGAGTGGTGTTCGTACCGTATTCGAGATGACTTTATGGTGAATAATGGCTTGCAGCTACAACGATCGCGTTTCATTAGTGCAAACACTTGTAAGGTGATAGGAATGGAATAGTGAAAGCGTTAAAGAATTGTTTCAATAATATGAAAATGTTAGATAAGTTTCTTCCTTCATTCGATAAAAATTTGTTTACAAAATTCAAATTTACACATTTCAACATTTTTCAGTAAAGTTTAGAGGTTTAGAGAATTTATGAGTGAGCTATCAGCCAGATATGCAGCAAGCAACAGCTCTGTTACTATATGATGGATTACACGTTTACACTTTTCTTGTAAAATGAGAGGAAAAAAATACTTTGAGAGAGAGTTATAAATAGAAGTCCCTTCTGCGAGAAAGATCGCCCAGTTTGTGAGTGTTAAGTATTATGAGATTTTTTAAATGTAAAACCCCCACAGGATGGTGAGATATCTAGGAGGCTAACTTTGCTCCTCGAACCGCGTGGAAGTCGCCTAAATGCTCATTCTTGCTTGTCGTCATACTCATACATGCGAACGCATTGCCATACAGCACCAAACGGTCACCACCAAATCTAACGTTTAGGGAATTTCCCCTCGCAAAGAGCGCGAGAGCACTGGCTCGAAAAGGACACACTCAGCTCCCAAGAGGAGCGAGCTTTACCTTAACAACAAATTTAGAAAAAAAAAACAAACATTATCATCACCCATTCCAGTGGAGTGTATGCTGCTGGTGGTAGTGCCCAGTTGTGTCCAAGTGTTAGTATACGCCACGCCACACATGAATTGCGAGACCATAGAGATAAACTTTGCCCGAGAGTGAGAAATGCAAACAGCAACGTTACCTCCCGCGCCAGCACCAAACCAACCACGCACCGCTTTTTCCCGAACCCGGACCAGGACCGTTTGCTGACCGAGAAAGGTGATTATAAGCCCGAAGCATGAGCTTGGGGAAAATTGATTGAAATGCCGCGGTGGCCACCTCACGGTGGCCAGGGGATTTTGCGTAAAACGCGGTGTAGTAGGTGTACGTTATATAATCGTTCGTGCACGGCGGGACAGATAAGCAAACGGTCAACGTTGGACGTTTGGAATTGGAATTAGATGATTTTGAAACCCGGAAATGGTCTGCTGGGAATATTTTGGAAATTAGATCTACCGGAAAATGCTCATAAAACGATTTAAAATTTTTGTTTTAAAAGGGGAAATTGTGTTTAATTCTTGAGATTAAAGAATTTGGATTTTTTACACTGTTTGAGTTTGAGAAATATACAATAAAAAATTTTGATGGCAATAATCTCATTTCGATTTATGAAAACATCATCTTGGAAACGATATGTTTGAACGTTAATGTATGTTTTAAGATTGTTAACCTTTGTAAAACACTATGCTTTCTTTCAATACCTTTCAATACCACATGTTTTCATATAATAATATCTTATTTATAATATGCATACTTTAAAGAGAACATCATCAAACTTTATTAAAATCCTGCAACTAAAATAAACTCAAGGATAATCCCTCAACAATGCTTAAAAATGATATTTTATACGTTATTTTCCCACTCTTGTAAATGACAGTGTAAGACAACTAATCATCAGGTACTTTATCTTTTTTTATTTCAAAGCATGCAATTGATACCAAAAAAGGTTTATTTATGGTCCGTATTCAATATCATAAAAAACTCAAATACCTTAAAGGCTTTAGCTCAGAACTTCACACCTTTGTCGTTGAAAATCCAATTAAATTCTTTATTTGCTTTGCCAGCTGATTTACAGGCTGCAATCTATAAAATTTTTTACGCAACCTTAGGAAGAATCGTTCGCTTTTACTTCATCATCCTACAAAAATCATTCATTCACTTTCACTCTCCCGACCGAATTGACCTGGTTGATTATTGAAGCTGATTAGTATTTGCTCGACAACCTGTTCCAGTCCGCACTTCAGGCGTGCAAATAAGCTCCAATTAGTTTAATACACACAAGGTGACTCAAACCGACATGTTTTTGGGTTCCTTTCACGTCCTACTGCCTACTAAATGCAGACCTTTTCCCCTCTTTAGCCAAAGAAAGTAGGTTAGGGAGTACAGAAAGAGATAGAGAGAAGAAAAATTTTCCACCAAACCGGGCTCAGTGCGATCACCCGCGCAATCTGAAGCAATAATTGCAGTCAGCACAACAACAATTAACACCCGGAATGCTGGATAAGGCGAAGACGGGAATCTGTTGCGGTAAATAGCTGCCAAGTCAGCTTCAGGCACAACGTCGGGCTTTTCCGGGCGCGCAACTAAAACGAAATTCGAATCCAGTGTTTCACGCTTCTTCACGCTGTTAATTAATTATCTTTCCAATTAGTCGAATATACACACTCGGTGAAGCGATCGCACTCGGCTCTTCTGGTCTTTCCGGGGCGTTGCTTCCCCCACTACGCTCTCGCATATTGTGGGCGTTATGTAGGCCACTTACCAGTGCCGATATAAGCCGACCTCCTTTCCGGCCGACGGTTCCCGCAGGACACATAAATCCCGGTGAGTTGGAAGGATGCAGCAGCTCTACGTTTCAATTCTTCAACCGTTCTCTGCTCCTGCGAGCGAGCATGAGGTCCAATTACACGAAGATTGATTACCGTAGTATGTGGGCTGCCGAAGCCCACGCGGTAAAGCCGAGGAAAATCCTTAAGCCACCAATGGACCCGGATCGATTGTCGGGCCCGTGGCCCGGTCCCTCTTTATGGTTCCGCCCTTGCGCCCCGAGCCACGAATCGATTTTTTATTTTCTCAATGAAGATAAAAACAACACCCAACAAGGCGTGTCGAAGATTCATTATGAACGACGGGACGGCAAACCGGGAGCATCAATCATCGTGCAACAGTTTAAGCGTGCCGCGGTGTGCGGGAAAAATGGCTCCGGGCCGCAAATAAAATCTTGTCGAAAGCAATAAAATTTGCGGCACAGCGCGGTTTGGGGCGCGGATTTTTAGCGATCGTTTCGCACAGGTTGATGCTTTCCCGTACCGGTTCGTACGTTCAGCACTAGACAAGAAGGCTTCCTTCCGGCTGGATACTTCGCTTCTAAAGCGGCATCCTAAACGGCATCAATTATTTATTTTAATTAATTTCCACATCCGTAGGGCAAGGTGAGGATGAAAACGAACCACACCCGTATCGCTTTTCCTGGAAAAAAGATCGATAATAACCAAAATGCCGAAATGTTTCACCATCCTGTAGACTAAGATTATTTAAGTGTTATAGGATAAAACGAAAAAAAACTCCTTCATACGCTACTTATCAAGCAGACCTTTTCACCAACTCCTTCCATATGGTTTAACATTCCCATCGCATACATCAATCCGTCCTCCGGTCCGCTAGGAACAAAACGTCCGTTTTAACCTTCCTCACGCCATGACGCACAAAAGGGAAACCGAGCGGCTTTTTTCCCCCGAGTGCCGAGCCGGGTGTACCAACGGGTAACAACGGAAAGAAAAATCTTCCGGACGGGCTTTCCTCGGCCGCACGAAGCGGGAGCTGTTAAATTTTTAAGCGATTTTTGCTGTTTCTCGGACGCAACGACGTGTGAAAAATGCCGAACATAGGTGGCAGGGGCAGGGCCTTATCAAACCCGCGTGAGGCGTGTGCTGAGCAACGTTTGTTTCGGTGTGGGTGGAATATATATATATATATATTTTTTTTTTTTCGCAATTTTCTGCGCTCACCGCTCCGAGCGAGTCCTTGAGCGCCCCGTAAACGTTTGTACCATTTTCTTCGAAGCGATCGTTACAACAGACTCTGTACGACTTGCATGCAGAAATGGGACTTTTCGCTCGCATACATTCCGAGAATCGCGCGTTTTGCGTTCCGCGTGTGTGTCATTTTGTCATGTGCGTGGTTTAGCTGCTTTTTCCCGAAAGCCTCTACCACGATCGTCTTTTGTGCTTTAAAATACAAAGAAAAATATACCCAAAAGATCGAAAATAAGTTATATTTGCGGGTGATCCTTTTTCCGCTGACGCTTTGTAGCGAAACGCGCGAAAAATCGTGTTTCAGGAAACGACTCAACATACCTTGCCCACATAACATTCTGAAAACAGTTGACTTGGGGCTTTGCTTGAAATTCCACAACACTTCCCGACGGCGAATCGGCCCCTCCATTTCCCACCGACTGCGCCCGAGGGAAACGGGGCTTGATTTTATGGTCGAGCTAATTTGGACTCATTTATAATTTTATTAGCAAACTGTCATTTGTTTCGGTGCTCAAGCGGCAAACTTCCAGCACCGAGCGTGCCGCGTGACGCGCGCTCTGCGTCATGCATCGGCGGGGTGGTGGGAAGTTTTCTTAATTAGAAATAAAAATTTTATTGACCGTCCAACCAAGCCCGACCCGTTCTGAAGATGGGTGTGGGGGACGGATTTCATTAGAAAATCTTCCGTAAATCGATAATCATCATAAAACTGGCTGTTACGGCTCGGCGTTCCCTTCGGAGAGTGGAAGAAGGTGCGCCGAGCAGTGATGGCGTGTGAGCGGAGAATGCAGGATTTTAGAAATATGGTGTTTCAATCTGCAGGTGCAGGATAGCGAGAGTGTGGGAGTGAAAAGTTGTTTTTCAACAAAACTTCCCTTACTTACCGAGCCGGGGGCCAAGCGAGGGAATACGGACGAATCTCAATAGTACGAATGACGCAGATTTTTATTGCTACAAATTTAAAATTCCAAGTGTTTTTGAGAAACTTTGGTTTCGGTTACCATTAAGCGTGAAGATTAGAGGGTTTTCAATAATCTTTGTTCCTCATTTAATATTTTTATCAAAGTTTGAAGTATTTTACAAAATATCTAAGATACAGTAAAGCTCCACAAACAAAATTTCGATTTTTATCCCATCATGAAGCTCAATATGTCTAGTCCATGAAAGGCAAAATAATTATAATGTTTCATTTATTTTTTGTCATATTAATGGTCTTTTTAAGGTAAAGTAATTTAATGCGATAATTTAAGACTAATTAAGTTACAAAAAAACATTCTGAAATGTTGTTTTCTATGTTAAATTACTTCATTACCATGAGTGAAGGCCAGATCATATTTCTATATGCATTTTACTTTTCATGTATTATCATTATTGATGTCTTTTTAATTTTTTACATCGCAAAAATAATGCCATGCTGGAACATATACAGAGAAAAATTCATCCGATGTGAAAAAAGTTCACACCTTTTGCTAATTTTACTAACCTTTTACTTACTAATCACATGATTCAAATTATCACTTTGCTTTCCACTCTTATTGACATCTTTATTTATGTGATGGAAAATATTCTCAAAAGTTTATTTTCCGGTCCTACATATCCTACATTATGCTACAAATTTTCAGATATTTAATTCTAAAGTTTACAGGAACAAATTTCAGTATTAAACCAGTTGCATACTCGATCAATTTCTCGCCAAGATTTGAGTGTTTTTTACTTCCTTCTCTATGCTGCTCTTACTCGGTAATCCGCAAACTAATACCCCAACAACTATTTTCTCTGCTCAACAAGATCATAAACAACATCGCACGCCTTTTCACAGTCACTTTAATACACCCACCCCAGCCTCGTATCGATTTCCCACGAATCTCCCAGTTCGGATGAAAACTCCGACGCGCCCACAAAATGTCTCCACCGGCGATGAGTGTACGCCAACAAACTTGAGCTATTCAAGCGCATCGCGCAACTAATCAGGGTGGTAGGAAAAACTTCCCTGCTTCATCGTTTCGCACACCCGCACAGCGGATACGACCGAGGACTTTGCATTGTCGCGAGCAAATCTTGCCGAAAACTTTTACCACCCACTCTGCCACGGAAACTCGATTTTTGGGAAAACCGGATGAAGCTGGGTTTCGCTTGCGGTAGACCGCCGAAACCGGTGTTAACGACTGAGGGACCCAATTTTCCGCTTTCCAGTCGCACGAATGCAGGCCTCCAGGGTGACAATGGCGAGGGTGGAAACGACACGAGACGCAAAACAGACGCAAAAGACGAGCTACGCTACGGAACCGTGCTGTGTGCGGTGAGCAAGAAGAAGTAACCGCAATCTTGCACAGTGGCCTAAATGGCATTCATTTTCACCCAAAGAGAAAAAGGCGTTGGGGAGAAGAAAAATACTGTATCCCTCACACTCATCCCTGTCTCGTGCAGGAAGCTTTTAAAGCGAAAAGCTTGAGACAGGGAACGGGGAAAACCCCGCAAACACGTCCGCCTTCATCGGCAGGCGCGGAACAATAGACCTCGGTCACATCCGCCACCCGTAAGAAGCGAATGGAGAGTGAAGAAAAAAACCGACGCCTATATATTTACGGACAGACCTGCATCATTGTGCCACCGGGTTTTCCTCCCGATCGCCATTGAGAGAAGGTTTTGGAATTTTTCGGTGACATCGAAAATGAATGAGACTCAAATGAATGCGGAAACTCGGCCGAATGTCATCGACAGATAGGAGGGTGTCAAGGAGGGGGAGGGTGTCTTTTTTCCCCAGAAACAGACTAACAGAGGCGCAATTTCGGTTTTTCCACTTGTCTTTCGCTTCATTACACGGCGGGATGATGTGGAAGATGATGTAGGGTCTCCGAAATGGAGAAGAAAGGACGGTTAAATCGTTTCATGAACCAGAATGTTGGTATGCAAAGATGTTTCGTCCTTTAAATTATCTTATAGCCAGAAGACGCTTTAAAATCGATCAGACTACTAATACATAGTGAATCAAGCGTAAAATGAAGAAAAAATTAAATCCAGCATCTTATTATTATATATTAGTATAAAACTAAATCATATATTGGCAACTTAAACATTTTATCGATAACAATCTTTGTAATCGAATTCAAATATGCATTTCATATAGCTGTATTGATCTAAGCTTAAGATCTAAAAAAGTATTTTTTCGATAGAATATTATGGGTTCGTAATGGTTTTCTACAAAATCTAAAAATGTTTTGGGTTTAGCTTCAGAATCTTCTATAAGTTTTAGTAGTGGTGTGATTAGCAAACTTTTGTTGGAAGAATTTTTGGAAGAAAACATTTGACTCAACTATATTTCAGCTATGGGTTTATCTACAACTTAGTGCTTGATCTTCTTCAGTTATCAGGAGAAAATATACTTTTATTTAATATTTATCTACTCTACAAGCTTTACTTCTAGCTCACAACATGGACCTAGTTTGACCACTAAATTAAACTTATGTTTCTTATATTACAGATCTTGGTCGGGTCCAATCACCACAGAAAAAGAATAAAATCATCAAAATGGTAAGTAAAACATGCCCTTGGGTAGATTTAGAAGCAGAAACTCCATCCAATCTCCAAACCCTGTCTTGAGCACGAATCGCAACAAATCAAACCAAATCCAGCCACGTAAACTACCTCGATAATTAACTGCCGTTTTGAAGACGAGCTTCTCATCATACCCACGACCAAGGACGATTAATTTAGAACGGATAATTCACCAGCCACCGGCATGACCACCTATTAGCCGGGAAGAGTGAGGCAGGTCGTGAAGGAATGGCGCTATGCGCACGGTAAATGAAGCATCAAGTTAAATTACGCTTACGGTAAGCGCAATAATTTTTAATCAAACATTCAACTTAAGAGAGCAAACTTTTTTAATTCCTTCCTGGTTCCGTTGGTGCGACGACCCGCCTACGATGGGTCCTGGAATATCCCACCGCCAGGCGGAGTCGAAGCTTTAACATTAGCTCTTCATTTCGCGTCGGCTGCCGGTGAAGCTTTTCTTTGGTGCGGAGTTTGCTCTCTTTCGTTTACTTTCTTCCGGGCTCGCAGGGAACTCGGAAAGCTGTGTGAGCAGCTATAGCGAGTGTTGGCGATCGTTACAGTAGTTGCTGGCAGGCATCAGGAAGGTTTCTTTCGTCTGCTGAGCGCGCTCAGTCTCAGAATCTAATTACCTGTGTGCAATCAAGTTATTTAAAGTTTGTCCTTGCCGTTGGGTGAAACTTTCCCCGCGGCCCGCCGCTTGCTGAACAGCTGAGACTGCTGAGAATGCAACCTCCCCTCCTTTAGTGCTGTGAAACAGCTCTGGATGCAAGCGCCGGCAGGATGGCTTTTGTAAGTCCAGTTCAGCTTGTTTCTAGTGCTGCACAAAACAAAAAAGTTAACACCACACCACTAAACCGTTCGGAAAGTCGTGCTGTAAGATTGAACCTGGTGGCTGGGTGCAAGGTGAATAGAAAGTTTCAAACAGCTTTCCCAGCCATCCCGGATTTTGTTGTGTTCACGGGAAAATCGGATGAAGGAAGGAACAGAAAAATAAACTCCATTTTGTCATGAGCGCCACATAACGCGCTCTGGTGTGCATATTATCGTCGTGCGTCTAGCCACCCGGGACCGTTCCATTCCGGAAAGCTTCAGCATAACTGCAACTGGCAGCGAAAATGCATCCCCTTTCTCTCGAAAACATTTTCCTACACGAAACCCAGGTGGCGATCGATTGCTCTGGCCCGACTCGGTTGTGTGTTTGTGCCATTGTCAGCATCGGCGGTGTTGCGGAAGAAAGTTGTAAAAACAGCGGATAACAAGTGCATCGACGGTGCACTTGGGCTCAGGCAATGTATTGAGGGCGAATCTTTATAAAAGCGCTTTCATCTTCACACCAATCTTTACCGCATTATTTCCTCCTTCTGTCCCCTGCCTGCTTCGTTTACTGCGTGCAGCTTTCATGTGCGAAATGTGAACCATTCAAAGGGAGCAAACCCTCGCGGGCAGAAAAAATAAACAAAAATTGCACCCAAAGCTCTTCACAGTTTGTCGACCGCCTGCTGCTGGAAGACAAAGACATAGCGTCGATATCGATCTTAAGGTGCTCTTCGGGGGTCCACCCAAACACCCTCCTCCGGCGGTGGTCTAGTCGCTTCTGATGCGTGGAACGATCGCTGTGCTACGATAAATTAACGACAGGCAAACGGACCAGCTCGGTGGAAGGATTCGTTTCTGTTCCGTTTCACCGTTTCTTAACAGCATCGTCCGGTTCGTCTTACATGAAACGGTAGCGAGAGAAGCACCCGGCAACGAGTGGGTTGGGATGGGCAATACATTTTATTGTTGAAAAACACCCCATTTGAACAGCACAGAATATAAGAGACGAAGAACCATCTTCACACCCAGCTCTGGGGCGGTCCGTTATTCTATGGTCAACCGTCTCCACCGCATCGGAGCGTTTGGTTATTTTTCAAAGCAAAATCGATTGAGCTGGCGATGCTGTTGAGTTTGAGTGTGCATTTCTTCTTGCGGCCTGGGCTCGTAAGGGGAATGTGCATTTCATGTTCCGTTTGAAATATTGCAATCCCATTTATCATCGGAAGGGTGTGTCTGCTGTGCCAGTACGGAACATCATTTGCGGAAGTGATCATTATAAGCATGGAAATGGGAGCGCTTCTAACGGGTGAAACTAAAGAACCATCTAACTGGAGTTAGTTAGATGGTGGCAATGCTTCTTAAATAAAACAATAGTAGCATACAACTTTAGCATAATTCACTGCCAATATTGCATATTATAGCGATAAATAAGGCACACGATCAATTCTTATGCTAACTGCTCTACATGTTATAATGGGAATTTGCATTCAGTCCGCTTACTTTCTAATGATTGGTGGTTTAAGATAGGTACGCGCCCTATGGCTAGATTCTTATTTTAAGAAAAAGTGCCATTTTAAATTTAAAAAGCCATTTTATATTTAATTTCAAAATAACAAGTGTTTCTTTTTAGCAAATCTATATCAATAATAGCAAATACAAGCAAATCTTAAGCAAGTAAAATTGAAACAATCCACATGTTTTAGAAAATCGCCTTCATCTCAACAATGAGAATTAATTTAAATATTGTTTGTCTCTCCATATAAAAAATGTTTTACAACGTTGTTACTAGTCATAAGCGTAATTGAATGATTATATTAGTTTAAAAAAAACTTGTTACAAATTGGTTTATTTCATTATCGAAAGAAGCTTAATACTGATGCCAAAAATGAAAGCTGTACCAAAAAGTTGAAATGTATTTCACACCTCAAGCATGTAATACATGTTGATGCACGAAATATAACCACGAAAAAGTACAACATTAAAAGAACATCTCCATCGGGAGAATGTGCAAGCACACGTGGAACATTCACTTCACATAGTTGGAAAGATGATAAGAGACACGCAAAAAAAAATACATAAAAAGAACCTAGAATCCATTCCTTACCAGAGCGGAACAAAAAAAAAAGAACCCAAAAGTGCCCGAAACAAAGTACACCAGTTTCGGTAGGCCGAAGGGTGGAAAACTTTTCGCCGTAAGAGTAAATTATTTGCATGTTAACAGAATGTTATCAGGCCACGTTTTTCCCAGGATCCGCTCGCAGCTCGTTCCCCCTCTTTGGGTAGCAAATGACGTACCGTCGCCTGGTCCGTCGAGAAGAGTAGCAAGACAAATGGTTCTGGGCTAGTGAGCATCGTCCACTTTGCGTCCGTCCCACGATCGGGGGTTGGCGAAAAAGTTTTCCGTCCTTTCGCCCGCTGTTACGACCGAAAGGACAAATTGACGCAGACGAACACCAGCATCGGCGGGTGCAGCGGGTCTTCTGATTCCGGCCGTGATCTTCCCGCTTACTTTTTCTACTCAAAAAGGGTCTATTTTTACTCCACCCACAGGACAGTTTCAGTTCGGTATTCATTTCTTTTCGTGGGGACACGCACCGGCACTAGCGACCCGGCTGGCGAACGGTACGATGGCATGTGATGACCGAAATTAATTGCGCGCTGAAAACTTCGCCGTGGTCGCAAATTTCGTGCGTCGTGAGGAAGATTGTTTTTCCTCCCCCCTGATAGCTTTGGTCCCGTTTGTCGAGGGGAAGAAAGATAGAGAGAGAGAGAAAAAAGAAAGAAAAAGAGAAAGAGAGAGAGCGATAGATAAGCCCATTTGGTGGTATGTAAGCTCTCGTCGAGTTTGGGTTTCATTTCCAGCGACGTTCGCACTAATGTTCGTGACTCTTTATGTAGTTTAAAGATTCATGTTTTTTTCGTTGCGTATTGGTACGTCAAAGTAAAAAAAAATAGCTCAAGCTTTCTTAAGAACGTGGAAACAAATAACTCGCCCCATTAGTCCAATATATATTCCGCACAAAAGGACCGGACCACCTTTTAATGTCCAACTCCGACAATGGGCGTTATTAAATTTTACTCAATGGAACGAAGCCCACGCTTTTGGCTATTAGCTGCTTCTCTTAGTCTTCCAGCTTCCCCCCCCCCCTCCCCTTCCAACCCCATCATCAAAGGGGCAAACGCGAACCCACCGTCGTTGGTGTGCTTTTAGCGCGACCGGAGTTTGTACTCTGATTACAGCCGCTTCGTTTTCGATGGCTTTTTCCCGCCGGTCATGGAAATGAAGATTATCTGTTCTCGCATTATCTGCGTCGGCAACGGCAAACGGCGAAACTTCTTTTCCGCGAAAAGACACGCAGCAGGACACGGGGCCGGTGTGGAGATTATCGAGGCTGACGCGCAATGTAATTATTTGTACAAGCTCCATCACTATGGCTTTGAAGTACGGAAGAATGGCTAATTATTACACACTTTTCTGCACACCCCGACGCAGTGGCTTTCGGGACTGGGAAACAGAAGAGCGGAATGCTTATTAAATCGTTTCTTCAATCGAAAAAGTATTTTAAATCGATTTGAAGTCGTTTCGATTCCTGCCCGAATTGCCCATTAAAGGTCTTTTGAAAAGAATTCTTTCGGGTCAAATTGGCGTTACAGCCATACACTTTTCTAAATCTGAAACCTGAACATTTACCGAAAACCGAAAGATTGATCCCATAATATAAAGTAAGGTTTTTATGGTAAAACTGTTTCAAGAAAGCATATTTTGAACATTATTCTTTACTTGTGATTTCTAAAAGCAAAATTAATTTAAATAAGTTAAAATTTGATTTTCAAGAGACTAGAATAAAATTCAAATAAACTTACTTTGTTTCACCACATAATTTAGCGATGCCAAAACTTATTTGACACTGAATTTATTATTATTATAAAAAAAATATAACGTAACAAAGTAAACAACACACAAACAATTTATTGCTAATGTTCCAGAGCAATATAGTATAATATTTACTTTATCAGTCTTTAGGACATTTCCTAAGCAGTTTATTAATGATTCACAAACATTTTAGTTTCCAGATTAAATAATTGAGTCGTATATTATAGCAAGAGTATCGTGCATGTTTTCATTGTTGAAGAGGAGCTTTGAAAAACGAATCAAAAATATAATGCATACATGTTCTATTTCTTTTCTTAAGAGCCCTCGTTTAAATCTTTACCTTATTACTCATAAAAACTTTACATTCAAAAGATAATGGATTGAGACAACTTCTGATTCTGAAACAATTTTATGTCTTGGAAATTGAAATGCTCCCACAGCAGCCACTTTGCTCCAGCTTTTTTATACCATCATAAATGAACGATTGCCAAACTTTATCATGAGCAAATGGAGCCCCAACATAGCTTTGAGCGAGTTGGCAACGGAATTCAAATATGATTGATAAAACTTTGACTATTTATCACGCACTGGTATGAGTCATCCTTTCGCCCGAAGATTGTTCCGCCGTCCATCCTAAGTCTCATTACAATCACACTTGTGCCGCAGTCTAACACGCTGTCCACTTGCGCGCACTCCTTCTCTCTCTCTCTCTCTCTCTCTCTCTCTCTCTCTCTCTCTTTCTCTCTTTCTCTTTCTCTTTCTCTCTATCTTCCACTTGTTTTTGGCCCATTAGAATAATCCGGTGCCTGTTGCACCGCTTCCCGCCACGGGTGTGATAATAATTTCTCTCCACCCCCAGCAACACGGCGTAGCGTTGATAAATTGCGCGCGAAAATAAGCGCAAAGTTTTCCACTCCACTCGGCCACATAAAGCAAAAGCAAATGTATGTCCGCTTATACTACACGCTTTCGCATCATGCACACAATTGGGCACGTGTCCCACGGTTGGGTTGGGGCTATGCGAACGATAGCAAAACCTTCCTCCAGCAAGGACTTGCATTACTTTCAAACAATCTCATAAAGCATCCGAGAAAAAAGAATCGCAATGGGAACGGCGCTAGGACGCTAGGACAGCGCTACCCATATTTTCCCTGTCATTACTCATTCCGTTCGTAAATGTCGCAATCGCATGTGCGAAACCGGGAAGGAGGAAGCGACAGCGAAAGTGATGCGCGAAAATCTCAGCTTTTAAATCGCTCGCTTTCCACCGCGCACGAATGACGAAGAGACGACGAGTGGTCCATTAAAGACAAACTTTCTTCGCTACGACTGCCGCTGCTGCTGCCGCGACAGGACGCTGATGTCGTGAAAAGTCGTCATTGTTAGTGGAAGATGCAGTGAGTCCAAAAAAAATACAGAAACACAGATTTTCTACCAACACCTAGCTCCAACCGGCACCTCGTCCGCCCTTGTCATTCGTCCACGAGGGACAAAATTATCGGTTTACATTGCAGGGCGTTGTCATGTGGTCGTGCCGTGCCGTATCCACCGTCACAACGAATGGCTTCATGTCGGACGGGCAACCGACGGTATTTCGCCGCTTACACGGCGCACCACTTGTCGCGGTGCAAATTTGTCAACGCTCCAAGAGACGAAGCCGCGAAGAACGTGTGGCGTGATTCTTTGTAACAGCAAAAAAAAAACAGGGAAAGAAAAAATAAACCTTCCCCGAAACCCGTGTAGTAACGATTTAGGACTATTACTTCCCATTCCTAGCGCAGGCACTAATGCTTCGATGGCATCCTGAAACACCATGCGCCTCCATCGCAACTGGAACCGGGCGAAACCGGGCCTGATCTTGATGGTTGGTTCTCTCACGGTTTGCGAAGGCTTTCGGAGGAAAGGGGCCGAACGTTCAAGCCGTTTACGAAACGAGATACGGCAAATGGTCTCGTCTTCGGCCGTGAACGGTGGCATGCTGCTGCTGAACCCGGTCGTTTGCGACATGGTGTCGTAATGTAATAAAATTAAGTAAATTTATGCAAATTGTATTTTGTGTAGCGTTTTCAAGCAACAGCAACCATTACCCAATCCGGGTGCACTACTCCACCACCAGCGGTGGAGGGGAGGAAGGGCATCACCGGCACCGAAGGTTTCTTTTGTCCCTCTTCTTGCATTTGTGTGCCGGAAACCGTTCCGACAGTATAGATTTAAAGGATTTCGATACTGAGCTTATCGCGTTGATCGCGCCGGAACCCACTAGGGAGCAGAAACTGGTCGAGCGGTACCGGAACCCACCGGGAGCGTGTATGGCCATATGTGTGAGTGAGTGAGTGGGAGGGGGACGGGAGGCGACCGTATGGAGCTGGATAAATGGATTTCCCATTTTTACGGACGGCGCTCGGTCCGATTCAGAGTCCGAACGATCTTTCGGGTACGATACATTTACCACGAGATTATTCCCCGACCACCACCCGAGTGCCGTTGGGATTCGACGCTAGCCGACACATAATCCGGTCGCGAAGTACGCTCCTTTGCGTATTCAAGTGGACGATCCTCCCCTCCTCCCACCAGCCACGGGGGTCGGCTTTAGCCTGTGGAATAAAATATGCATTCAGTGTGTGTCTGTGTATCGTTTCGGGGTTTTTTTCTTCTCTGCTCTGCGTTTATTTCTTTACCCTCCATTTTGTTTTGCATTTGAATCCGGTGCGGTGTGCTGTTTCGCTGATTGCTGGCCATTTATCGGTCAAGTTGAATGCACTCGGCATGTCGTTCCCGTCTGGTGGCGTGCTTGACGCTTTCGGTTGAGAATAATGGTTGCAATCGAAGGTTAAGAGTTTATGGACTCAATTGCCTGTGGAAAATGTAAAATGTTTCCTTGATCGGCTGGAGCAATTCAGCGTGTAGCAATTTTTCTTTTGGTCCTTTTTTAAAAAAATCAAATATATTTTCAAATATTCATATTATTCATTCGTCATATTTCAACTATTAATAGAAATAGAAAGATAATTCTAAATATAACTCAATTATTTCCTCGACTCGCTTGGTATATTCCAATCAACAGATTTTTATAACAATTAATCAAAAATATTTTATAATGAATTTTAAATATTTATCGTAAATATTTTGAGTTAATTAAAAATTGAGTTAAAATAAAAACTAAAAATAAAATATAAATCATTTTCTAACTGACCTGTAGAAAACGAAAAGAGAAAGTATATAAATATTTTTCAGTTTTTTTTTCTAATTTCCAATATAACAAGCGTAAAAGTGGTGAAATGAATAAAATATTGATTTTTATCGTTATAATAAACGTACTATTCACTGACTATAAAAAGTGATGATCAAAACAAGACAATTTAAATTATAAAATAAGGATAATATCTTCAATATCCTAATTTTAATCATTATTGAATTTGTTCGAACAAACTTTTTCCATTTTTTCTACTCACAAACATAATGTTTAACATAAAATCTTAAAATTTTGTAAGCTAAACGAAGTTAGTTAAGTTAATCCGATTTAGTTTTTGATTATAACAATCTAAAAAGTGTTTTTAAAATCACCAAACCTCACCCTCACTCAGATTTTACTCTGACCATTTGTCAATTATGTGTGCTAGAGTGTATTTGACTGATAGTTGTTTAAATGGGTAGATATCAACTACAATTGTAGTTTAATAAGCAAAATGACCTGATGCGAGCATGTCATTTTCCATTACCGCCAAGCTTACAATCATTTCTCGAAAACGATTAATCATTTTAAAACTAACATCACATAACACTTCCACCGAAGCCAATTGTGCGAAGTAATCACAAAAACCTTCCCGCTGTGAGACGTTTGCACGCTCACGTGCGCGAATAAAACCAGCAGCTTCAAATTTCGTGCAAATCATCCCTCGTCAAACCAGTCGAGTGATATCGATCGATGGGTTCGAACGCGGTGGCCAAACGGTGGGAAGAAAAAGTCCGCCAGCAGACGGAAAGAACAACCAATTAGCATTGGCAACACCAAACACCAAACCATACCTTGCACCTCGTTTCCGTCGAATCATCGTGACGAAGCGCTCGAAACGAAGACACGGAATTCAATAGCAAGCCAAAGGTTGGCCCTTTCCTATCAAACCGAAAAATTGAACCCCCGAATGTGAAGTACCGCAGACCGACACTAATCGGTTCCCAGTAGCTTGGTTGCCATCATGATCAAAGTGTCGCGCAAACTATATCAGCGTTATTCAATCCATCCCATTCCAAAGGCGGTCGTCACGATAATCAGCATCCGACGGTCGGCCATGCTGTGTGGCTGGGCCAACATTTCTTCCACATCTCGCCTTTTCTAGACGGTAATGCCGCTTTCGGAGCTAACGATTCGAACGGGATTGCTATGGAGCGGGTCGGAGTCCATTTTCTTCGAACTGATCTACATAAGGAAAAACACCACCACTCAACCGAACCGAACAGCCCGGTGTGGGGGAAAGTGAGCATTGCCAACACCCTCTCACCACCGCGCCCGTAATAGACCGACCGTGCGACATTTTCCAAATCATAAATTATGAAAATATCACGACATTTTCATTCCACCCGAGGCGGCAGCGAATGCGAACCGTGCTTCGAAGCTAAAATGTAAGCTTTTTTCTTCTTTTTCTACACATCGGCGTTCGGCAAACGACGAGGAAGAAGAAGGTTTGCTGATGCTGATAATGAAAGACTTCGACCACCGTACCCGCCGGTGGAAGTGGCCACTTCTGGGTGCCCGAGTTCGGCAGCGAAAATGGAGTAAAATTATGGACACCATCCGTCTCCTTTTCCGCGCTTCCCTCCACCGTCACTCGGAAGGTTTGAAGGTTTTCCGCACCGAGCGCACCATTACAGGGCTGGCCGCTTCGTAAAACACGAGACGCTTATTGGATTGAAGGTACGCAAAAAAACGATGGTGGAAAAGAGCGCATGGTGGGGAAAGTAGGTCGCCTCTTTGGAGCAATCATAAACTTTAAATGACATTTCGGACCGTTTTCGGGCAGATTTTCAGGACTACAAAACAAAAAAAGAGAAACAACAGACACAAATACACTCCTAACGCGGGGGGCGGGGGGGGGGGAATTTGCACACCGTCTGGCGAACGATTTTTCGAGTTCGAACGCGTCCATCCATTAGGACGGCAGGTGGAACGGTTCCCGATTTCGGACATTTATTGGACAACCGGAAAGGCCTAAAGGCGTGCCGAAAGGCCCATTATGTGGCGGAGTGAAAAATTCAATTGCAAAGTTTGTGTCTTGTGTTTGTGTTTTTCTCCCTCTTTCGGAAGAACCTCCTTCGGTCGTGAATTTCATATTTTGTTGGACATTTTCAGACATCCTGCCGGCTGGAAGTGAACAAGTGAATGAAATTTCCAGCGAGAGGCATGTGAAAAGCAGTAAAAACTCGCGAACCATCAACCGTTTAAGTGAGGGCGTTCTGTTTTTTAGAACGGTTTGTTTTTCACACTGGAAAAATGACGAACAAAAAAAACAATTAAAAAACAGAATCTCTCAGTAACTTCCGAACCGGTCGTTAGCACGCTTTCGTCCACCGGATCGGATCCGTATTTCTCGCGGGAAAAACCCCCCAATAATAATTAATTAATGATACCGGGGAATGCGAACCGTTGGGCCGTTTTCCAGCGCTTTGTTTGTTTCCCGCCTTCGGGATTGGGAAAAATGCGACCACATCAGATGTCATCGAGTTTGAGATGGGTTTTGACATTTGCTCCATCGCGGGACGGGTTTGAGAACGTGCGCTATCTGCTTTTGTTGCGCGTGTTGCGATGAGACTCGTTCGAAGGAAACACGGAAAGATTCCATGTACTTAATTTTATTTGCTAAAACATATCGCGGAAACAAACACTTTTTCATGCACTTCTCTGAAGGACATACATGTCGGCAGGCTCGTCACAATTTCAACCTCCCCGAGATTCCAGGATCGAACCGGGATCTATATTTTAGTCCGTGGAAAATATTTGAATACATCAAACAGCCGGTGAGGAGCGTTTGCATCAAAAGTGGAACACTGCAAAATAAAGCAAAGGACTCACTTTTTTAACACCGGCTAAACAACAAAGCCCGTAAGTAGAAAAAACAGGGTCGATTACAGGCAAAAATAGGAGTAAGAAAAAGGTTTCGTATCCGGGCGTACCTGATTTGTCTCCCTTCCTCTCAGGCCACACTGACCACTTTCTACCACGGCGTTCTGATCCTGTGTAAACAAATATTTTCAAATATTTTATGCGTACACCGCCGCCGCCCGGGATCCGGTCAACTTTCTCGTTGAAACTTTGACCACTTCCGCAGCACTGGTGGGAAAATATTTACGGAATTGATTTTCCTCGTAATTTGTGATATATTCCTTCATCGCAGCGGGCATGTTTCCGTGCTCGGTACACAGTTTTCTTGCCACCGCAACCCGTATAACTCCGAATGGGATAACCGAGTTGGCATTCCATTCGGGTTAAATTTGCTTCTGCTCTAACGTGGCCCGCTTTCCCCTGCAAGGGAAGCCTGCCGAAAAACTTTCGATCGTTGGGATTCCGAGATTCGAGAGGGCAACTTTCGGTGCGGGAAATTCCTGATGCTCTTTTGCGGAACTGATTCCTCGACGGTTGCTTTTCACTCCCACCCTGTTCGGCAACCACCGGTCAAACAATCAACAATCCAGCTACAACGCTACAGGTTTCTGGGGCCTCTCGCATCGATACGGGATAATTTCGTTACCGGCGAGCGTCGAAGAACGAGAGAATATCCGCGCTTTTGCGAATCAGGCCACGCAGCAATCATAACGAAATGTAATAAGTCGCACCCGCTCGGGAAGATAAATTATCCAAAAACTTCCCCGTAAAACGTACTCCCGGTCTTCGCCAAGGGCTTGCTGCACCACCGGTTGCAGTGGGTTTTACCAGTCGTCCGAATTTACCACGATACAAAAGTGCCAACAAAAAAACCCGAAGCAACAACACAACTTTCTCTCCAACTGGCAAATGAAGATTTATGGCGAACTTTATTGCTTCGCCGCATCTTCGGAGCTCCTGTAAAGCTCTTCTTTTTCCCAATGTGCCGTCTCGCAAGCGCGTCAGAAGCGTGGCACAGTTTTACCTCTCCTCGATCGGGTGGAGTGGGAGAAGAATTTAAATTTTCGCACCTTTGATTTATCTACCGGATTGGGAGACTTTCACCATCACCACCGGTGCGCTTTAAAGTATGCTTTGCTTCGAGCGATAACTTTTACCCCTTAAAAACGGCCTAAATTCATTCGGCATAAATCTCCGGCCAGCCGGTCGGGATGAAACCCTTTGCGTCTTCTTGTTTTTTGGGACGAAAAAAGGAGTGAAAAAATTTACGTGAAAATTCAGAAAATCAGCACGAGTCAGCCACTGGGCGTGATTCATGGGCTATTTTACTTTCATTTTTTTCTTGTTTTCTTTTTGCTCAACGATTCCAAACAAACGAGTCCCAAATTGTGCCTTTAATCAGTGGTTCGTGATTTTTTCTTCCCCAACCCCACGTGCCACGTGGCTCCGTCGCTCACAAGCACGGCGACACGCAAAAGGATACGGAAGTGTGCGGTTGCGGCGGCTCTTGAGCGCAAATTAACGCCAAGTACCATCATCAGCGCCATCGAGACGTCCCGTCGTGACAGAGGAGAAGGAACCTTACCCCGGTGCCGGTTCTTAGAAATGTGGCAACGTCACGCTGACGTGTGCCTCGGAACGCTGTTTCCTTAACATGTTATTTGCCCCGATCGGTTGCCGTTTGGGCAAGGGCGAGGGGGTGGATTCCACGAGGTTGAAGAGCACTTTTTCGCTGATTTTGATTCAATTCTCCGGGGCATTCCGCGGCTCCGGTGGGCTCCGTTGGCGGCAAATGGCAAACCCAATCGAAGCGCATTTGATGTACGAGTGTGTTTGCACAACGATAAGAGGGCGTTTGTGTGGAAGAAGCTCGTGTGGCGTGTGGCGTCGCCGAAACCGGATTAAAGGGGTTGGGTTGTGCTTGACTTTCTCTCCATGGCATGGTATTGGGTGAGGGCCCATATGTGTTTGCTGCTGAAGGAACACTCGGGGATGGAATATTTCTACGCAGCGAAAATGCAACGAATGAAATGTAAGGGTTCAATCTCGCTATACTGGATTCCTGGAAGACAAACGGAAAAATATGCAAATCAATAAATATTGCCAACTGAAGGGATGTTGCTATGTGCAGCTGAAGATTGAAAATTATAAATCAAACTTATGTTGTTTTATTTGCCAGTGAAGCAGCCAGCTAGCGCTTGGTACCACAAAAGAGTGTTTTCCAATTCTTTTCAACGGTACTGAAAAAAATAAATAAATCCTAAAAAATAAACAGAGTAAATTTTAAAATTTAATTTTTTTTACATTAACAGAGAAACAGTATGTAAACAATGAGTTGCTCTCTATCAGGAAATTACGTTTAAAAAAAAAGGCTACCGTTAAGATATCAGAAATGCGATATTAGGAAAAAACGAATGATATTGCGATATTAAGAGAAATCGAAAGAATTTAATTTCTTATCAGCCATATCTTATTAGCCTTAAAGTACGCAAGGTATGTCAGTTAAAATTTTACTTGACATTTAAAATTTGACAAAAAATTGAAATTTGTTTCTGTGTTAGTATTTCTGTACTTGATGAAATAGTAGCCCAATTTTCATGTCAAACTTTTAAAATAATCTTAAATCATACTTCACCTCAACATACGCCCACCCTTTTGTCCACCACGCATTAGTCTAATGCGGTTGGACAAATAAGACATCCTTCCGAAGGCGTTCGCTCAAATTGAACTCCATTCGCCCGGAATAAACAGGAGGTCCACTCATCCTTTGAAACACACATCCCGTGTGAACTCTCCCGTCCCAAAGGCCGCCAACGCATCCGCCTGTGTTCAGCTTTTCCATTATCACTAATAAACTATTTTCCTAATGGAATCGATCGAGAAAACCGGGCCGGCTCACGAACCGCGCGTTAAGGCGCCGAACCCCGGGACGGTCCAATAAATTTTCCTCCAAAATAAATTACACTTTATGACGAGCTGGCCGGCGGCGGTCCGCCTACGTGAAACCGCACCGGACCCATTCATGTCCACCAATAACTCTGACACGTGTGAGCGTCCGCGCGCACGTGAGTGTGTGTGTGAGTGTATGAGGTTGTTCGTGTTTATGTGCACGGTTCACCCCTTTTTCGAAACACTGTCTGTCTCGGAGCGGTGCTCGGCCCCATTGGAGAACCGTTCTGCACTTGGCAGCGTGTGGCTAAAGTGTGAATATTTTATAAACCCCCAACGATGTACAACGGTCGGGTTGTTTCACGTACGGGCGCGCGGGCGCGCTCGCTCACGCTTTTGCCCTTGCACGTCGCCGTCGTAGCCATCGTTCGTCGTACAAAGATCTTCTGAGTCGTGTCCTTAGCACATCTCGAGCATCTTGTATACGACGCCCATCAAAGATGTATACAATTTATGTATGAATATCTGCTCCGAGTTCTTTAGCACACAGGCTCGTTTTTCCAGCGCCCCCAACAACTACACCGGGACAACCACCAAGACGATTAGTATCCAGGATGTGCTCCTTCTGGGGGTTACTTTTTAACCCGTTCCTTCGTTCGAAGCGTGTGTGTGTGTGTGTTTGTTGTGTGTGGCCCGAAAGGTCGTCCTCGAGTCAGCCGGGTGGGAGGTGTAGGTAAACGCTATAAATAGAATTAAAATTTTACAACCTTCATAATTCAATGCGTTCGGGTCACGAACGGTGAGATCATGAGCGATCCCATCGCGGGCGGCTCCTTCCGGTCACACAAACACCGGGCTACAGTTAAAAAAAAAGTGACCGCTCACCTTTACCCCGCCCAGCACGGGGATGCATATTTATGGGTAGAAGATATTTGTGACAGATTAATACAGAACAGGGCAGCCCCGAACGTCCCCGGGCACCCAATCGAGCGGCTGTGAGCGAGCACCGGGATGGGCACAGTTTCCGCTGATGGATGTCTCCGGCAATGGCTGCAATGGTGACAATTTTCACTCGTTGTCTCGTTGAGCGTGAGGCGTGCTGCTAATGCGACAATGAACGTCCGGTCCGACACCGCCGCTTCCGAAAGCGGGAATCCTCTCTAGCGCTAGCCGATCTATGTGTGTTTGTGCATGCATGGGCAGCAGCAGATATGCCCTTTCTGTCCCTACGTTAATAAATCGTACGCTCGTTCCACCCTTAACGGGCAATTCCGCCCCATTCCGGGAAGTGGGACGAGGTTTCCAAGCGGGGTTCAAACTGTCCGACACCCCCCCCCCCCCCCTCCCAAAGCACCGGGCACACAAACAGAATTCGAATCCCGGCGATCTCCTGTCCCTGTTTGCAGATGAGCCGACCGAGATTGCCTGCGTGTCGGTGTCGGTGACCCCTTTTTGCGTCTGTGCTAACGACCGGTGCCAGTGGTCGGCCAGCAAGCGGGAGCGAAAACTTTGGGGCGAAACTGGCCGGTGGCCCACTTCGGCAAAGAGCAATTATTAAATAATGAAAACAGATTCCCAGCCACTTCTGACGCTAAAGGCCCGACGAAGGTATGACAATCTGCCCTTACCAAAAGAAAAAAATAAATAAAAAAAATAAACACGCTTCACCCGGACATGGGCCAAAACTATCCACCGCCAGCAGCATGATGAATAAACAAAATTTCGTTTAATCTGAAAACTAGTGCCGAGTGCGGTGCTCGGTTTTTCCGGCTCCCGGCTTCCGGGGTCAACTAGTTCTAGTGTGGTTCTCGTCCCATCCGCTTTGCCTGCACTGCAGCAGGATTGGCTTTAATCGATTCCGGTACGGCGTGGTTTTTGCGGGCCCGTCGGCGGCCGTAAAAGCGGCACGGCTCTTCCGGGAGCGATTCGGCGAGAGTGCAGGCGAAAGTGAACCGAACCACGGATTCGGTACGGCATTTTCACTCCTTTCAAATGGACCTTGCCCGGCCAACGATGGAACGTAATGACGCTGGCCGCTTTCGGAAAGATGGTGAACGTGGGATCTTGGGTTAATTAATTTGAGCTTTATTACTCGCTCGTGACGGGCGAAAAACAGGGCGGCGGCTTTGCCTTTTTTCCGATAAATCTGAGACATGCGGAAACGATCTGGGTCAGGGATGCGCAATCAGCCGGCGCTAACGATTTGTGGAAAGTGGAATATTTTTAATCAAATATTTACAAATAAATACGTGGCTTAAATCCGCATTAAGAGCACTTACTTCTTCTTGGGTATTTAAGTATTACATGTTACATAAATTGCTTCATCTTTCAACTTACACTTCTAGTAGTATTGGACAACACAACAATGTTCGCACAACAATGTTGTCACATTGAAAAAGAAAATCAAGCAAAATAGGTAAAGAAAATTAGTCGTCTCGTACACAAAGATGCAAGGTAAGATTACTATTAATAAAAATATAAAATAAAAGTATATCTTACCTTGAGTAGCACATCCTTTCCGAGGTCTTTGACAATATATTTCACAAAGCCCAACATTACTCAAGACATAACATGTTGTATAGTACAATTCTAAATCGAAGCAAAGTCATGAAATTATCAGTCAGTTGTAATTTGCTCATTAGGGAATTAACTTCTCTCTTTGGAGATATTTTTCCATCGGAGCAGTAAGTTCTACGTTGATTCAAGCTCCAAATAAAGTAGTTCCTTTAGTGTCTAACATGAAATTTACTAAATGTTTGCTTATGGATCATGAAGAAAGTGTGAAGTAATGCCCGTCTTTGGTTTGGATAAATTAAAACGACTCGCATCCAGCTCCACCAACGTTTGCTCAACCCTGCCCAAAAGTGGTATCACTTAGCGTTCGGCAAGTTAGCTTTTAATAAGATCATTTCATTAAATGACACGATTTTCGATTCCACGTCCCGGTTGCCGTCGTCGAAAGCGGTGTGTAAGAAAATTTTAATTAATCCAGTTCCAACCGAATGTGGACCGCCAGGATCGTTCATTACAGAGCCCGGTCATTATGATTGTCCTCCCACCCCCTCCCGATCCCAACCCTGTGCGGATATAAATTTGAAAATCTTAATCAAAATTCTACTCAAAACGCTCGAAATCTTCTGCCATTTTTTTCCTTCTGCGACCACGGCCAATGGGGTTGCATATTACGCCCATTTAACTGTGGCACTTTTTCCGTTCGCGAAAAGAGTATTCGTCCGTTCGAGCTACGCTCATCGTGTGGCCATCTTCCCGGCAGCAGACCATTTTGCGATGCGTCTCGGGGTATGAAAATTTGTGCATTTTGTGCAGTTCACAGCTTCACGGTCCGATGCTTTTGGTGCGCTTCTTTTTTTTCACTTTTGTGACCGTCCCTTTCTCGGTTTTCAAAGCCGGTGACGTTTTCGCTGCCGTGCTCCGTGTTGACACATTCGCGCCGCGCGTTAGAAACCACCCAGGGGACGGGTGATAACGATTGCAAGTTGCAAATAAAAATTGTCGCTTAATTAAAATTATCTTACCAGAAGGCAAATACCGCGCGCGCTGCACGGGCTGCACTCCTCCTCCGTTTGGGTTTTATCCTGCAGAGCAAAGAGGAAAAAAATGGATCAGCACAAAAAAAAATGGTAAACGTCCCGTCCCTGTACGATGTGTATGCAAACAAGCAGCAGTAGAAGCATCGGCTCTGTGGATTGCAGAAAAACGCTGCCGGGCAGGATAAAAGACCGTGATGGTAAGTTGCGTGTGAGGGTGAGCTGAGAGAGAGAGAGAGAGCGAGAGAAAGGGAGCGGGATAAGAGAACACGGTTAGAACGCGCGATGAATGCAGAAGGATCGCCTTTTTTACCTTCTACTCCTTTTCCTCCTCCACACACATACACACGAAAAGTGAAGCGGGCTTGAAGCTGGGCGCTTAATTTCCTTCTGCAGCCGGTGGCGAGATGAAGGAGAAAAAAATAAACCCCACCCCGGGAACGCCACCGGTGCCACCGGAACTGAGACGAAAACGGAACTGAAACTGGCACGGAGGAAAATGCACCTCCCATCCCGGACAGAAATGCATCAAAACGGGACGGTTGCGGCCCGAAATGGGGAAACCGTTCGAGCGACGACGGCAAACGAACGTTTTGCCTGTAACGACCCGCGTCG
The DNA here is from genome assembly GCA_000473445.2 of Anopheles farauti. NCBI lineage: Eukaryota > Metazoa > Arthropoda > Insecta > Diptera > Culicidae > Anopheles > Anopheles farauti. The sequence goes on from KI915042.1 coordinate 9,817,810, forward strand.
CTAAAGTGATGATGAGTGGAATGTGATTTCCAAAAGGATTATGCACACATACATGCGCGAGTGCACGCGTTCGTCCTTGTGCCCGGGTGATCCTTTGAGGTGCGCCGTGTTCGCCGGCACCTTCGGGCGCGCCATGGTGTGTTTCGTGGGCCGCGTGTGGAGGTACTAGAACAAAGCGTTGGCCCACCCACCCACCCACCCGCCCACCCTGACTCGGTCGTCGGCAAACACAACCGTCGCGCGGACTCGATTATGCACTGCACACATAAAAGAAATGTAAATACGCCATCATCGCGCCCGGAATGATGCTCGGCCTCTCTCCCACCCACCTTTCCTCTTTACCTTTACCTCGATCCTGTTTGGTGGTGTACCAAACAGCATCAGCAAGGCGAACGGATTTTCCGGCCCTTTCCCATCCGTTTCTTTGGGGAGCGGTTGGAGGCGGAAGTGACGAAACTCGCGGCACTACGTCACCCCCCCTCCTTCCCTATCCAACCCCTTCCCAACAAGAGGTGAAATCTACTTAATAGCATTTCACTTCATGATATTTAATGAGGCAAATTTGCTGCAAACACCCAGGGCGGTTGGACTGGGCGGTGTGAGCGACGTGATCGTTCCCGATGTTTGCGACACATTCAGCGTGCGGTTTTATCCCGCTCTGCTGTGTGATTGAGTGACTGGCGAAAAGAGACCGAGAGAAAAAGAGAGAAAGAGTGGGAGAGCACAAGCGAGCGAAAGCACGCCGCGGCCAGAGCGGGAAAGAGTTATTTAGTAATTATTTAGATTTTTAACAGCTTCACAATGTGCGAGCGGGCGTTTGGCAGTAATTTAATATTAACGAAGCGTAAAGCGCTTCCGCAACACTTTCGCCGATGTGCAACTATGTGCGCAACCGAGCCTGGTCTGCGTATTGGATGGGGGGAGCCTTTTCTGCAAAACCAAAAACAAAAACGAAACATCGGAGAAACTGTTTGCGAAACGCTTCGATGTGATGAAGTGTAAGGCATTTTGTGGTAGAAAAGGATTTTTTGAACGATTTTTAAAATCGAGTCGTTCCTCACAAGTTCAATCGTACGATTTGAGTCGCGAAGCACAATTTATCTAAACATTTATTCTCATAGAGATTTCTTAAATATGTTGCGCGGAATTTTTAATCAGAACTCAACCCTACTTTCCTTTCCCTTCGACTTCCTGAACTAACACAATGTTAGTGTGTACAAGCGAAATCTCATCCTAAGTTTGTTTTCGAACCATATCATCCACATCGTTGGAAACAACGATGCTGTGATTGATTTAGAAATCCTTAAGTGTTCTTTGTAACCTAGTACGTTTACCATCTGTTTCATCTACAACACTTTTTGTAATATAATTTTTTAATTTTATTTTAAAGTAAAAACTACATTTTACTGAAAAAATCGCTAGTTTCTATTTCCTGCTTGTTCTATTAAGCCTCAAGTGTCCTTTGCCGGAGATGTTTTATTAATTTCCTATGAAAAAACAAACCCTTTAATTTACTAATACTTGCATACTATTAAAAAAGTAATCAAGAACGGACAGATAACAAAGTAGGGAATACATGTCGTTAACTTAACGGAATTTGGAATGAAAAAGGACGAAAAAATAAAAGATGGTTTTTTGTGTTTTATAATATTTTTTGAAGCAACTTTTAATTATAATGAGTACTCTATATGTCTGCGTAACGATTAACAACAGATTTTGAGAGAAAGCAAGAATGTTCTAATTTATTCAATAAAGCTGACTAGATAAAAAAAAGGTCATGAGAACAAATTGGTTAAGAAAAAGTTGTACTTTTCTGCCGTTTGGTTTAAAACGGATAGTTCAGTATAGGTATTGTTGTTTATAATGTAATGTATTTTGATAATAATTCTTATCAATTATGTCAAAATCAATGTTTATAAAATACTACTAGCTTTTTTCACATCTTCATATCATGGCATCCCTATTCTCAAATCATCTTAAATCATTCTTTTTAATTGCTCTTCCCAAAATTCCCTGTTCTGAACCCAAAAACACCGTCCTGCGTTGCACCAAAAACCTGATTTCTTCAGATAGCACTCCATTAGCAACCGTGTCAAATGCATCGCAATGCATGTGTCTCAAACCAAATCCACGGCCACCATCGTCGTGCTCGTGCACCTTCCACTACAAGCTGATGAAGTCCGCCCGAGAATCCTTCTGCATTCGGTGTTGTGTGCTTTTTCAGGCTCTTTCGCACTATCCTCCGCCCGGTCCGGGATTGACATTTTCGCTGACAAAACAAACCCCGCCCGGTGTATGCATCCGGATTCGATTATCGGCGCACGGTCCGTCCGGGGAAAGCACCCGCAAACGTACCGCGTTCGCTGCCAATTCGATCGGCGTTCGGGGTTTTTCCCGTGGTTTTGTTTGTTTATTTTCCCGCGCGCATCACATTTCCACCGGTTTCGGTTAACGGTGGCCGAACCGTGCGTGGTTTTCGGTACGGGCCTAAGGAACAAACGAAAAAAAAAACACACACACACACCAACGCAAGCCTTTGGCTGTTCGGTCCGCCAACAACGCGTACCGGAAGCCGCACAACGCGAAAACCCGAACCGCATGTTTGTCAATCGATGGAATTAAGAATTTATAAGCGAACGTGATGGGAATCTAATTTCGGTGCTTCCCAGCTTTCCCCGGGGCTGGGCGCCCCCGGATCGTACCGTGAACAAGCGCCACGTGTGCGGCAAACATGGTCGCCGTTCAAGGGAGTCCTGCTGGAGACTTCTGCTGCTGTTCACAGTGACTGGCAGCGAGCCAAAAGCCACCTCGATCGTTTCGTCCGTCTGCTGGATGGATGGATGGATGGATGGTTGGATCCATTGAGCATTCCGCTGGGAAAGTCCTCGCCACAATCCCGGGGAAAAAGGGTTTTCGCAATCGGGTCGGGTCGATTAATAAGCCCCCGGGAGAGTTCGGTGATAGCCTTCCACCCACCCGTGTGCGTGAACCGAGGGAAATGATGGCGTAATAATTAAAATTGATTCCCAGCCAATCGCTCAACGTAAGCACCTCGAGCCGAAAGCACCGGCCCTAAACCGGTGTGAACAAAATCGACAAGCAAGCACCATCACATGACATGCTCGGTTTTCGACATGGCTTAGCAAACATGGCACTGGGTGTTTTGTGGGTGAGTTGTTCTTGTCCGCCACCCCGGTTTGTCTTCAACACTTTCTGTCTTCGGTGGAACACAAACAAAAAAAACCAAAACTCCAGCTCCAGCTTCGAAAACAACATCTCTCCAATGTTGGCAGCGAACGAAACGGGCGCTTTTAAATTTCCATTTTAATTTCAAAATCCTGTTTCCGGTGTTTTATTTGGATCACTTCTTGCCGCCGGACGTCGCTTTTCGGTCTCTCTCTCTTCTTTTTTTGCGATTTTTACCATCATTAGACGATGAGATGGACAAAGCAAAAAAAAAGTAAAATAAAAACAAGCATAATAACGATCCATTTCGCACATGATCTGATTCCTGTCAGCGTGTTCAAACACCAGTGCCGCAGTGTTCTGCACCGCGTGCTGATTGCGTAACAAAAATGCTCGCTTCGGTTCGGTTCGGGACTAAAATGTTTGTTAACGCCCTTGGGCACCGCAATGGGAGCAGCACAGGAAATCACGGAAACGCAACAAACGCACACAAACACACTGTGTGCTCCGAGGGGCAAAGCGACCGACCGCGCGAGGTTTGCTTTTTCGCAATCGCGATTTCCACCGTCGGACGGGCGGTCCGGGGCCTGCGTTAAATGGTCATATATTTTCGTTTGCTGCCGCCTGTCAAAAGTGTGCCCGCGTCCGCCGCACAACGCAGCAGGCATTTGCTGGAGCACTTGTGTGACGTATGTGACGGCGCGCAATTATGGACCGGATTGCCGGATTGCCGGAAGGTGGTTCAGTTTATGGGGGGGTGGGGGGTGGGGCGAGGGAGAGAGCGAGGGATGGGGGAACGGGGATACGGCGTACGGTAGCCGTGACGTGTTCCCCGACCTCCGGGACGCCGGAACGCGTTCGCCATAAATTCGTAATTCATTTAAGGATATCCCATTCGCTCATTAACGCGATGCCAAATTAACGTCGACGAAATGAAATGTTACTCCCTCGTTTCCCTTCCCCTCGTTCGCCTGTTTCGCAATCGGAAGCGGACAACTGTGGCGCGAAGGGAGGATGGAAAACGGGAGAATGAAAGATTTGCGTAATTTCACCTACGCAACACCGCCGCCGAGCTCCGTTTTCCAGCCGAACGAGAAAGAAACAGAAACCGGCCGGTGGTAAAACTTTTCTCCCCCCCCCCCCCCTGCCTTAAAGCTTCGCACGGAGGACACGCGAAGGAATTACGGGAAATTATTAACATTCCACCAACTCCAAACTCCCGTATCGTGTCGTATCGTGCCGATCGGGAGAGGCGATAAAGTGTGCCGATAAGCTTTTAATGAACGCACAACTTTCTCCTGCGAGTTTCGTGTGTGCGTTCTGTATCTTTCACGAGCGTCACGAGCGTCACGAGCGTGTGACGTGTGTGGGTGTGGGTGGTTGAGATAGGTTTGATTTGATTTCAACCGTGTCGAACTTGGGACCGAATAAAAATAAGATCAAACGAAGCAAAGATATGTGGATGGGCCAGGTGAGCTGCGGTGCTTCTAGTTACATCTAGTACAAGATAGCAATATGTGCTTGCAACATATTTGTGCTTACTTGTATTTGTGACGTTTATTTATCCGATTTATTTGGCAAAAGCGATAAAAAGATGTTTTTTGCAATTAAACATTTCACTCACTAGAATAGTCACTTAGAACATATTGAACTATACAAACGAAGTGATACTTAATGATCAATGAAAAAATAGATGATTTGATGGTTTTCAATTTTATCATCAATGTTCAAAACAAATAAACCAAACAAAAAAATTATTGAACGAAGAATTACCAAATTTTAAATTATCAAATTAAGTTCCTTGTTGGTCACATATGTATCTTAGATATCTCATCTAATTTCAAAATAACATTGCATAAATATATAGCAAAATACATGTTTCTTCTGTTTCATATTTATTTAAATCGGCAAAAAGATTAAAAAAATGCTTATTTGTTATTCGTTTGATTATACTAGCGAACCGATGTTTGACACCTCTGCTACTAATCAGAAACTATCACTTTTATTTCTAATTCTATACACATTGCCTACAAAACCATAAATGATGACCGCAGTACAGACATTTTTTATATATTTTCCCGCAAATGTCCATAAAAGTAATTGAAACGAACCCGTGCTCGAAATGACCAGTTTTGAAATGTGTCTACATTCGAAATTTGACTACATGCGACTACCAACGCCAAGCTGTTAAGTACACCAACTTATCAGTTCACCAGCAGTAGCCTAGCGGGGTCGATAATATGTGTATTTGCTTTGCGAAACTCCAAACCCGATTAACGCCTCGCCTTCTGGACATGGTGCCTTCCGAAACATCGGTGCCGTCTGTGTGAGATGCCATCGCATTGGCTCCGGTAGTCGGGATCGATGACCAGGTCCTGCTGTGTCGCACGCTGCTCCATCTGTCCCGTTTGGGGGCGATAATACTTCTCCGCCAGCAACCAACACCACTGCGTGCACGGTGAACGACGAGCATGCGCCACATGCCACGGTGAGAGTCGTACCCAGCGCTCGGCGAAGGTGCCAAAGCGTGTGCGTTCGGGAGTTGGCGAGTTTACGCGACACACATTCGATAGAGAACGGAGCCGAGAGCTTAGTACTAAAAACGCACACTAAAACAATTCCACTCAAGATTGACAATTGACGACTGACGGATGATGGCTGGAGAATAGTGAAATTAGAGAGAGAGGTAAATTAGAGGGAACTGTTCATGCTTGGAATGACCGGTGGACCACGTGGAGTTGAAAGCAAATATATCCCACACCAAACGCGGGAGATGATCTCGATTTTGTACGCTGGTCTTATCGTGGACCATCGGCCATCATCATCATCACCATCATCATCACCATCGCCAGCATCATTACTACCATTCTCGATCGAGCAACACCGGAAGAATCCAATCGAGTCAGCAAGTTTAACTTGCCAGTTTCGTGGTGTTAGGGAAGACCGCGGTCCCCTTCCGCAACCCGATGTAGACCAGCACCAGAATCTGCGTGTCCCACACAACCGAGAGATATCGCTGACGTTTTGCTCTCGCGCACTCTCGCCGGCGTGGCCCCACTGTTGCCGTCTCGCTTTTACGCCCATTGGTGCGCGTGTGTTGGTGGCCACTGGGGAGCACGCACTTCGCCATGCCGGATGTATGCGAGCACGGTGCATGAGGTAGTGTGGGTCCTCGGGATGTTCGACGTCGCGTCGTCCATCATCGTTCGGCTCGGTGGAAACTGGAGCCGTTCCGACGCAGCGACAGTAAACTCCGCGGCTCGTCAACGCCACCGTTATCAGTTGTTTCGTTGACGTTTGTGCGGTAAGCCACGGGAGCGTCCCGGTAGCATCGGACGCATCATTCTGGGTGCCCGTGTACGTAAAGCAAGCCGTCGACTGTGATCGATACAGTGCAGGGCAACTTCTAATCCAAGTAGCCACTGGGCGTTTCAATCAAGTGCGTGCTTTTGAAGATGCTCCCGTCCTTTTGGAGAGGAAGAAGTGTGTTGATGTGTGCGTGAACAGGCAGGTGTAGTCGCACCTCGTGTGACGACCATCCTTCAATTCCAACGTTGCTAGTAGAAGTTAGCTACCATATGCTAGCAAATTCGCAGCGACATCAAAGTATGCCAGTGGACGGACTCGAACGCTGCAACTTGAGGATCCCACAGCCGGCAGTGTACGTACGTGCGTAGATGTGTGCGAGTGTATGTGTGTGTGTGCTTGCTCCATGCAATCTCAGCCAAAAACCCCGAGACACTTGATATCACGAAGTTGTAGTTTGTGAATGCACCGTGACGTCAAGAACCGCGTGGAAGAACTTCAGCCGGACGTTCAGCCAATGGACAATCGGTCGCCACGAGCATTTGGTGGGTGATGTTAACTTGCCATAAGTGTTTCCGTGTACGTCTGTGTGTGTGTGTGAAATGAAACACGCTCGATGTCATAATCTCATTTCCTCGACCGTGCCGAGGAGGGGCAGCAAAAGCAAGTGAAGTAAGTTCCATACCGCTAGGTTGAGGTTAGAAACGCTTGTATGCAGTTCGAGGAGCACCGAGAACGGCAAAACGGCTAATCCCCCTGCTAGTGGGCGCTTCATTATGCCACCTTCTCCAGTGTAGACAAACATTCCGCACAGGCGAACTGTTGATTTAAAGCCATTTGAATAAACATTCCATCTGCGAAACGGTTTGATTAGGAGATCCGGACCGGAAATCGCACTACGCCAAGTCCGTTTCACACTCGACGCGCTTGCAGACTTTTATTTCCAATCGGCTTTATCCAAACACCTTGCAAAATTTGCAAATAAATAATACCCGCAATAATCATGCTGCTGGATTAGGGAGCATCCCTTGCGGCTTATGTGGCTTGATGGCTCTTGTATTATCATAGCAGCTTCCGAAAAGCCCCAGGAACCCGATGCCGATCGCTTATCGGTGGGCGCTATGAAAACATGCGCCATATATCATGCCAAATAGTCCAGGACACTGTGCTAAAGGCACTCGAACACACTCTCGCATCATCCTCAATAAGAAAGCTAGATCGACCGTTTGAACGTTTACCCGAGCATAACGAAGACATCCCGGCATGGCATACTAAAAAAAGAATGAAACAAAAACTCCACTCACGCATACCGAATAATGGGGAGTATGGCTTCCGGAAGACCGGGACCAGACAAATGAGTGCGTGTGTGTGTGAGTGTGTGCTCGGGTCGAGAGGGGAGCGGGGCAAAAGAAAAACCTTCTCCTCCACAAGCAGCGAACTGGTGCGAGCAGGAGCAGGAGAAGCATGATTCGTTTCAATGATTCACGAGCGTTTTATGACCGTCACAACCGTTCCGTGCCCGGTTCCGCTCAAATTACTTTATCATCATAATCCGACTTCTAATGGGTTTGCCTTTTGTTTAAGCATTCTTCCCCCCACCCCACCTTCGCTCCACCCTGATGCCTCCTTTCTTCAGGCTCGTCTCACTTGGAAGCATGTTTTTTTTTGTTTGTTTTTTGCTACACTGCCTCCAACTTCCACTCCACTTTGACGCGCCTGTCGACACTTAAAAGGTTTATTTTAATGCGATGAGCTGCGATGTGTGCCGGTTTGTGCCGGAAAGCGTGCGCATGGTGTGGTGGAGCACCAGCACCGGGAGACGCAGCCCCGGCTGGGGAGCAGTGTAATTTGATGATGATAAAGCGAGACTGTTTATTAAGCAATTCGCCATCAAACTGGATGGGCTGCATGCGCGAGCTCGTCGTGTTCGACCGCTAGTTAAATAGACCAAAAGGGGTTCGACTTTGTTTTTTTTTTTATCAAACTCTCCGAGACCTTGGAATCGAGGTTTGATTCGCTTTTCTTTTTAATTTTCACTTCCAGAATGTGACCGAAAACGTGACTCGAGACGTTACGGAGTTGCTCATTACGGCTCCTCATTGCTGTCTACTGCAAGCGCAAGGTATGTAAATAAAAACGCTCCCAATTCACATTCCAGCGTAGGCATTTAACTCCCCTCCCCTCACAACCTCGCCCCTAATGAGAATTTCCATCCCCGAAGGGCCAGCTTTAGTCCAGTTTGAGTGTGTTTTGGAGGTGATTTAAATTCTGCGCTGCATGTCTGCACTTGATGGCCGACAGACGTGATAAATTCTTGCCCAGCTACTGCTAGGAATCTCCTCCTCTGCCGCTCGCTGCCGTGCCTACTGGAGGGGTTGGGCGAATTTCGTCCCGACAAATGGCGGCCATTTTGTGGTAGCACTATCACAAGCCGGTTGGCTTCGGGACCGGCCAATAATCGGTGGATCGCGTGTGGTGTGCCATTATTTTGGAACCCTCTAGCTAGTTAATTGCGCGACTCTGGCGAACACAGGAAAAAAATACCGAATCCTAGCGCTGTTGGAGGCGGAGTCGTCGTGTAAATCCTCAAACATCCCTAGCGAGCCTTCGTAACGTATTTCGTATCCGCCGCCCAATTGAATAGTTAGTTTTTGTTTGGTCACGCGCGGGTTTGTCCTAGCTGCTAAGCAACAGTCGCCGTTCATACGAATACGCCTACTTGAGCATAACGTGGTCGTAAAACGACGCGCCGCTAGTTTCCATGACAACTGATGAGCAAACAAAGCTGTTGAATCAAGCCGCTGAAAGCACCGCAGCACAGCCCACTTCTATGCAAATGGTCTCATTTTAAAACGCATGTCTTTTTGCGGGCACACACACGCACAGATCGTTTGATGTCCAGGACTATGGGACGATGGTGCGAGTCCACCATCGGGTCAAAGGATAATCGTGTCTTCAAACGATCTAGATCGCGCGACAAATGGCGGCGGCGGCAGCAGAAGCAGCTGCCGTTGGGCAGCACATGCGGGACATTTTTGAATAGAGTTGAAATGGATTTCCTTCCGTCTCGTTACGGCTTATCCACACGGTTGCCCTTCGGGCTGCCTAAATCGATGATAACCTTACGGGGTGACAACACAACTACTCGTTAGTCGCCGTTCCCCCTTTTTTTTTGCTCTTGCTTCACCTTCTCCTGAAAACCCGATGAGATAGTCCCCGACGAACCCGTGTTGGTGTTGCTTGCCTTCTCCGTTCGACCACCATCCAATCGTCTAATCGTCCGTTCCGTCTTGTACCCTTTCCGCCGCCGCGGTTGCCCACCCGAAAGGAAGTCCGCCAGCATTTTACATGCAAATGAATGTAAAGTCATGCTTATCGCTCTACAAACAGTGAACGGCCCGTGCCCGTGCAACTCGGTCTGCGCGCCGGCAAACTGCCTTTTGACCTCTTCTGGATGGTGTTTTTTTTGTTGCCCTTTCGTTTCGTTTCGTTTCGTTTCGGTGCCTTACTTTATTTATTTTTTCTACCTTCTGCCCTCTGCCCCCTTTCCGGTGAGGCGGTTCACTTCTGTGACTATGAAATTCCGTCAGTCCCTAACGGCAGCGGCAGCAGCAGCAGTATAGTTATACATACACATTGGGCTCTGAACAAACAAAACCTAGTTTCAACGCTTCGAGGCATGGCGTCACCGTCGGCACACAACCATATTGTCGCTATCAAATCGGAGAGAACGAGGGACGAAACGTCGAAAGACACGGAGGAGAAAAAAAGCAAAACGTGTACGCAAAACGCGAGCACAACTTCCAAAAGTTTTGCTAATGCGGCCCCTTCCTCCATGTGTGCAGCAATCGGGGGTTTGGTTGGTGCGGTTTGACGGGCTCCCCGAAGCGCACCACCTTTGCGAATGAATATTAAACGCCGTTCGGTGCTTCGGAGGTGCTTGCCGAAACGCTGAAAAATAAGTAAAACATAAGAAACAAAGCTTGATTTTGGTCGGAACCGAATTGAAATGACGTTACGGTCAGAAAGTTAAGCTTGAAATAACTGCACCGCCGAAAAAGTGCGGCGAGCGAAAGCAAACTCGCTTTTAAATTCAATTCCGTTCGAGCGGGGGCCTCTCCGCTCACACCGCAGATTAGAACGGTGATAAAATAATCATATCAGTTTGGTTTGCTGTTTTCAGTTTGCAGGCAAAGTTTGCAACAACAGCATCGCAACATCGGAACAAAAAAAAGCATCCACCCCTCCCATCGACTGGGAGGGACCAGCATCCAGGTTGGCGTCCCACTCATGTCGCTTCGAATTTTATGCATTAATTTCCTCATTATGCACTGGTAATTTAATTACCACCCCGAGCGCGCCGAGACGCGTGATTGACGCACTTCCGTTTTATTTCGATTCCGTAGCGAACGTACTCATTTCCTCCCCGTAGCTCGCCCGTGCCACGGTCGGTTATTAAAATATGAATTAATTTAACTCCAGTGTCCTTGCTTACTGTTGGCAGTGTGCTTGCGGGGATGAGGACCGGGCGCAATGCTGCAATCTGCAACAGAATAGACTACGGAATGCATTATTTAGTCCATTTTACACATGATCAATCCTGTAAACGAACGAGGTGTCTACAGGGTTTTCCGAGCTGTTTTTTAACGCTGAAATAATAGAAATTATTGCATAAAAAATCAATTTCTTCCTAGTGAAAAGTTGCTCGGAAACGTTTAGGCAATTCCTCTTCCGCAATTATAATACATTGGTGTCGAAGCTCTGAGCCAAAAAGAGTATTCTCACATTTAAGATATTCTTATTTTGAAAATAGTTAAAGCTCACTAAAATGTTGAATATAATGTGGTTGGTTTGTGTTTAAAATTGAAGAAAACTCATCAGAATGGGATTAAAAAATCGTTTTCACACAACAATACGCGCAATGGGTCTTATCTATACGCCTTCGTGTTTTCCTATACAAACTTCACGTAAATACCGATAAACATTTATTAATTTTACTGCAAGACATACTTGTTTTAACCGTACATTCAAGAGAATTTTCTATCATCCAAAAATGGTGTGTTTGGAAAGCAACAGCAAACCATCATTTGGAAATGACGAAAAAGTGTTCTTTTAAGCCAATTGTTATTTTTTATAATCCCCACATCTGACGTCAAATAATGTATTTATAGGATTATGCCTTTGTAAAAGCACTTAACAAAAACCAAACTCATTTTAACAGGAAAAAAACTCTAACACAAAAATAACTTTTAAAAACATCAACAAAACATGTGGGCCCTGTTGATAATTCAATCATAGCTAAATTATAAAAAAAAAAATTAAAAATAAAACAGGGATCAAATATAAATTGCGCACCCTTTAAAAGCTCACTTTTTCCGCTTACCTATGATGGAAACAAAACTAAAAAAAAACCGTGCAGAAAAATGAAATCAAACACCCTTACTAGCGCGTGCCCCACGGGTGACAAAACGCCAGCTCGAGGGGCAAGGTAGCCGGTTGCAGCCAGTTTCCGGCCTTGTCTCGTTCACGTTCGAATAGAAAATGTAATCCAACTACTAGCGATGGAAGCAGGACTTGAGCAAATGCGCGTGGCCCTCGCGTTGCTCATTCTTTCTTGCCTGAACCCTGCCCTCTCCCACTTCCCCCTCCCGCCCACCAATCGTTGCGCGAGGACGGAACCGGGTTTGCCCTAATTAAAAAGTAAGCATCGAGTGCAAAAGACCTGCAGGCAATGTTTGCTGCAGTGTGTGCGTGTAGTGGTGGTGTGGGAAGGGTGTGGTAGGTCTTTCGTTCGCACCAGCGAACGAAAACAATAATGAAAAGCGCTTCGATCGTGGCATGCATCGGAAGAGAGTGGAAAATGTCGTGAAAATGGCACCACCGGCATCAGGGCCGGACAAGGACGCTGAAGACGGCGGACAACAATGAGCGCGAAAAACGGGTCAAAAGGGTGTGGGGCGCATGAAAGGGAGGGGGAGGGAAAGGGGAGGGAAAGGGGAGAAATAAAAACCGTGCCCGGGTTTCCATCGCAAACCTATGCTCTGCAAGAGGAGGGTTAAGGGTTGGAGTAGAGAGAGGAAAACAACTGCCATTCACCGTAATGGATGAAATGCAAGCAACCAAAGGGGACGCAACAGCAGCCCACCGGAGAGCACTGCAGAAAGAAAGCAAGCAGAAAAACACACAACACCAACGTGCCTCATCCAGCGCTACATGGCGACCGATGGGTGGCAGCTTAAGGCGAGAGCTCAAAATTACACTCACTACTTTGAACTTCATTAAAATTGAATCCCAGCAATTACGCTCCGAATTAAAAGCGGAGCGCCCCAAACCATTACCTTACGATCGGCTTTGCCAAGCCGCGCGACTATCGAAGGTGGCGAGGAAAAACAACAAAAATGGCCACCAGCGGACAGGGCCATCGCAAGAGGCATCACAGCCACCCCCGCTCCGCCCCTAGCCTTAGCAGCACAAAAATGTCGAAGCCTGAAACTGCACTGAGGGCTTTTCCGCCGCCAGTTTGAGCACGGTATAAGCACCGAGGTTTGATCCTTTGGCTGATGGTGTTTGGAACTGGGCGCGGTTTGAAGTGGGATTTCGTTTCTTTGCAAAAATGTTCCCTTTCTCCCCAGCCGGTCTCGTCGACAGAAAGAAACAAAAAATCCTACCATCGGGAGATTTTGGTTTTTTTCTTCGGGTTTGAAATTTAAGTGGCCACTTTTTGTACTTTGTTTGTCGCGTTTGCCGCGCGAGCCACTAATTGGGAAAACAGTTATGCCTCTCGCCACTTTCACACAGTTACCGGTCGTGGCTTAATTTCCCAGTGACTTCCCAATGATGGTGACGATCGGGTCAAAACGGTGCCCGTTTGGGTAATCGGGACAAAAGGAGTCGAGCATGAGAGGTTGAAGGTTCGCAATGTGCAATATGCGGTTTTCCCCCCTTGAATAGAAGTGCACCAATTGAGGTTTGCATAGTGGGTAATTAGAAAATTGAAACGATTTTTTCTTAGTACACAAAGGGGGTGGTAAAATATTATTTAAAAAAATACTGCTAGTGTCGAATGGAAAAGACTGTTTGAAGAAGGAAATTTGAGAAAGTGTTGCTTATGAGATGAGTAAAATATTAACTTTTTTATCACAACATCTTAAGAATATAATAAAATGTTGTCTAAATCATATTTAAATTAGATTTCAATGCCAGTAGGCTACACATGGTTCAGACAGGACAGAACAGAGTTAACCATTTCAGTAATTCGCATATATTTTGGAAAAAATGACATGTTTTGAAATATTTCACTGTATGCTGAAATATTTCTTACGCTAGCAATAGATGCTGCAGAAGGAAAACATAGCAGTGGTAATGCGATTCTATTGCTATAGCAACTTCTATTTATCTGACTCATAGATATACTTAATTCGTTAAAAGATTTCGTGCAAAAAAAGATGGATGTATACTTCGAAATTGCAATTATTTTTGAACAATGTAAGTTGGTAAATGTTGATACTGTCAACTTACGGCTAACAGAACATCAAACGGTTTCACCCATGTAAAATAAACACGCATGCTGTTTTCCGCCCGCTTCGACACAATCTTATCTCCACACACCATCTCTCCCACCCGGAAAACGTTTCCGGTTTTCGCGTACAAACCGAAAAATGTACCCCATTTTCGTACCGTTTTCGAGCAAATAACTTAAAACGACACGTCATCAGGCGGTACGTGCCCGTTGCAGACGCCAAAAAAAGAACCTCCCTCCCGATAGATAATCTTCACAAATCATCAGTCACACAGCGTACAACACCCGCCGGGTCGCTGGGTCTGGGTCGGGGAAAAAACGCACACCGAAGCACAATATTTGCTTTGCCGTTGTCCTTTCGACGGTCGGTTGTCGCAGCATCTTCGCCTCATCGCCGGCACATCCATCCGCCCGCGGGACGGGTGGCGGGAATTTAATTAACCCGAACATTGTTTGAATACTGACGCCTTGTCAATTATTTACAGTATCGATCCACACGGTCGTGGAAAAGGCCGCGGGGAGGTGGGTTCAACGTGACAAACAGCGACAGAAACCGTGTGGCCACAGTTTGACGCAAGGGTGATAAAATTAGACGACGAGGACAAGATAAGAACGTAACTGACCGAATGGTGTTGCCGGAACGGTAAGGGTATGGGACGTGTGGTGAACGAAAAATCGTTGTCCCTTAAGTGTGACATCACCGTTTGACAGCCGAGGGACGATTATCTCCGCAACCGCTCACCACGGTTCCCCCTCGGTGCGGTTTCATTGCGTCAATCGTGTGGGCGGCGGGATAAATCGACCGGGTGGTCGGGTTTTACAGATCAACCTCCCGGCGATTGGGTATTGGGTTGCTAAAGTGGAGCTCATTTTTCTTCATCTCCCCGGCGGTGGAGATGCCGGAGCGGTCTCGCGGGAGCAGGAACCAGCTGAAAGGACGAAAGCATAAAACGACAATGTCGGCGAGCAAGTGAAACGTACCGTGTGGCTATTTGTACACGCCGCTTACCTGACGGTGAACGCAGAACGCTTATCCCTTACAGTTGTTAGCCACTTCCTGGCGCTCCAGATCGATCGCTCGGTCCGTACCTTTCGGTACGGAAAGACTAGGCATGTCCACACACCCACTTGCGCCTACCAAACACACGCAGCACTTCGAAGGTTTATATCTTAATTGAATTTTTCTTCCAACCAATCTTCCCGTGCTGGCCGATGATATTTCCAAGGCTTTTGGCGTGGTGCCATTTCCCAAATTCCCACCCACCGAAAAGATAAAGTTGTACGCTTTCGTGCGAGGAGGGAAAGGAGAACGTACTACAACTTACTTCAGTACACGGTAGTTTAGTTCTCCTCGTCGAACTACATCGCCCGATATCTCGTATCTCGCGTCCCGTTCCCAACCGAGGGACATAGTTTGTTGGACGATTTATGTTCTTGTTTTTTACACCCCGCTTCTTTCGGTGTTGGTTTTGAAGGTTGGCTTATGGTGCAACAGGGACTTTCCCGGCAACACCCCTTTTCTGCAGCGACGATGGAGTGCCGATAGTTTGCCAGACTTACAACTCCATTCGTGCGACCTCATCATTCGGTGATCACTCTTCCACTTCGGGACAGCAGAACTCCTGAAAGAAGCGCTTGATTAGTAACATCCAACTCTCTCTCCTTGCGCCAGCAGGGCATCAATTTCTCGTATCGTTGAAGATACGGTCCATCTCGAAAATGTACTCCATGCCATACCCACCACCGCCACCCGAATAATGGCCGATAGTTGTACTGGCCGCACTCCCGTCGAGGGCACCTTTGCTGTTTATCGATAAATTTACGAACGCGATTGTTTTGCTGATTGTTGGTGGTGCAGGGCAGACACACCACCGTGCGCTGTCTTTCGCAAAAGGAAAAGTCGTGTCCGGTGGTAGCAGGTATCCTCCTGTGGACAATTGACCTGTCGTCCTTTCGAAAGTTCCCACCTGTCAGTGCCATTGCTCTTTGCTATCATTTAAACACCCCACTGCCACGGAGAGAAAAAAAACCCCACCAATAGTGATTGGGTTTGTTCGGTCGTGAACTTTCCTTTCTTCGGTTGCGGATCGATCTGCCGTTTTTTCCGCCCATCCACCACCGCACTATCAGCTCACTTCGAAAGCAAGTGTGATGCGGTAGCGGGTGGTAAGCTATCGATAAGGTTTACCCACGACATCGGACCCATTTACGATAATGGCGCGAACATGGGTACGCAAGACAGAAGGGCGTGTGTGATAAGAAATGGTGGTGAAAGTGAAACCCACCCGAGCATTCGTTTCATTTCGACGAGTGAATGGAACGATTTGTGTCGAACAATTGTGTCCGAAAGGATTCTGTTACGTTGCGATGGCACGATGCGATGCCTGCCGAACCGATTTCCCGGCCTCCAGCACCATTTAAAAGACTCACTTGATGGAAGGTAAATTGACTTTCCGACGGATTAAGTCATGCACGTGCGTGTGTTTGAGGGTTTGGCGAGCAGTGTAGAAGGATAGTAATTTTTTTTTCTTCCTAGAAGCACCGACGGTCACTGGCTTTTCCCGGAAGTGGGAGCCAACAATTGTCCGAGATATTATGGTGCTTTTTACGCAGCGAGCGGTCGATTGGATGTTACGGGGTGTTGAAAGTCGTTTATCGCACTATTGCCAACACGACCGTGCACCATTTCCGGTGATTGCATGTCTATTGCGTTGGTTTAGTAATAGCAAGTTAGTTACACCGTACATATTTTATACATCTAATTCTGTTCAATTGACACTTACAGGGTTTCGAGTCATATAAGGGAACAATGCAATCAGTAGAGAGAATGCGTCAACCGGTTAAGAGAATGTTACAGCCACTACATGGCTGCACCATTCTCTTAACCGGTTGACACATTCTCTCTACTGATTGCATTGCTCCCTTATATGACTCGAAACCCTGTATTTTTTAAACTTGCCTCAAGAAGACTAAAGTATTAGCAAAGAAAGCATCTTTGTAGGATCAAAGCTAGCTTAGACACTTGTTTCATCGCGATGATCTTGTAACCAAGACACCCATGACGTGAACTGCTATTCCTATCGTTTCTATAGTAAATCATCTCACAACAAAAATATCACTTATCTCCCGAATCAAAGTCAGACGAAATGTAATCTACCTAATGTGATCAATACACTCCACGCACTAATTTTTTTTTACAACTAATCACTCTACCTGCAACCCAACACATGAAGGTAATAAAGCCCAGAAAAGCTCTGTTTGTCCACACGCGTGCGAACCATGAACACCCAGCGACACTAACACGATCCGGTACCGGTCAACTGCTAATAACGCGCCGCACGGACATAAAAACCACCCTCAGACTCATCATTTTCACATCTAATGTGATGCGGTCCGGCAACGGTCCCGCATCCCGAAGCCAGCTTGTTGCTTTCCTGCACTGGCGCACTGTACTGTCCCAGTACCGCCCCGTCCGCTTCTGCTGCCGGGGGATGGTTGTTAGCACTAGCAACAGATGATAGCAACTTCAACGGAAAGGGACAGATAGCCTTCCACTGTAGTGCGCCTAGTGGATCCTGTGCTCGGTCGGAAAAGGGGGAAAAATGGATACTAAAATTTTACGACAACACAAACACTTTTATGGTGCGCTATCGAGCGCACTAAAAGTGACTTCGCTCTGAGTTTCTTTTTTCTTCCTTCTGCTTTGCACCCGGGCAATGCGTCTCCACGGCTGGAGAATGATGGAGATGAAATTTTCATTCTATGTTACGCAGAAAAATGGAAGAGTGTGCCACACAAACGCGGAACGGAAGGGCGACCGTTTCAACCGCATCGGCACGTAAACGATTCGGGAACCATTTTGGACCCTCTTAGCCCCATGGCCCCGGCCCGGGGATGACTTTAAATCATCGCAATTTGTTGATAGGTGTTGGTAAGAGCTCAACGTTGGGAGTTTTTTTATACGCTTTCGGTGATTACGTTATTCAAATGTGCGCCCGCACCGCTGGAAAGGGAAAGAGGTCGGTTAAGTAAATGTGATTAAATAAATTTTATTTACCTACCGCAGACGCATTTGGAGGTCTGTTTACAAACGTGCTGAGCGCGCGGCTACTCTCGCCATAATAATTCCCGGAAAAATGCCGATTTCATCTGTGCAGCCCCCGACTTACGACAGCAACTTGTTGAGTACGCGCGATGCTAGTGAAATTTTGTCGATAAGTTCGTTAAAAGTACGACCGCACCAGGCATCGTTAATGTCAAACCGGTGCTTGAAGTAACGCAGACGCACTGAGGAATTGTTACAACACCAAACAAAAAAAAGTTTTTATTCACCATTCGAATTTCCCAACCGCGTCCGGATTTAGAGTGGCGTTAGTGTGCCCTTGCTCTCTCATGGTACACTTTTTTCCAGCTCGATCCATCTCCACTAGCACTCGCACGAATCGTAAAAGTATAAATTATTATTTTAATGTAAAATAAACAGCGCAAACGAGAACGCCGAACCGACAGCTACCTCGAGGCGCTCGATTCCTGCCTGGCAACATGGCAGCATCATCGCGTATCGACCACAGTGCGTTTTTTTCAGTTGTTTTTTCTTTTATTGTGGTAACCACAACCCGCCAGAACTTGCTCGCTGTAGCACGGATTTATCGTTACACGACGGACAATACGCAAAAGCTTCCAAGGACTTTCCCAGATAGTAGGATACCTCCTCGCCGAGGGCACGATGGCAGAACAGCAAGCATAAATGCCAATGTAAACATGGTCGGTTCAGAGCCCACGAGTGTGTTTGTGGGGCTGCGCAGGGGGTAAAGGAAATAAAAGTGGTAAAGTAATGACGCCGACGTGCGGAAGGCTTCAGCATTCCCATCAAAGAGATGGAAACCGCACGCGCAACCTCCGAGGTCGGGTTTGCCGAGCCACCTTTACCGTGGCAGCGAAGGACCACGCTACGGATCAAATAACGAAATTGCAGATGATAACTTTCATATCTGGGAGTTGCTTGAAGGATCCTACAGATTCGCGAAGGTTGTGTGCGTTTCGTTTCCAATTTTTGGGTTTGATTCGCACTGGTTGTCGGAATATATCCAGAGATAAACCGAACTCAATACTCCATAGTTCATTCAATAGTCATTTTACTGTGCCGGTTACGATGATCCAGATCAGATTTCAACACTCTTGCAGATTGTACGGAGTTAACAAATTCACAAAGAATAAGCGATCGCACGTACCGTTCGTTTCTGTCTCTAAAATCGTAAGATATGCTCTATCTGAGTTCTAAATATCAACACCGTTTTATAAAAGAAATAGTCATTAAGCATTAAGAATAAATAAACTTCAAAACGACTTGTTACATAACGCATTTTCAAACCTGTAATGATAAAACAACGAAATTTTTAAATCTGTAAATAAATTCGTATTCTTCTTGCTAACAAATCACGTACATATATATCTAAGGCGGCATCGCCTTCATGCTACAGTAACTCTCCATCAAATCGTGTCTTTGGTTGGTAATGATTGGTGCATTTTCTACACTTTCGCTCCTTCTCAACCATCCACTCCAAAGCCACTCAAAGCACAAGGTGTAGTTGTTTCCAATGACGACACAACCCTTGGAATGTAACAAATTGACGACAACATACAGGGCATGTGTGTTGTTCTGAAATGATTACCCGATAATCGGAAAGATTCCATCTTCCCCGCACTGTTAAATTAAGTTCAAAATCATAGGGCTTGACGAAGTTCGGATGTGCATCGACGGTCGCGGTGAAGGTAGTTGCACATGACTGCTGCAATTCTGGCGTTCCATGAGCCAACGGTAAGTTATGTGAATCCTCCAGTATTTCGTCGAAGACCATGAACAAAGTCGTAGTACGCATTAACATATATTCGTAAGAATATACTAACGATTTACCGTCATTTATCGAAGATTTTTTTAAGGTAATGGTACGCTTCTTGATGACCGACGTCTGCTCCGATGTATTCTTTGAAGGTAATTTTTGCTGAACGTTGTGCACTTGCTGATCCGAATCCTCGCCGAGGGTTGCCTGCAGAGACATTTTTTCTACCATTGCGTCTTTGGTAGGTTCATGCAGTAAAGGTTCTTGCATGATTTGCGTCTCTTTCGGTGTTCGTTCGATGATATAGTTTGGAACCTTTCGAAAAGTAACGACCCGAAAATAAACATCGTTATATAGATCATTCCTCTGAAGTATCCTTGCATGCGAACAGCCTACCGTATATTTGGGATCGTGGATATCCTAGAGCAGACACGGGTAAAGATGTCGCTCAACGTTTTGATTGATTCTTTGAGCACGGTTCCTCCAACACAAATATATTTTGTATATATATATAAATATGCTTTTCGAAAGGAAATACACTGGTGACGAAGTTGATAGAGCTTTTAAACTTATTTTACTGATATCTAGCAGATGATGATGTTGCTTTTAGTTTGAAGGAAAACTTCGACATCTTTTACTATCACACCACTTTTCATTGTTTTTTCTACCAATCTTCTGACAGATTCCAATACGGAACTGTCATTGGGTATGTTGTCAAGCATTTTTGAATTGACCGTTTTGACATTTTTGAATCAGCGTAGCGGATGTAACGTTGAAATAGATACGTTTGCAATAAAAATGCAATACAACCAATTTGAAATTTTGAAAATACGTATAAATATTTTTTAGTGTAGTTGCATGGAACAACAGCTATTATTAAGCTTATAACTTCACCTTTTTCATTTTATGTTCACCTTTTATCTGAGCCTCACGTCATTTTGGTCACTCGAAATAATTCCATCTGGAACCGTTTCCGAACTTTGTGGCCAAAGGGCGGAAGCTACTCGTTACATCACGGTCAACCCGACAAGGTTGAGGTGAACAAGAGGCCACAAAAAGTATACACCCACATACTTTCAAGCACAGCGTAGGAAAACAAATAAAGCATCAAGTGAGGCATTCAGTAAAAACAAAAAAAAACGAACAAAAAATTAATATCATCCCGCACTCGCAGCGGGACACACAGCATCAGGTCAGATGCTGCCCGGATGATGACGTGAGGTTTTCCATCCCCTCCGACATCCCCTTTCCCTACCGATAGTGAACCGTGGTGTTTTAATCATCAGTGGCCGGCCAAAACACGAACAAAAATGCATTCGGTGGTGTTCGGGGATCTGATCAGTGTATGGGTGTGTGCGTAAGAGAGAAGGAAAAAAACGTCAATAAAAACAAATAAACTCTGGAACCCCGGCGGAACCTGCCCACCAACCACCCAACCGAGGAGACGATGGGGCCTCAGCATGGCGTGCCGTATCGCGCGGACATGCTGCGAGCGAAACGAGAATTTTATTTATATTGTTTTAATCAACATCAATTTACTCTGTCGCTGAAGTATTCATTCAGTGATTGAATCCAGGGCCGCTGTTCGTTCACTCGTGCGCCATCCTTTTCACCAGCTCTTACCCTCCCGGATGCTGCTGGGCGATGATGACAACAAGTTGCGCGCCGATCGCGTTGCCCATGTTTTCCTCCCAAACGAGGGAAGGGAACAGGATGGGTACAAAAACCGATGAAATAAAAAAAAAACAAACGCTCACCACACAAAGTTTGTCCCTGTAGTGTAGTGGTGGTAATATTGTTCAGGCACAAAAAAAACCCAACCTGAACAAAACTAGGCGCAGCATCGCTCACTGTGCGCGCGGTTCATGGTAACAATAAAATAAAAACAAATAAAACATAAAAAAAATCGTACCCCACACAGCACACATATGTGACCGAGCAATCCGACTATCTGTAACCGACCATATGGTACCGGGTTCAGCGAGAACGGGCTCTCAAAATTTCCCATTGTGGGCGCACAATTTGGACTTTTTTACCGCGCCGTAAGCAAGAAGACCCAACAGTCATGATGGGTAAAATAAAAAAAAAAAACTCTCCCCGAGAGTCATTTTGTGTCCTCCCACTTGAGTTTCTCCTGCTCGTCGCGGAATGAGTTTTGAAATGTAAATAATGCACGCATGGTTCGCATGCTGCAGGCATGAACATTGTGCATCCTCGCATTCCCGGGGATTAAAAATGCATATTCTCCAGTGTTGTTTCCCTTGCGTGGAAAACCGCTGCACGGTGGATTTATGCTGAACGTGCTAGGTGTGCGGATGGGAGTAGGGTTGATACAGGAAGTGAGTCATTGGGGCCAGCAGACGCTCCCAACCGTACGACACCTGTATACGGATCTGCTGGGAGTAGCTTTGCGTGTAGTGGAGGCAAAGGTTACTTGGATTGATGAATTTTGTGGAATAAAAATCCTTCGAATGTTGTGGACGTGACAAATTACACATTGAATGCAATTGGGCAGAAAATGGTGCCTTTCATAAATTTGATCTAGAGTTTTATTAATTTGCATGAGGGAGATTCTGCCTTTTAAGTTCAAATGGCAACAACAATCTGATGTATCTGATCTAAATGTTGCTTTAGGATGGCCCACAATTACGGCGCACTGTACGAGATAAAAAAAAACTGAATTATGTATGTTCTGAAGTGTATAAATTAACACTGGACAAACTTTAACACTTCAACTACTTTAATACTTCAAATAATTTAAATCATTTCCATTAGACCAACCCAAACTCAAATTAGGGAAATATTGTACTACTTGATTTGACCGTTTGTGAGAAAATAGAAGACATTGCTGCACTGGAGACTGTTTAAAAAATTAATCATTACGTCTGAAACGTCCCAACATTAATAAATAAAGCAAGATAAAAGCAAAACTTCCTAGCTTTCTCCGATAAAATAGCAAAAATCTACCGAGCAAACTCTGTTCTCAAACTCAATCTTATTATCGACAATCTTCAAGGCCACTTCTAGTGCTTCATTTAGTGCTAAAGTTCTAGCTTAAAGGCTACTGCTGCTGCTGCTACCGTCCGCTCCGGGACAGGACGTGAAAGTTGACACAAATTAGTTGGCTAATTTTGAGCTAATTGAATTCTTCCTTCCGTTTGCCGACCATTCGACCGCCACCAAAAGCATGCCGGTGGTCATAAAGTGCATAACTTTTCCGACCGACCGCACAAGCGAGTGGAAAAACTAGCAGGACAATCACTCCGGCGTCGGTCAACCGCACCGCCGGTGTCCAGCCGGATCCGGAACGAACCGGCACGAGGTCAGACGGATCATTATCGACACATCGCCAAACACGTCCGTTCCCGCACAGCCTTCACAGCCCTTTACCCGTGCGAGATAAATTTTGTGCGAACGTAAATAAAATGTTGGCCAGCCGGGTTTTTTGATGGCGTTTCCATGGTAGAGAAAATGAATCCAAGCACGCCTTTCGGAACGCGCAGGCAGTTTCGCGACATCAGATGACCCAAAGTCGGTGTGATTATTTATATATACACGCACGCACACACACCCACAAACATCTTGAGCCAACTCGTCTCGCAGATTGCTGCAAACCCCGGCCCGCTAATGCTTCTAAATGATGCTGCCGTGGCAGTGGCAGCGGCATAGCATAAGAAACGATGGCCCGCATGCTTCGATTGCATTTGCTGTGTCAAAGTACATGCGTGCAAGTGTGCGTGTTTGTGAGGAGATTGTGAACATATGCTACCCACATTTCGGCAAACCACCAGAAGCTGGACGCAACATGCTTTGTTCGGTTTGTTCTCTTTTTGCCGGCTCTATTTCTCTCTTTCTATGTGGGTGTACCCGGCACAGCTTTGGAGAGGGAGATAGAAACGCTCACACACACACACATTCTGTCACTCCACGTGCCTCGTTACTCCTCCCCCGAGGGAAACCCGCGCACATAAAAAAAACCCTCCACTCCTATGCAGAATACATAAATTTGCAGTGGCCTGCGCCTCAGCTTCTCGTCTTTGGAAGGGCACTTTTATGCTGAGCATTTTTATGTTTCTGTGTTTCGTATGTGGCCATGTGTGTGCGTGTGTTATGAGCTCACCACCAACCGTCTGAGTGTGTGTGTGTGTGTATGTGTGCGGTAAGAGGCGAATTTTATTTCGCTACTCGACCCAACGCCACCATCGCGCCCTGCCACCTCCATGAGTCCTCCGGTCGGTCCAGCTGCCATCATCTGGCGTGCACATTTCCGTAAGTGTGTTTGTATGATTTTTTGCACGCCTGCTGTGTGCTCTTTTCCTTTGCTGCGCTACCTTCGCTACAGGGGCATGCGGTGGAAGCGGAAAGCGCAGCAGGAAAGGAGTGATAAAACGCATTCCAGTGCAATATGGTTTCTGGGTGATGGTCTACCATTGCTGCCCGCCCGAGCGTGCTACAATTTTCCTCCCGTTGCTTCCGTTCGGCTGTGCGGGATGGTAAACGCGGAATTTTTTGTTTTGTGGTTCCGTTTCGCGGCATGATGATTCGATGGCATGCAGCTTCTCGGTGTATTGGGGGGAAAAAAATACAAACGCTGGGTAGTTCAGTTCGCTCTACGATCGCTGTTTTTGGGGCAGCGGGATGTGTATAAATATTAGATTGTACAAATGATAATCTCTCTCTCTTGAGTGCATCTTGAACGAAGCACGGAGTGGATGAGGAGCATAACTTTTGAATACAATTTCTATAACCCACCAGCTAGACGATGAGGTTCGGTGTGCTTCATCGGCGTATAATTCCTGGCGTCTGGGATGTAGCAGTTTTCAGTTGGAGCTACTCTATATTTGAGATTAAAACTGCAAATCAAGGTTTTACACACATTTTAACTTTATTTTTAAACATTTAACACAAATCCTAGAAAAGGTGCAATGTTTTTCCCTACGTTCCAACAACTTAACAAAAACCGTTTAAACGTTCGTCACATTAATGAGAAGAGAAGAAAACTATCTGATTCTAGAAATTTAAACGAAATTTTACTAAAAGAACAAAACAAATTAAACTACATTAGGATTATACTATTGTCAAATCCCCGCACATTTTGTATGATGTCTTTTTCTCACTTTTTTATATAAAACGTCAATGGCGACCTAGGCAATCAATTTTCATGATATATTTAAACATAAATAGTAATTTTAAATTATGTGATAAAAAGCAGACAGGTTCAAGGTGACGTATTTTGGCAAGGGTTTTTGCCAATTTCCGTTTAATTATTCCATGCAAGGTTCTATATATAAATACTAATTTTTCGATAATCTAAATTTTACGGAAACTAAAGTTTCTATAATATAAACTATGATTAAAATTTCAAACATGATGATCACCGAAGAAATCATCTATTGGGTGAACTTTTTTGCATAAACTTTTGTACATCTCTTCTTAAAACCTACCTTTCTATCGAATCTCATAGAGTGTTACTATGAATCTCTTTTCTATCGCAAAGACGGGGAAAGTACGTCTGCATGATCGCACATTAGAATGGTTCGTTTTTTTTTATCATTCGCTATAGTCTGGATTGTGAAAAGTGTAACAAAATCAGAATGAAAAAGAACTACCATATCAACTAAAAGAAATGTTTCATTTTGAACGATATTTTTTATGAAAATGAAATTGATGTCGTACAAACATCTTCCACCATGTTCGAAATCGCAAAAATTGAAACTATCCACACCGTCAGATGGCGGGTGACGTTTAACTTTCAAAAACCATTCACCGGAAATTCTCCCTTCAGCCGGGTTTAGCAATCGCATTCACAGCCGGCGGGCAATATTGCACCCATCCGCCACACCACCGCCCCACCCTACGATATCAACATAACCGCGACGGGGGAAAACACGTGAGACGGCGGGGAAAACACATGAATACATGTGCCGAGAAATCTATGGCTGAACTGTTTTCAATTTCCAAATATGCAAATAAAGCTTGGGTAACAACCCACGGCGTCGAAAAAAGACAAAAAAAAAACCCAAAGTCACACCTAACAGCAACGTGGCAGCGCAACATCCTGTCTGCTCCTGGCTGGGAGGAATCTAAAATCAATAACGTATATTTACTGTGCTTCTAAACTGTCGGAACCAAGGTTTTCGCTGGACCTTCCCAGGCTCGGGGCAGCCGTGAATGACGATAGACAAATACAAGAACACATACCGATTGAAGTAGAAGTAGTCGAAACAGCAGCAGCGGTAGCAGCAGCATCAGGAATAAATAAAATACTCCGAAAAAAGAAACAAAAAATTCACTCGACAGACCGTGATTGCATATCACGTGGGCTCGGCACACCCTCCGGGCCCTGATGGTGGAAAGATGCACCGTCGACACGGCATCTTCCTGCAAACATGTCGCCCGCGTTAAACGTTGCACCGACCGAAATTGTACCACAGGACCGCAGGAAATGAAATCGTTTGGAAACGAATCGTCCCCCGAGGCACGGGAAGGTGATGGAAATTCATATCATCGCTGACGGTGGAACAATTTTCCCATACACTACTACTGACTTGTAAGCCACTCCACGCTGCGTTCATCATCGCACGCCGGATTGTCTTGGTGTCGCTTCCGGATCGATCGTTTGGATGCTCATTTAGCGCTTCCCTCGGAGTGCTGGGGAGAATGGCCTTGTCTTAAATGAATGGTATCTTTATCAGAGTAATCGCTGCTCAACTAAACGATCCACTTGCACGATGGGACAGACACTTACACATCCACCATGGGTTGCGATTTTGTCCCCAGCTTCACCGAGAACCACCCATACCGGGGAGAAGAGCAAGCAGCATTCGAAAACGCAACCAGCGTCAAAGTCGAATTGCGTCTAATTAAATCCATTAAACTAATTGATCTTCCACTTTCCGCGGTGTTGCAGTGTGCAAAGACTGTGGGGTTTTCTGGAAGTCGGGAAGCAACACTGTCGGAAGCAACACGTCCAATTTTCGCCCGTAATCGATGCATCATCTGGATGAGCGAAACGCGCTGGTTGATCGAGTAGAATGGAATCGTTTGTAGACACCAAAATTTGTAAGATGGAAATTCCCCAACCATGTGCTGTGTGCGCTTTGTGTCCAGTATGACTTTAATGTAAAAATACATAAACTATTTGGTGATATCACGGCTTGGAAATGTGGTGATATCATCCAACAGCTCCCATGAAAGAATAGCTAAAAAAATACCTATTACCAACCGGATGGATATATTATACATGTAGAAAAATTTACCAATTATGAATTACTTGGTAAACCCTGATGTTAATCAGACAATAAGCCTCGTTCGTAATTGGATGGTTTTTTTTCGTGGAAATTACTCAGTCATATTGGTTACATTTTAATATGCTCTTCTTCAGCATTGACGTTCGATTGACCATAATTTGATCCAAAAATTGTTTATTTTTTGGGAAATTCGGTTCAAGTACGGTTTCTAGGTAATCGGTTCCGTCATTCATGTAGAAGTTACTTCGCTGAATAGTTTGCTTACCGTCCACACAAAACATTACTCAGAGAAAACATATAAAAAGCATAAATTTATTTGCTTATGCTAACAAACTTCAAAGTTTCCTTCTGATTCATTTTAGCTACAAAACGTCAACGTTAAGCCTAAAACCCCTTTTGGCTACGAGTGAAACAACACAATAATTAGAGCTTGAGTATCATTTTCGTTGCAACACTTTTTCTTTTACCACTTAAGATTTTCAATAAGAATAAAAAAAATACACATGCTTTTTTCTGCACGGTTATGTTTATATGTTTTAATATTTTTTAATTTTTCTTTTCTTTTGAGTAATCTAGAAGAATTATTTTTATAAATCCAATGCAATCAACTCGATTGTTTGGTTATAAAAAAATCCTCATTATAGTAAATTCTTTTTACTTTCGTTTGAATTACATTTTCTTTTTTTTTATTTTTCATGAAGAGTGAGAGTGAAGAGTTTCATAAGCCCATTCAAATCAATACGATTAATATTGTTACACAAATGACCGATTAAAATCGTATACCCATAAAATTATTTTGAATTTCATTTCACACACATTTTAACCCAACATGATTAAATGATCGTTTCACTTACCACTCATTTATGTGGCTCCAATCGTGCAAAAAACAAAATCCCAACCACAATCCTAACCACACACTACACAACACGGAGAAATCGTCCTATCTCACCACCCACTCGAAAACGGAAAAAGGATTCAAATTAAACACTGCAAACACTGGAAATTATCGACTCTCGGTGTCGGGGTTTGCGTTTTGCGTCCAAGCGCCGCGGTGGCTACAATCAAAAGATAATCTAAACTAGCCTCAAGCTGCACCCGGAGAGTTTCGGACAAATACACTTCGTGCTGCTTTTATTTGCCAAATGACCCACAATCTCGGCCGGCTCGTTCTCGTCGTGGTCATCGTTTTTGGTGTGAGCACGGTGTGAAAGGAATTATCAAATTTTCCATCTCCCAAAGCCGTCCTTTGCCGTTGGGATGGCCCCTCGCCTCGCTTCGGTGGGATTTCACGTTTGTAATTGCTCCGCTTCGGTCAGGCTCTTGGTGGTGGTTGGTGAGCCCCAAACGTCGTTACACGCCCAGTACGGATGTGGAAGGATTCACACACACATGTAGGCTGACATTGACCATCCGAATCCGAATGTGTGGCTGGCGTTCACTGGGTGAAAGCGGAGCGAGTGGAAACATTTCGGTTCGGTGAAATTGTCCACCGAAACCACATTCGGCAGTGGTCCATGGCGGAGGAAACCCTCCGGAAAACCTCCGAAACGTACGAGGAATGGCAACAAGGAGAGGTGTGAATTTCGTTTACGGCAAATCTCTGCGGCTCACGGTGTGATCTTCTAGATCGGCCCTACCCTAATCCCACCTGGCCAGGCCATCCGGGTAAAATGGAATGTTTAATTTTCAAATTTGTTCACCTCAACTTGGGACGGCCGGACGTCAACCGTTTTTACTGCAACCGAACCGGGCTGCTTTGCAGCGCCCACTGCTGAGCCCACATTTCGACACGTTGCTCCCGATGGGCTCGAAGGGATTTGCGCTCCTCGTGGGCCCCACTGTGACTGTGAAAATGAACTGAACAACGGTGGATGCCCGATTTCTCACCCGGTTGCGGTTGCGGGCAGCGCATTGGACACGCGAGATAATCTCAGGCAACATTTTTGCCGGGAAGACGAGCAAATAGTGATGGGGAGAAAAAAAAATTGGTGTTGATTCCCCTAATCAAGGATGGCGGAGATCCAGCAGGATAGGATGTTCGGGGGATTTTAAAGGAGATTTCGTTGTGAAGCGATATTTAAATGAAATCCGAGATCGTGTTTTTATTACCAAAATAATTATTTCATTATATGTGGAGATTTTTTATTTGCATTAGGACAGATTGTAAAGATGGGTAAACAAATTACACAGCTTCGATTTTAACAGTTTGAATACAAATTCAAACTGTTGTGCAACAATTAGTGCAAAAATGATAAATGAAACACTATTACCGACCACCAAATTAGTCTTTATTGAAAATATTTTAGATTTTTTTTTTTTATTAGGGACTGAAAAAAATGGCAAAAACCCGCTTTCCACTACCTTATATAATATCGTTCTGGTTTCTGCTGCTCTGTAATTTAATAGAAGGCAGTATTTTCAATGATTAATATGTGCACGCCTCGAATGGAGTGTGTTAAAAGCTGAAAATGTATGCTATCTTTTAAAATTACTTTTTTGAAAAAATTGTGTCAAAGATTATTCTTAAAACCATTCCAAAAAGAGTTGATAAAGCAATAATAGAGAGAGGCAGAGAGAGAGAGAGAGAGAGAGCGCAGTAATTAAAACACTTTTCTGGATGAATTTAAAAATAAAAAAATTGCAACACCACCAGACCTGCTCATTTCCGTTGACGATCGCTGCGCAAAACTGAGGGCTTTCTTCCTGCTTTCGCCGCTTTGATTGCATCAATTACGTTCCCCTCTCCCTGCTCCAAAGAGCTAATTAATTCGCTTTAATTCTTACGTCCTGATTTAGCATTCGTGGTGACGCTTCCGTCACACTTGACGATCCGTGCCCACAATCGAAGCCGGCCTGTAAAAGTTCGCTACCGATGAAGTGACTTAACCTTCCGATGAACGTGAAACGCGCCCAGCGGCAGAAATTCACCAGATAGCTTTAAAACTTTTGCACCGATTTGGGCTTCACCGGAATTCGGTTTCGCATCTTGCAGCCAAAGTCAATTGATTTCCTTTCGCTCGTACTGCAACCTTCGCTTTGGCACTGCGCGAACGACAAATCTGGCGAATATCTTCACCCGGCGGCTTTACGAAATCTTTCGCCCAACAATTAATGGATCCCGTCTCCCCGGGAATGCTCTCGCTCGTTTCCTGCACATTTCCTTCCACCTTTTTTGCACCTCTCCCCCTCCTCCCCGATTGTCCTCGCTTGGGTGGGTCACAAATCCGGCCAGCGAAACGAAACATCTGCTCCCGGGGCTGCCAAGTTTCCGGCGTGAGTGGCAAAGTTTCGCAACTCGGATCCCGCCGATTTCGACCCGTCGTCTCCTGCCTGTGACTCGGGCGGGCGGGTGGGCCGGCCCGAAAGTTTCGGACCGATGTCCAACTGCTTCTTGTTCTCCGGGCGCAAGGTGAGGGCACGTTGCTGTGCTGGTTCTGATGGGCGATATGGCAGACCGATACACACTCTGATTGCGATACCCTTTGGCACGCAGCCGGGGGTCGGAGCGGGGAGCGTACACAAATTTCCAATTCTAATTTTCCCACTCGCACTCTCGCACTGTCTGACCTTTTCCCACTCCCGGCGAATCGGGCTTTTTGTGTCTGCCCGCTGGCGTGTAATGGATGCGATAGTATTAGGCTGGGGTGGTGCTCGAGAAGTTTGAAGTAACTTCTAAATAATCACCAAGTCGCAGGAGGAACATCCACAAAGGCACAAAAACACACTCACACACACATATGGCCAACCAGCATGCCGTAAGTAGCAGCAGCAGGGAGTTCGTTTTCTCATGCACTGCTGCCATTACCATCTGACCCTTTTGCAACGGGCGTGTTTGTTTTCGGTGGACGGACACAGGCCTCAGTAACGTTTGATTGTTGCAATGTTGCAAACCCGGCCGTTTGCTCGTTTGGTTTGGTAAACAAATTAATTGTGTGCTTCCCGTGCCGTCTTCCGATGGCAGGTACATGGTTTGGGAGGAGGCCCAACTCTTGCTTCTCGATGTTGGGAGCCTGGCCGACCGGAGAACGGAGTACGGGATGGAAAACGCAAGCAGGGCCTTAGTAGGCAGCAAACGGCAGCATCGTAAACACTAAGTGATACATCACCAAATGATGCTCCTGCAGTGTGGTCTTTATGGACACTTTCCACCCATCCCCGGTGCTGCAGTGGTGTCATTTGGGGTCGCTAGCTTGCAGGCAGTCGTGTGCAGCCAACTACTTACGTAACCCCGGCAGCCAGTGGGTACGTTGGAGAGTAATTTCACGTAACCCCGAGGCCCCCGAAACGTGTGCTGCCTCGGTGCAGTTGGCTTCGTCCGTTTGGTTATTTTGTTTATGCAAATTAATTCGTACTTTCTGCAGCACGAAGCGGGCGAAACTTTTCCACAGCGCTTGTGAGGATGAAAGGGGAGGGGGGGGGGGGGAAAGGGGTGGACCTGGAAAATTATCTGTGTCGCAAAAATTGAACGCCCATCGCCATACTTCACCGTGGCGCGCGACAAACGCCACGGCACACGGTGTTTTGCACGGTGGCTCGGAAAAGCTAATGAAACTTTTCTTCCCGACTGTGTATGTGTGTGTGTGTGTGTCTTTGGGAGGGCGAGCGGGGGAAGCTGTTGCGGGTGTTTTGTGACCACCAACTCGGTGGCGCACCATTGGAGGACAGAGATGAGACAGTGAGCCGATGGTGATGGTGCACTGTTTATCAATTTTATTTATCACACCATTCAACCTACCGCACTCTATGGTTTTTGGCTGGTTTTGGCCTGCCATTGCGAGGGAGAAAGTTTTCGGCAAGATTGTGGAGGAGACGCCGCGTAGCGCTGGAGAGGAATAGTTACCGCTTGTTTGTTTGCTTTGATAGGAACATAAACTTTGGAGAGTTAGTGCAGATTGCAAATCGCAGTATGGATCGATTTTTAGGAAATATTCATATGGAAATGCGCTGAGGAGTATTATTGAACGTTATGGAACAAGGAACTTACAGCATTTTTCATGGATTTCTGAATTTGAATAATTTGTCTATTAAATCTTTTTAAACTATTTTAGAGAACACAATTTTAGATCTCAAGCGTAAAATGGATGAAAGAAGTCAAGTTTGATAAAATATAATTTAAGAATGGATAGGAAATGTATTCCTCCAGTTTTACCTTGCGGCTATTGTCTTCTTTAATGTAGCTTTACGAACATAAAACAATATCGAGAATATGGACCTTTAATAAATTTTACAATTTTAGAACCAATTTTATATCCTTATTTCATACTCAAGAGCAACCTGTTAATTACAGCACTGTTGAATTAATCTGCAAAACCTTGAGAAGCTAACAAAATGGAACTGATGTTAGAAAGCAGTACATTTAACGCTGACATTTCATGACTAAATCCGAGTCCTATAAAAAAATACCAATGGCATTATGTATAGGCACGTTTTAACCTCCTTCCTTCAACGCTCCTCTTTGATGAATTCTTCTTCTTCAGCAAACACGTGCCCAATACGAAACATAAGAAAACGTTCTTTTCTTCCGGATTAACGCTTCCATTTGCATACCGGGGCTAAGCGTCTTCATTTGCCACATCGATCGTTTCCCACCGAAACGCGAGGATTTCATTGGAAAGTAAGCTCGCCAATATCCGCTACTTGGCGTTGAAACACATTATTGACGGTTGGATTTTGTGGCCGGCCGCTTGTCCCAGTGATTTTTCGCGGTTTTCCACGAACCAAACTAATCTTAATGGTCGAGGCAGGAAGTACGTTCTCACCCTCACCAGTTAGTCAACCTTCCCTTGCCAGGCCACAAA
This sequence comes from Anopheles farauti, assembly GCA_000473445.2. Lineage (NCBI taxonomy): Eukaryota > Metazoa > Arthropoda > Insecta > Diptera > Culicidae > Anopheles > Anopheles farauti. The sequence continues at coordinate 9,850,709 of KI915042.1, forward strand.
ATCATAAGCAACATCTGCCCGACCAAACACATCCATCCGTCGGATGCTTCGCGTCCGTTTCCTCTCTCGGGCGTGCGGAAAGTACAGCATGATGGGCGATAAATTATGCAAGCAAGCAGAATGCTCGTTATGCGAAACAAATAGCAATTGATTTGCATTTTCTTGTCGTTTCCAGGCCCACCAAACCAACGAAATCTCCACACGGGCGCACCTGGTAGCAGGGGGTAGAGAGTAAGACGCAAAGTCCTGCGTGCCTTTGTGACGACAATCTCGGCGACGTCCGGGACGACGCTTCTGAAAGGGAGGCTGGAAAAAATTAAACATGCACCACACCCGAACAGCCGCCACTGCCTTACCCTTCTTGCTGCGTCGTTGGAGGACTTTTTGTGATCCAACCCACTTCAGGTAAGTCGAGATTTCTGTCTGGAGGGAAGAATGCATAAAGAAATTCTGGTGTCGTCACTCACCCGCCCTGTTGCACTGTTGCATTCGAATAGGAGTCGAACAATGTATCAAAACTAAAAACGACAACACATGAAACGCGTCCCCTTTTTCTTCAACACCTCTCCCAATTTCCGATTGAAAACGAGCAAAGGAGCGGTCGATTGACATTAATGAAAATGTGATTACCGTTCAACCCGTAATCAAATCAGCCCGGAAAGGAAACGGAAGCAGCACTTAAACCACCATTGCCAATGCGATTTCGATTGAAGGTTTGGGTGTTTATGGGAGATTAAATAATCACTTCCCAGGAACGTACTTTCTTTTCGCAATGCACTGCCTGGCCAGAATCGTTGGAGTAATGCGATCAATAATGTGATGATAACAAATTGTGAAAGGAATTTGCACAGCGAGGTCCAATCTTTGCTACCACAAGCGACATCTGGCGCCATAAAGTATGCAATGCGCAAAGTTTATTGATTTTAAATTGCTTTATTAATTATTATAACAAATTCAAAGCAAATTATTGCTAAGAAGGCGTTGCATGATCGCCATTTCGCCTAACTGACATACGGACAGGTGAAGGTGGGCTAACTCAACACTGAATAATTGTTTTCGGAAATTTTTTGATTGCTAGTGCTGTCACCGGGCATGGTTTATTAAAAATTAAAAAAATATTTTTCCCTAAATTTTTCTTTCTAAGAACATGGTTTAATCTTCTTTCGTTAATCTTCTTTCGATTAAAAATAGATAATATTAGACTGGTTTAAAACGTATTGCCAATTAGAACATGTCTACTCGCTATTAACAACCGAAACAGAAGACTTGGGCCAAGACTCTCAGACTCTTGGGCCAAACATCATATTTGCATGATAAATGAAACACATCACTGTTTGCAGCAGTCTGCAACAGTGGTTACAGCATCGCATCTGCCGTCGTGTTTTATCATCGCGCGGCTCGGCTCGGTTTAAGCGACCGTCGTCAAAACACCGGATGGTCATGCCCATGTTGAACCGGATCACATGTCCGGAAAGATGTTGCACCGCGGAAAGATATACCGCTGTCGTCCGCGTATGCCCCGTCTGCATCCAAATTCGTCTGCGACTCATCAGCGGTGGGCACCGATTAGCGGGGACACTGACGTTGACCGAATGATAAATGGATTCGAAAACCGGACAAACCTCGCCACAGTGCCAGGATTGCGTTGTTTAGCGCGTATAATGAGCGAAAGAATGTGAGAGGCTTTGAAACGCTTTTTTGGCAACGAAAATGATGGATGATGCTGAGTGTGGCGTATCAAAAGGAAAGAGATGCGGTGAGGAAAAAAACACATCGCCTCTGTCACAACCACCCCGCGGTGGAGCTAATATTTTCCGGCACATAATTCAACCCGCACCGGTGACCTCACCTCGGGGTAAGTAGTTTGAGCTTAATTTGGCTGACCATTGTATTGCCACCCGCTTTGCCAGGTGGGTGGGCTGGTGGGAGGGGGGGGGGGGGTTTCCACCACCGCAAGAGACTCCTTATCGCTGACCGGGCGCTGGCAACGTTCTAAATCCGCCTACTCTCCACCCGACTGCCTCTCCATTAACACAAATTCAACTTACGGGACAAATTCAACTTATTTATTTCGAATGCAGTCAGCTTCCGGGGGCTTCCGAAAGCGATTTAATGCACGGCGAACGAACTCTGCCGCACTCGTCTCGCTACTGGAGCTAATTGCATCGGATGGGCGCTCCGAGCACGGACACTTCCGTGCCAGGATCGCCAGAATCAAGATTTAATAACAAGCGCCTGGCGCGCTGCCAAATTGGTTCGAGCTTTCTCCCAAGAGTGGCGGACGTTCCGATACGACGCGCAGCGGGAATGGGGATTGTTTTAAGAACCTACGGTAGTGTACGTGCGCTTTTCGCACAGCCAAGCCAATTGTACCCGCCGAAACGATGGGCGAGAGTTTTTAGGGCCAGCAGCATTCTCCACCCCGACCTGGAAAGCTTACCTAAACCATTTTTGGCCGGAGTTCCTAAATACGGATCCCACCCCGTTTTGGTGTGTGTGTCCTTTTTTATGCTGTCCCTTCGGTTGCTCCTTTCGGTGGTTAATTTCCAAGCTTCCCTATGCCCGACGACCGCACGGAAATCCCCGGGCCAAACACGGCACGGAGTGCGATAAGCGACCGAACTGGGCAGCGGCGCTGTGTGTGGGTTTGTGGAAAGGGAACGCTGGCAGCAGCAAATAAAAAAAAAAGAGCGGACCGAAACACTGCCCAGCCTGAAACGGTAGAAATTAATCGTATTTGTGTGAATGAATTGTCCTTGCCCATGGAGCCGTAACAGCCGGCAGTGTGGCGAAGGGAGGAAGGTGTAAAGGCGGTTAGCCCTTTTTTCTGGCTCATTTTTCGATCGCCACCGTTCCAAACTGCTGACCATCGTTGGAGCGAAAGCGAATCGGGAAGAAAATCCTTCCCACCGAGGGAGCCTTTATTTTCCCTTTGTCCGGGAAAAGAGAATGTGCGAAGCAAAACAACACCCAGCAAAAAAAACAAAAAAACATCACAAACCCGGCACGGGTTCCGTTTGCAATTGGCCCAGCCCGGGTTGGCAGGATAAATGAAAATTTGAATCTGCTCCGCTCCAAGGAAAAACATCATAACGTTAGATAAACAATAAACAAAATACTGTACGCTTGGCCACCACCGGCACATCGCGATGGGGACAAATGTTTTCCCTCACCTAAAGCTTTATGTGTGTGAGAGAGAAAGAGCGTTTGTATGTGTGTGTGTGTCTACAGCACGACATATTCCGATTTCACAAAAGGATATGCTATTCTTGGTCTTATGCAATCTCACATGTGCTCCATACGCCGGTGGACCTGAAGATGTTTGACTAACTTTTCCGCTCTCTTGAAAATGTTTTCACCATCACCCCCGGCCCAGGTGCGGAAAAGCTCGGTCGCTCGACTTTGCAGAGCAAAAACGAGACCATCCCGAGGCCGACGACGACGACGACGATGATGATGATGATGTTTTGTTTATGGTTTCTTTTGGCCGCCGTGCCGAATAAGCCTCCTTACGGGGTGGGGGAAGAGTGGAAGCGTTCGTTTCGTTTGGAATGTGAATAGCATCTCGAAATTGGGTTTTTCCTTCGAGTCCAGTACGAAACCAGGACGCTTCGGGGTTCTGAGAGAATCGAACCGAACGGCAAGCGGGAACTAATCTTCCACCACGCTCGGGAGTGGGCGAGTTGGAGCTGCGGAACGATGCTGAACCATCATAAATCACTGCACTCCAGCTTCTGGTGTGTACGTTTCTTCCTTTCGCACTCAATCGTTTCTGGTTCGGTTGAACTGTCTGCGAAACCATTTTAGCCAGGGGTCGGCAACCCCTCATTCTATTGTTTTGCTACCATCTTTTATTTAACTGTGTGCTCTTAATCTCTCTAGAGGACTACGTCAATTATACATGTTTTCATGCAAAATCGAAGATAAAATGTAAATAGCACCATTTATTGTCGCAGTCTAAATCCAGAACGAATGCTGATTAATAATTTACATAAATTCTTTATTTGCAAGGTGCGTTTGTTTCCTTTTAATGTAATTTTCATGTTGATTATTTTTATAACGTTTATATTTTGTTTTACACATAATAATTCATAATGCAATTTCCTAGAGATCTTCGCACGCCATTAAAATTTTAATCCATTGACGCTAATAACAGAAATCAAATGAAAAACATTTACATACAGTTTAGTACAAGAAACAATTGAATACCATACTAAACTACTATTGAATATGATACAGCTTAGTGTAAGATATAATGGAATAATAAATTATTCTGAAAATGATAACATTTTAAGACAAATGTTTGCTTATCCCTGGTTCACCACTGATTCCCAGGGGCCATAGGAAGCTGTAGAATCCAAAGCACATATGAATGGATTATGATAAAATTAAATGGCAGGAATGTGTGACTAAACACTTCACCAATAACAGTAACCTACTTTCCGGTGGTGGCAGTGTCTCGGTGGCTCGAATGCCACTGCAAGTCATGGATGTCTCAGTTGCTGAGCGCCACACAACAAGTTACTTTGCCGCAGTTCGGGTGCGGAAGAGGGCTCAGAGTTTTCCAACACGAAATAATTCATCACTTTCTGGGGGCGCAAAAGCAGCAAACCACACAAACAGAACGCTGTGACAATTTCAACCCACTATCGTTCCGTTTGCAGCACGATTTAATATTTTATGCCGTGTCTGTTGGTTTGGAAAATAGTTCCGAAAGCGCCATCACTGTCGCCGGTACGGCTAGTCCGAGGTCTGTTCTTGGTGTTCACCTAGGTGGCTTCTTGACACGTCCATTTTCGCTTGCCTTTTTTTGCGATGGGGCTGATGTTGAAGCTGGGGAGACTTTTCCAGCCGATTTAACCCCAAACATGTATGCTCGCAGCTATGGCCGTTGGTGACCTTTGTCTAAATGTAACTGAAAGGAAGCAGCGAAAAAAGAAAGGATTAGTAAGAGCATTAAAGGGTGGGCGTGCAGAAAAGGGACGTGTGTCCAAACGATTTGACTGTTTTTGCCCTTGCTGATGGTCAGAAAAATTATGAATATTTTGAAAATCGTCCGCCCTTAGCCCTAGTGGGATGGTTGGAGCGGAAAACTCAACGCAGCTCATCGCTAGCGAAACCGTTCCCTAGTTGGCTGGCTGGCTGGTTGGCTGGCCTATGTTCAACTTTCATAGCGGGGTCTCGCTTAAGTGTTCCCAAACGGATTGACGGATTTCACGGATTCCGTACTGGCGGTCGGATAAAGGATAATGACTGCGGCTCTGTGCTGTATACGTGCTGGTGTGGGTGGTTGTGGGAGTGTGTCTGCTCGTTTTGTGCTTGTTATCGAACGTTGCCGAGAACGTGTGCCGGAGTGCCTGCGGATATAGATGGCGTCGGGTACGAAATAATTCATTAGCAAGAAGGAAATTATGCTGGCAAAGTTATTTTCTATTGTTCCCCGGGTGGAACTCGAACCGAACCGCACGGACAACCGCACACAAATACACACACACACACACTCAAACCACAAGCAGGTAGTGAAGTGTAAGAGGGAAAAGGACGGATGCCTGCCGTTTTACCAAGTAGAGCAAGAGAGAGGGAGAGAGCGAGTTGAATGTCGTACGCCAACTTTGATTAGAAATTATTCGTATCGAGGCAAGAAATGTCACTCCTTTCGGCGAACGAGCGAATCTCTCCCGCGTCTCGCTTAAAATGTCCTTATAGTGGAAAAGAAGACTTCCTCGTGGTTTGAAATGATTATCAGGAAATGTTCATACTCACCCAACCACCCACCCGACCCCGTTACGATCGTTAAGACCATCGTATGACAAGGGATTTTCCTAGGAAATCAGCTTCTCTACCGTGAACTGGCTGTACCCTGCGCCTGGAAACCGGCAGCCAAATCCATTTGTAATTACTTTATTATGCTCCAGCACAATATTCATACGCGTGAATCGAAGCATAATCTTTCACCTTTCAAGCATCGGGAAGGGACGGGGGGCTTTTTTGTCGGAGTAGGTGTCTATAATCTGGTGTTCTGTGCTGCCTTTCCACCCTCCTCGCACGTTAATGCACGCTACCTTGTTATGGTAATGAGAGCAAGTTCTTTGGAACTGAGAAATTATCAAGATTACGAAATTTCTCAGTACCCAGCGGCTTAGTACCGGTGTCTCTCTCTCGATGTTTTTTTCTCTTTCTCTAACTCCTTCTCTGGCACGTGTGAGATGTGGGACGTGTGAATAAAAATCCGATTGAAATCGTACCCCCTTCGGATGTAAATGATCCTTTTTATTCGTTCCCCCCGGTTCGCCCGCGACGCGAAGCTGAAAAGGATTGAATGCAAACAAATCGTGAGAAAAGCGCGAACGTAAGGCTTGCCGTTGTTGAGGTGTGAGAACTGCTGCCGTGCCGCTCCCGGGGAAGGGGCAACCCACTGCGGCACAGCATAAATATGCAAAGAAACATAAACGAACGTAACGGCAGGAATGGCAGCGTATAAAAAAAAAAAACGCTGCACAGCATCCTCATGTGACAACACGTCGAGACGGGAGCGACCCCGGGGAAAGAGGCGGGACAGCATAAGCAGCATGCTCAGCTCGGGACAAACACAACCATATGCGGATGGAGGGTGGTGTGGGCCGCAAACCAGACAACGGGAGGGGATGAAGGATGAAAGGGATTTAAATTAATGGAAACAATCCATAATTGAGCGGAATTTCTATCCGTTTGTGTACGCATTTATCCAATTCCTCTGCCCCGTCGGTACGTCATGCGTCGTGCGCCGTGTGGACATTCTTGCGTCCGTGCCACCTACACAAACAAGAGCACACCAAGCTTCGGCGATCGCTTGGGGGCGGATGGGGTGGGGTTGGGGTGGATGGAGAGCGAGCGTGATCCAACATCGGTGAGTGAGTGATGAATGCAGCGAAAGGATGAGCACGACACGGGTCGTGACAGCTTTTCCTTGTCCCCGGGATTTTTTTTTTCTCCCCCGCTTTGCCCACACACTGTTGAACGAGCCCGCGGGCAAAGTTGGACGATGGGCCCGTAATTATGTATTTATGCTGGCCGTGATTAAGCGTGGGGTAAAGCGTGAACTTCCCGGGAGCGATAAAGAACGAACCAGCGCGCTTAGTTCCTGCAATAGTGTCTGATAAATGATGCCGGGGATGTTTCCTTGCCTATCAATTACTACCAATCCGGGCATCGCTATCGAGTTTGTTTCTACTACCGATGGGCACAGCAATTCCGGGAAGATTGTTTTGTTTTTCAAGTACGCACGCACACGTTTCGGAAATCAAAGCATACTTGCGCTGTGGCTTAACTTCCTCCGCGGGTAGCAAAAGTCCCCAAGAGGAGACGATCAACAGAAAAAACGATGGATTAAAGTACATCCGCAATATACCATCGATACAGGGTGTCGATTCACATGAGGATGCTTTTCAATCGGTGTGGGAATATTTGGCTACGTTACGAGAAATTTTCGATACTACGGGAAAATTTTGGGAAGTTTTTCTCTAAATCTTGCAAAAAATGTTTTATTGATTTTCATTATAAGTTATATATAAGTTTGCGAGAGAAATAAAAAAGACTTATTTTAAATAGGGAATTGCTAATTGTGTAAAATTATTATTGAGGTATTAAACTTAGTGAGGGCTATTCCACCAACACCTATAGAATCGATTAAGTTTATATTTATTTAAAATCCTATGTATGAAGGCATTTCGCATTTTGAAAATATGTATTTAAAACAAAACGGTGCAAGCCATAATTACAATATTAATATCCAAGCCTTAATTTCGGCCAAAACCTCCTTCGATGATAAATGGAGTTTTTATGCAGAAAAGACTTTCATTACCGACGATGTGTGTTAATTAAACTCTGCAATTGATTTTTTTTGAATGATATGATGTGATATCGCAAATGATTAAATGATATTTAATTTAAATGATTAAATGATTTAAATGATGAAATGATTTAAATGATTAAATGATTTAAATGACATCGATGCAAATGATGTTTTTTTTAAATGATAAGTTAAAATTGTTTCGCAACCTTTGTAAAAAACAACTAATAATAAAAATGGACTTTGCTAGGATGGTCAAGTCGAATGCTTGCACAGTTTCGTTAGCTGCATAAAATTTTCCCCAATATGATCATGGCATGGTTTGCAACCCTGTATGGACGTTGTGCAGGATTTTACTGCCTGTGATTTTTGCGGCCACGCTCTGTGCCTGTCCATCCACCCGACCAGGACGATACACGTTCGATACGATAAAACAACCGAAAAAAGCGCCCAAAAGTGTTAGTATGCAATCCTGTGTTGGATGTGTTGACTCGTAAGGTAAAGAGATGAGTTCGGAGTGTGCCTTTTTTCCTTTATCTACCACAGGTTCGCACAATAAAAGGGGACAAAGTTCAAGCGAGGGCACGTGGTAGAGCTGCGCTCGCTGGAACGAGCACGAGCGTGTTCGGGGCCTGTTTTGTCGTCAGTTTTGTCGGTGGTGCCTTCCGCTTTTGTGTGCTGTGATGTGATGATCATCCTTACCGAAGGATAATACAACGAAGATGAAGGCACGGAGGAAATACCGATAATCTTTCCCTCTCACTCACACTCACTCTCTGTCTGTCACAGCATCTCTCGTTCGTTCGTAATCCTTTCTCGTGTTTGTAGAAGAGTTGCACGCATACAGATGCTCGCAACACACTTGCGGAGCCACACATGCACACACACACTCACGTAAAGGCTCAGCCTAATGAATCATCACAGAAGGATAATGCAAAATCAAACGTTGACTAAAGAATCCTCCGTGCGTGCTTGTGTGTGGTAGTCAAGCGGCAGAGAGAGAGAGAGAGAGAGAGAGAGAGAGAGAGAGAGAGAGAGAGAGAGGGAGAGCAGATTTCTGCAACGCTCTCGTACACTCACACCAATACAGCATGACGCAGGATGCTGTAGAAAAGTGTCTCTCTTTTTCTCGTCCTCTCTCGTTCGCGCTCACTCCAGGCGCTTTCGATCTACACCGCTGGCGAGCATGTGTGCGTGTTCGTTTTTCGTTATCGTTCGCTCTCGATTCCCGCTCGGGCCGGGTTGGAAACGCGTACGATGTCGCCATGCGTTTCCGCTCTATCTTCTCCGGACTACGAATTCAAACTCGCAAGCGAACGGACGTGTCGCGACGTGCGTTTCCGCGCGCGGTGCTGTGTTCGCGATATCCCAACAGCCAGAAAGCAGTTTCGGTTCATCCATGTGTGGTTAAATTTGTAAAGTGTGCTCGGAAAAGTTTTCCACGTAAAAATAGATGATTCATCTCGCAGTTGTGTGTTTCCCGTGATTCATACCCTACAAAAAGTACAAGAAAACGCTATTGCAAAGCTCCAAACACATGGCTTCCTGTTGCTAGCCAGATGCTGCATTCAGTAGACGTTCGAGAAGGAACCGACAAAAAAAAATCCTTTCCGTTCCAACAGCTCACGTGCGGTTTGTTCCGAAATATGCGGAGCGCAGTTTATCTGTGTGAGTGCAAAAAAAAACGATAGTGTGCGTTTCGAGCTACGATGTGTGTACGCTATTATCTTGTGGTGGTCCAGAAACAAGTTGAGTTTCCCTACTCAAAATAAATTTTACGTACTAGAACGTATTTTTTTTCATTACTTTCTGAAAGAGTAGACGCGAATCTGCATGTAAAGCAGACTGCTGCTACCGGCACCGAGGCTTCCGCCGTTCCCCCGCAAGAGGGCGCTCGTGTTCACACACATCCTGCCGTCTAACGGATGCCCGTTAGACGGGTGCGAGCATGGTTTTTCTTGTCGCTATTACACTGTGGCCGTATCGGGTCGGGGTAGTAACAAAGCGTCTCAGAAAGTGCGGCGGCGGTGGCATTTCGTCGTCGCGAATTTTGGGAAGAAATTACGGACGAACCCGTCGTTGACGGATGAGTGTGAGTGTGTGTGTGTGTGCTTGACGACGACGATGATGATGCTGTTGCGCTCGCCAACGAAAGATGATGTGGCCCACTCGACCGTACGTCACCGCCATAACTTTTTCATCATCACCATCACGGCTGGCCTGGCTGGAATTATGTGGAGTGTGCAGTAGTTTTTTTTGTGGGTTTGCAACATATTTTCGACGAGAAATTTCTCCGAAGAAGGCAAACGCTGCTTTTTTATCGCTTCCATATGGAGCCGAATTGTGGACGGCTCATTTTGCTTTCACGCATGCACACGAGGGTCATGCTGGGGTTGAAAGAGGCAGCTCATTAAATAACGGGCGACTTGGTTCATGTGCAAAAATTGAATTTCGAATTTGGAAGGAACGACGGTTGAACGAACGTGTCTGCTACTTATGGAACTGAGCGACAATGAACGAAAGGTTTTTTTTGATAACTTGGATTCACCATTAGAACAAATGTTTGAACTGAGTTTCGTATAACTTGGATGCAACAAGATGGGACATGGTTTTGAACCACCTGGACGAAGTGATCGAAGAAGGCAGCGAATATTCTTCAGCATGGTAATTTTAAATTATTTTTTAAAATATGTTCTACCAAAGATGAACTATTTTCAACCTTAAAAATTTAGCAATTTCTGAATATTCCATGAAACACCTTCATGACAACTTCTTCCCGTCGACCGGACGAATAAACCTCGGCAGTAATTTGCGTCGGAAAAAAAAGAAAATCTCTCCCTCCCTAAAACATGGAAGCAAATGCGTGTTTGTGGCGGTTGCGAAAAAGGGTCTCGTGTAATTGATTTAAATGATTTACTTCTCCTGGGACTTGGGTGGAAGCAGCATCGCCCACTTCTACCACCAACGGCTAACGGAGTTCGATCACGGGATGTGCGCATCAAGTCCTTTTTCCCCTTCCCCACCCCACACGCTGCCTTCTGCGATGGGAAGATGGGCTGAAGGGCCATGTCGAAGAAACTGTGGACAATTTATGGGATAAAAGTTCATCCACTTCGAGTTAACTACAGCACTCGCTCACACACACAGGCACGCACGTACATTTATATAATCGCATCTACACGCGAACGGACATTAAAGCCAAGGATCGTGTGCCGTATCGATGACTTTTACAACATCCTTCAATTATTCGCCACTCCCGTGAACCGGGCAGGGGGAAAGGCAGCGTTCGTGTTCCATAGTTTGTGGCAGCTCCGTCCGTGGTGGGATTTCTTGGAGGTTTCCCGCTGTGATCCCGAGGTAAAGGGGAAATAAGAGAGAAAAAATGTATTAAAAGTAAACCATCCGTCGAACATAAGAAAAGTGTGTTGGTGAGCAAGTCCGGTTCGATACGGCACCGCAAAACGACGACGACGGCTTGGGCCCTGCTGGAACGAAGAGGTTATCAACATCCGCCTGCCGGAAGCGGAAATTAGTGTGCTATCGACCGTGGCATTCGCTGCGAAGCCTCTCTCCGGGGTTTCGCTTAAAGCTGACATACGTATAAAACCGTCCAAAAATGTGCACACATCTGGAGCGTTGGACGATAATTTTCCAGCAAATTTGGTCAGTTTTATTTACCTATAGCAGAGATTAATACTTCCAGAGGGAGAGAAACAGTCTCAAAACAGAACGTTCTTTTTTAAATATTAAGAAGCGATCCATGAGATTGATAATGTGCCAAATCTCTTATCAGGAAGTTAAAAAAAATGTCATAAATAGACGATTCTCAGCGCCATCAACCGCGTTAGCTTGAAGTTTAGCAAATTTTCTACGGAACTTCATCCCCTCTTCCCTGATCTTCATCAAAAACAGGCGGCGAAAATTCGCATCAGGATAGAAAATAAGGTCTCGTGCACAACGGCTCCAAAAAAAAAAAAACTTCACCATAATTATGCGCGCCGAAAATCAGCGCTTGGGCTGGAACAGAGCAAACACACTCTTCGTCCCACCACCGACCCGGTTCTTTCGGAATATTCTCCGGATGGAGTCAGGAGCTGGGCAGCCGCAAGAAGCCTTGGGAAAAAGCGAGCTTCTCGGGATTATGTGGCGCTTGGTTTGGCCTCACACGTGGTTCACCAAAGGTTACGCGGAAAAGCGCGATTTGCTGCCCTGTTTATCTGTGTGTGTGTGTGTTCGCTCGTTTTATCCACCATACCATCTTGCATCTCTTTCCCCGCTTGCAACCGACGACGACGACGACGACGTGCGTATGCATGTGTGTTTGGCCGCGTCAAATATTTAATCAGTTGATTAGATAAAACATAAATAAATTGTTATGATGTTGGTAAAAGCGGGGTAGTCAAAATCACGCACGCCGTGGGATTGGGGTTGGGTGGGTGGTTGGGTGTGGGTAACAGTGGCGGAGTCTTCAGGCCAGATGATAACGACCCTCTTCCTCCTCGATTCCCCCACTGAAAACAAGCACCGAAACCACACCAAAAACCCACAAAGCTGTGTCGTGGATTTTTTTTCCTCCTCCCAGCGCGCTGTGGATGCGCTGTTGGGCGCGTAAAATGCGGCCGAGGAGAGCTTGATGGCTCAGATGGAGGTTTCGGTGGTTTTGGCGCGAAGAACAAGAAGAAACAGAAGCGTGAAGTGCGGGTTTCAAGATGCGTTGAGGTAAATATCGCAAAACAGGAGCAGCAGCTGGTGGTGGCGGCGGTTTTGTGGCTCCCCTTTAGAATCGCTTCGTTTGAAACCGGTCGGAAATGGGAGGTTAAACGGTTTTTGGCGGGGGTTACACTCGGTCGAGAGGGGAAAGAGGCAGCAGTGGGTGGGCGATTTCGGGTGTGAGATAACGCGAAACGATGTGGTCCTGCGTGCGATGGGCGGATTCACCTATGCAAATGTTTACACCCGCGAGTCTGTGGAGTCTACGCGAGCGCGAAGACTGGAATGCGCGCTGTTTACGCGATGTGAGCTCCGTGTAACTCCCCCGACCTCCCACCCTCTTCTGACTGGTGTCTCGGAAGGGTGGCGGCTGCTCACTTTTTGATACGCTCGCCAACTTTTCCATTCATATAGGGTGACATCGTCGAAGCAGGCTGGGCCAAAGCAACAAAAAGAAAAAACTCAGTACAATTACCATCCCGTAGCGGCGAGGGGAAGAAGGTGAAGCACGTAAGCATACATGTGGTTTGTCATTTGAATCCCCATGAGACCTCCTTCCCGCAACCAGGACCCCGATGCGTTTCTCTCCGAGCGGCAGCAGCGTCTGTTTCTAATTTCGTGCGATTATGGCGAAATCTCGTGTTATCAGGCTTGTTTGTGTATGTACGCACACACCCCGAACTTCGAAGCGTTAGCAAATGTTTGTAGGCTGTAGGGCCCCAGGCACCAAACCCACTCACCCCCGTCCCATCCCCTCCATTTCCGGCTCCCAGGAGCAGCAGCAGAGCGGCAGATTATTACTGTGCCGCTGCTGGGCCAGCGTAATCTGATCGTTCCGACACACTGTTGTGCTGTTGCTTCGTTTTCCGTCTCTCCACCGCGTCCCCAGCCAGTCCGTCTTTGTCCGTCCATGTCACGTGGCGATGGGAATGGGACGAGAGGGAGGGAGCAGAGAAAGAGGTCATCTAAAATCGAGTCGTTTGTACTTGATCGTTGAGCGCAGCAGTATAGGAGCAGCGTGTTTTTGGAGCATAATTTATGGGCGTCCCAAACGCTGCTGCTGATCTGGTGCTGATGTTGTGCTGTGCTCTGTGTGTGGTACAAACGGGCAACAGCAGATGGATAACGAGTGTCCGGTGGGAGCGTTTGACATCGAAAAGTCTGCCCCCCTTTCCCGCGTTGGGAGCTGGCTGGTCGTTCTGGGCTCGCCCGCTAACGGATATGGTATTTCGAATCGACCTTTTCCTCCTGATTGCCGGCACGACCCGCTGGGTTTCATTGTGTGCTCGGGTGCAACACTACTGCAGCTCTGGGCCACGTCCGAGTGTGCAACGCGGTTTACAACAACCCGCTTCCCACACCCCCAAATTCGCTCCAAAAATCGTGCCCCACCAGGCGTCTCCATTTTCGGTATCACTATCCATAAATCGATCCCCATCGCCCACCCCCACCCACACCGACAGTCCCGGGTGCATTAATCGAGATACGTGAAATTACTCCAAATCGCGTTCCCGAAATGAAGTCGCATAAGGACCGCCACCCGGAGGTGATGCCGCGCTCCCGGGAGCCGGTTCTCCGGATACGGGAACGAGTTTATGGCTTTTACCAATTTTCACTCGATAATGCGGCGAAATGGGAAAATAAATGGGGATGGGAATCTCCGCTGCAAAAGCCGCTGACGGAGACAGGGGGAATCCCCCCACGCACGTACGCACGCACGCAAACACATCACCCTTTCCGGTTTCATTTCCGGTACGGGGAGTTTTTTTTTTTAAAGAGGGAACAGAGGGTGAGGATCGTGTGTGTTACCTGCTAAAGTCGGCAGCGTTGGCATCGTGTGAAATTTAGTGTATATGGTGGCGGTATCTAACTGCTCCGTCCAATCCCTCTCCTCCCGCTCCCTTTCTCCCTCGCGGGACCGGAAACTCTTTTTGTGTACGACGCGGGAGGGGGGATGGTGGTGGTGGCGGCATACAAATTGCCATCAATTTATGCTCATGACTACTATCCTGCTTAGAAGAGTGTGTGTGCTCGGTCGCGGCTCGCTTCCCGTCCGGTAGTATGGTAACCTTGCTAGAAAAGAGCAACCGCAGCGCTTGGGAAGCCGTTTTTTCTGTGCTCTCGTTGTACTGCCTCGGTTCACTTTCATAATCCAAAGCTGAGCAGAGACGAGCGAGGGAAAGCACTGAGTCCGGGTAATGGTTTCAACATATGTTCTTGCTGACGTTGTCTAGTGTGGGTCGAATATGGAATCTAAGTGTGAAAGAAAGCGGCGAAAGGTTCAAATATCAACACCACTTGTGAAACTCCAGCTGAAAGCGTCTTCCAGTGGTTTCGATGGCCTTCCGCAAGGTTTTTTTTTGGTGGCAATCTACTTTTCGGTGCGCCTTCGGGAAACAAATCGCGCTCTTTCCCACACAACAAAAAAGTGGAGGAGCCAGCGGCCCGTGAGGGACTACCACTTTTCGGTGCTACTTCGTTACATCAATTAAGGGCTGGTATTTGACACGCGGCGGTGCGGTTCGTGTTACGAAATTGATTGCGACTGGTACGAGTTTTTTCAGTACCAATAGCTTTTTCAGTACCAATAGAGATATTGGCCAGAAAATGAATACAATACAGCGCGATTACACGATTAATCAGACTCGTGTCAATAATTTGGTACAGAAAAAATATCGAAATAGAATCGATTCATACGAAATCTGACTGGGAATCGAATTTTAAAAATTGTAATAAAATGAATTGATATGATGAAAGGATCAACCTTTGAATCAAAAATAATTTAATCTGACAATTTTTCTTTACCCATTCTCCCTAAACATGTAATCCACTTGTTCATTTGTAAGCATGTTTGTAATTTTATTTTAATTTCCATTTCATTTTCAATCCTTGGTGGAAACGGTTTCTTTTCTTACAGTTTATAAAAACGTCATGCTTTCCAGTTAGTTTAGAAAAAATACCTAGACTTTAGTGATGAACCGAAAGGAATGGCTCGCTCAGAGCTGATTCCTGCTAAAATTATTTTAAAATTCTCTAATCTATCACATTTATCCATTATTTGGGGATCATCAGTAATGGAATTCGAACTTCATACAATTTTAGTAGGAAAGATTGCAGGGAATAACGAGCAAAACAAATCTTAGCAAGTTGTATGTCTTAGCTCGAGTTCCGTACAATTCTTTGCTGAAAGATATTAAATTTGAATTGTGCTAGAATATTCTTGAATGAGAAATTATTTTTTGTTTTGTTGAATGTTTTCGACTCAATTTTAAACTAATCAAACGTTTTTGTTTACCAACGATGATTCAGAAAGATTGTTACATGATGTCATTCGACAGACAATTATTGTTAGCAACTGCCTCTTCGAAAGCATATTGATATTATTATGCTTTTATTTACTGATATTACATGAGTAATGGAGTGTTTGTAGGATTAATATTTTCTATTAAGCCAGTACTTCCGTTTCCATATTCGATCATAACGATAGAACTGCTTTTCGAAATAAAAAAATGGGTTCTTTATAAGCGGATGATCCAGCGAGCAGCGAGAACTTTTGTTAATGCATGTATTTTTCTGCGCTTCGTGTAGCTTTATCGCGCCTTTTATTGCCCGATTTTGCGCTTCTAATCTCGAAAGCGAAGGAGATAGAGTGCCCATTAACATCGTAATCCCCAGAATCCATTCGAAAACCGTGTCATTGGCGGGAACTGAAAAGCAAAAGAAGCGAGAATATCGACCAGATTTTTTGTTTCCCCCTTCCGCAGGGCGCTGGTTCACTTTCTGCTCTGCTTCTTGTGCAAATGACTTTCGAAGTAGTCATACTAGGGCATGGAGAGAGGGAGAAAGAAGAGTAGTACTACTTGGTGACACACTTTGGTGGGTGTGAAGAGCAGTTTACTGTTATCTATATGTAAGAGGTGGTGTTGCCGAATGGGCGAGACGGGACGTGAACGAATACATCTCAATTAGCAGCGGGCGAGCATCTAACGGCCCTCGAACCCACCACCAACTTCTTATCAGACATGTCAGGGCAAGGGGAGGAGAGGGGGAGGGGGAGAGACAACTTTTGCTTATCACCAACACGTGGGTTATATGAGGAGGGAAGGTGAACTTCTCCGTGTGACAGTGCAGAAACTGTTGCCAGCCGCGCCGTTCTCTGTTTTTTTTTTCTTTCTTCTTTTGCTCTTGCGCCCATGTTTCAGCACCGAGTTTCCGTCTTGTGCTTCGCCTCATCTTTCTCGTGGAACATGAACATGAACTTTCCATTTGGCTTGTGTGTTGTGTGTCTTTTCTGCCATCACCATCATCAGCTTTCTTCGCCCAGATCTTGTCGCGACGGAGGTGTGCGTGAATGTGCGTGGCACCGACTTTCTCATCGTCGCCATCGATGGGTGTCGGTGAAAATCCTTACCATCCTTCAGCTGTGTGATTGACCAATTTTCCAGTAGAAGAGAGGACGATCTGCGCGTACCGGGCGTGATCGACACAAAGCGCCTGTGTCGGGGATTTTACTATCAATCAATTAATTTAATTTAATTTTTCCACCCCGCTGTATCTTACACATGTGCTTACAAAGTGCCGTTTTTTCTTCCGTTTTTTTTCTTCCAGAATTTGCCGAATCGTGCTGCGCAAGGGATTTGTTACACGAGAGAACGCGGATAAACACATGGATGGATAACTCGTCGATAACTCGATTTAATTGAACCCATCGAGGAATGATCGAGGGATTGTAGGAATTTGAGCATGTTTTTGTGTCGTAGAAGGAGAAATCAGAAAGTCATGCTCCCTTCCACGGCACCCTGCTGTGAGGAAAAATTAATTGAAGAAATGTAATTTTACACTATCATCCTCTCCTAGAGCTCTCAACGCTGACGACGCCTTAGTGCGCGCCGTGATTGCGATGTGTGCGTTGTTAAACAACTAGTACTGCGCGGAAGAGGAGAAGCTTCGACGTGCCTGAAATCGCGATTACGTTTCTAACCGGATCGGCAAAGAATTTCACCAAACAAGACGGTGCCGGGAATTCGCGCGCTCGACCGTCGATATATAATAGCAATCAAACCAAACCCCTTCTCCTGCGCTGCTGCAATGCTGTGTTGCACTGTTCCACAGAAATAGTTGAAATTCTTCACAGTTTGCAGCTTAATCTGGCTCGACGTTGAACAGGAACGTTGAGTAACTCCCAATTGCCAGCAGTACCAGCATCGAATCGACTGTGTAGAGTGGGGATCCCATTGGTAGAGGAAGTGACTCAATCGACTTTGGCCGCCTGCGGTTCAAAGGAAGCTCGCTGTGTGCGTGAATTCGCGCGTGCTGCTGAATACCCAACGCGGTGTGTTTCCTGATAATGAATATCGCAACCAATATCCCACCACCACCACCCACCCGGTACGGGTTGAGCTTACCTAACCGCACACACATACACACGTATACAACGGCAAACATCCCATCCCACCTTCACCTGTGGTCCCGTAGTTTAGCTGGTCGTGGTCGCGGGAAAGCTTTGTACCAAACCAAACCACCTCAAATCACGTTCCTTGCGCGAGTGTTTCGGTGCCGCGTGTGTTCGTTCCTGTCCCAGCGCTTACATCCTGGTGTAGTTTTTGTCCGTGTTCCGTCCTCGTAGTAGCACTTCCTTCATTAACCACCTTATTGTAACCAGTAGCTGTGTAGATCTGTTTGTGTGCGTATCCCTATGCTATCCTTCTCCGGTAATATGCCTCCGTGTTGTGTTCAACTCCTACCCATCCGTTCATTACCATCCTCCGGCAATGGTTGGTCTGGTGTGAAACAGCTGCTTCGCTTCTAGCACACCTCAACCACATCCACCGCTCCCGACACCACCTCCGTCCTCACCAGCTCCTCTTCATTTATCGGAAATGCACCGGTGCACTCGAACCCTTATCATTCTTTCGCCCCGTGTGATTTTTTAACAACTGGACGGAGAACTGATAAGGGCCCGGGTCACCTTTACCCACCGTGGGATAATCGATAGTGCCGGCGATGCTGAGCAGTAGAAAGCGGTGCCATTTGACTCCGGGATATAGGAGAGCGATCTGGAGCGTTGGAATTTATCGGTGTGTGCGTTTGTTATGTGTTTTGTTATCGCGAGTGTAGCAGCACGACATGTGTGGTTCGATTTGTCATGCCGATAAGATAAGCTGCTCGGCATTCTCTGCCCTCACTGCAGCCTTGTGTAAGTCTTAGACATAGGTACATGTGCGGATGCCGTAAGTTATATCATCGTGACCGTTTCTGACTAAAAGAGAACAAGCTTTCAGGTTTTTTTTGTATAAAATTTCCGTTCAGCAAATTTGTTCCATATTGCAATAGTGAAATGTTTCAAATGAAATGTTTCGCGAGGTTATTTCAGCAACGGTGGGTTTCTACAGTTGATTTGTTAAATAAAATAAACATTTTAACTAAAAGAATAATCGATCGTAGACACGAAGGTTACGTGATAAACTGCTTCGAATCGTTCTTCAGGTGTATATTTTATTGTGATGATTTGGCTTAGACGAAGAAGCCGCTCTGAAATATTCTGAAAACATGAAAACTACTTCTGAAACTAGCCAACAAACTGATTAAAATAAAATGATTCTTCAAGTAAATCGAAAACAAGTGCATAGTGGAATCACACCAACAGTGTAAACATATTCGCTAAAAATATAAAACGTGAATATAAATATAAAAATATAAGCGATGAAAAAGGAAGGAGAGTAATTTTCATAAAAAAATCCTCGACGAGTGAAGGTTTTTTTCTGTAACTCAAAAGCTTAGAAAATATTGTCCAATTCATGATTAAAAATATTGGTACGAATGAAGTTAAATTAAAACATAAAATAAACCCAAGTCATCACAAAGATTTGATATCTTGATTTTGAAGTGAACCACAAAACAATTTAATACCTTCAAAAAGATTTTGATTTTAAATTATTCGTCAAAGCGTCACTTTCTAAACCAAGAGTCATTTACAGCAAGAGTCAACATCATCAAAAACATCTTTAATAGAGTAAAAAAAACAATGAAAAAAAGAGTATTCTTTTCCAAAGAATCTTAGGCTCATCGAATAACAATTCGATAGACACGGTTGCGTCTCATCAGCTGACCCAAGCAATAGCACATTGATTGATATGGTCTTGAAAAGCTGTTAAAAAGTAATGGAAAAAAATGCTTTAAACTTCTCAACCACCAGTCCCATACCGCTCATAACGACATAAAATTGTTACGATTCGACGCTGTACGATAAGGCCGTTAAGTGGCCGCTTGCCGCATCCAGGGCGGTTCGCTTGTTTTGAGGCCAACCCTCACCAAATCGGCCCCTATATCGCTTAAACAGACCCCGTCGCGTCATCAAACCATCTTCTGCTTGTTGCTGCTCCTGCTGCTGCTGCTGCTGCCGCTTCTGCTTGGTCGAGCCAATGAAACAGTTTGTCACATCGCACCCGAGTGTGTGCGGTTATGCTCTGGTTTATAGTTTATGTTGCCCCGATAATACCACCGGACTCAGACACACACACTTAAACACAGGGAGAATCTTTTTAACAAACCGAACGGGGGATAACTCACCCAACGTGAGGAGGACCCATTCCATCGCTCGAAAAACGGCGGTACTAAAATATTCCCCATGCGCCTGGAGAGACTCATTGGTGGTGGTGGTGGAACGCTATGCGACAATTTTAACGAGTTTCCCATCCCAATTGGCAGAAGTGCGCGCTCCCGCGGACGGGTTGTCGTCCAGTTCAGCTCAGTGTGGCCCACTCAGGAAACGTCGGGATGATGGACCCCGGAGGAGAAGAAGCGATGGAGTGTGTTTTTCGATTGACGAGAAATGTATTCGCGATTGAGTGAGCGAATTATTATGATACAAAATGTTAATGTACTCACAGTCCGCCCCGGTCGGTACAGGCGGCCTGGGAAGCGGTCGGGGGTTCAATTATGCTACTTTATGCGGCAGTTGCTTGTGCTTGGGGTGGGGGTATGATGAGGGATGGAATTAAAAATCCGAACCACTGCTTCTCCGCAATGCACTTAATTGATTTTATCTGCAGATTATCATTCCGTATCCTTTTTCATCTGACGTTCCCTGTCCCGGATCGGGTTGGCTGGATGGGAACGGGTTTCAACGTTGTGTGTCTGTTTGTGTTGATTGAAATTGATCATAATTTTTGTGGTACTCTGAAACCGGAAGCGAGGGGTGGGTGCTGGATGGAAAACGGCTTCCACACCGAGAAGAGGAAGCGTCGACAATGCGTCGGGTAGAGTACATTATTTTTACTGTCACAGGGACAAATTGTTTAACATACTTTCGAATCGGTTTCGCAACGCTTTCGGGGTTTCCGGTTCGTTTAATTTGACAAATTTCCATCGCCCGCTCGCCCCTCCCCAGCGACCACGGGCTGAGTGGCAGTTAATTAGGTAAATACACCTACACACATACCTTCCACGGGTAGAGTGTGTGCTGACGGGCGGGCCAGATTGACGTGCCATTTTGTTGTGCACGTTCGATGAGGAATTATCGTCATTTGAATAAATCATTTCCTGCTTGAAACGGGCTAATTTATTAAGTTACTGCTGCTTGATATATTTTGGTTGGTGCACGCGTGGCGGCCAGCGTGCGACCGCGATCGTTTTCGGTTATTTTCCATTCATTACGGGCTGGTTTCGAACAAGGAAAAGAATTGCATCTGGATATTAATTTTGCAATATACATTCCGAATGCACTTAATGTCTACTGTTTTTCGATTGAGCTGTTACGACTTTAACGACATTTCGACTTTAAAATATCTTTCATTTTTTGGAATAATTTGAAGAAACATTTCTTTGCTTTCTCTTTTCTGGCGGGAACAGGTAGAGAAAAAGGAACCACACCGCGTGTCGGATCCGATTTGTTTGTCCTTCGACATACGGTTCGAGAAGGACAGCTGAAGAAGGAACTGCAAAAAGCTGCCGCCGTGTACGACAATTGGCGTGGTGATCCCGCGCTGATTAGGTTGGATGTAACTTACAAGGCAAACTATTGTGTTAATATTGACAGCTGAGTTTTGCGGAAAGGTGTTTCGGATGCTTTCAACATTCATGATGAGATCCAGTATTGTACCGAAATCAAAAGAGAACTCCGCCTAATGATGCAACACTGGCAGCTGTCAGTCTGTCGTCGGAGGACGTCGATGGTGGCATTTTGTCCTGGCTGCAGCAGCTGCACACAGCCCGACCTGATTGACTCCGTATCCGCACGACCCGAACCCAATCCGTCTGCCACCGTTATCGACTTGTGGGTTACTTCTTTCTTATTTTCTTCTCTGGCTATTTTTATCCAATTCACCAGACACCTGGACGGAAAACCAGACCGGGAAGACCTGCCCCGGCTCAGATAGTCCGAGAAGCGTCCGGGTCGTTGCACTTCCCGGGGCCGTCGTGCGTCGTGGGGGTAGAGATTTTCCGCCGGCAGTGAACCGAGATTTATCACGTTCGACCACACGCAGCAGCAGCAGCAGCAATGGCGGCAGGGTAAAGTTTCCACCAAGCAGGAAACGTAACCACCGGTCGGGAAACAATTCCTAGAAGAAGTGAAATTTCAATTTATATCAGCAGTTGAAGTCGCCCGCCGGGTTTGGGATGGTTAGCAGCAATACCGTTCCGCTTTTCATGAGTGAAGCGCACATCCGCGCGTTTTATCAACGTCTTTTCGGAGGAAAATTTATGATTTATGGTCACGCACACACACACAACCGACGCCGTACGAAAATTCGCCGATTGCACATTCCCGCATTTTACGGACGCCAAAAAGCTAACCTCGCTGTGGGCGGAAAAGACATTTATTTCACTCAAATATATCCACTCGAAATCCTCACCGGTGTGGCGCGGTTTTTGCGCCCCTAAGATGGGGTGAGTGGCGCCAGGAGAACGAACGGGATCTCCTTAGCTCGTTCAAATCATGTTCCACGATGCCGGGCGCTTGTGGCCCATGGAGCATGCAGTAAATAAAACTCCTTTTTCCCCCCTAGGAAGATCCTAGTTGGCTGCGATGGCTCAAGTAGATATGTTTTTACATGCCAAAGTGCCGCTGGTGAAGCTCTCAATCCGTGAAAATGCATCAGAATCCGTACCTATGTCCCCGTCCTGTAAGACCGGATATATATATGTGTGTGTGTGCGTGTGTAATAAAAGCTAAAAGGAGAGCCCGGAGTCGTAGAGAGGGTACCGTCGGTTTCAGTGCATTCGTTCCGATTCACAACTCTGGATGATTTTGATGTATATTCGGCCCAACAGAGCTGCGTCCTGTGCCATCCAAGCGAAGGGCATGCGAGGGAAGAACCTCGCGTTATTGTAGTAATAGCTGCGGGAAGAACGACAACAGCACACTATTTTTCTTCCCCGGATTTCGCTGCAATGTATAGAAGTAGCACGAAAGATGCACGCTGGTATGTTGCTGTACCATTGTCTGCCCCGCAACGATGCATTCCTTCCCGATAGGGAATATTGCGCACGTTTGTGCAACCCAGCAAGATAAACGACACCTCACAGAGGGTCTTGAAGCCTTCCCCGGATTACGGCTTTAACTTCAGCGCCACGTCTACATCGGAGGGAAGGTTGGAAAGCTGCTGCAAACTTTCTTGGCTCGCCCGTAGCAGGCGCACTCGGTAATTGCTGGTTCAATCCAACAGTGAGAACACTCTTCGATTCATCCCCCTTTCTAGGCAGGATGGTCCGGAGTCTGCATCCCATCTTCAGCACGCGCGCACACATTCGTCATCCGGCGGCGAACCTCATCGCTCCGAATCCGGATCGGATTCGCTTCATAAGCCGCTGGGAGCCTCCGTCGAAGCGTGGCGCACAGACGTACGGTACGAAATGGTATGATAAATTTTATCATCAACGAAATATGCAGCATTCGCAACTTATTACTCGGTGCGCACACCCTTGCGCTGTTGCACCTCCCTGGTGCTTCAACGCAAATGCGGTGACGTGCAGGGAATGGTTTGGTTTCGTGGCCAAATTAGAAGTTGTCGTGGTTAACCTTCCCCTTTTGTGTCGGTTTGCTAAAGTATATTTGAGTAAGCGTGGCAGAGTCGGTGGAATCTAGGAATGGAGTGCAATATTTGAGCAGTACAGGGGTGTGTGAAGGGACGGCGGACCCAACCGCATCGGTGGAATTTAGGGACCTAGCTATCGATTGTTTTTCAAACAATGTTTAACGGGAAGTGAGATGCTGCGTGGGACGAAGACGACGACTGGACGGTTGAAGAAACGTTCTTGCACGCGAACAACAAGCGTATGAACGGATGATAGACGTTATATAGTGTCATGACAGAGGATCTATGATCCATCTGCAACCTTACGATAGATTGGACAAATAAACCGTTGATGGTAGCGCGTTTAGATATTTTCTATTAAATAACTACTACGTTCGCTAGTTTAATGGCTAAATTCAAACCACGCAGTCATTTGTTAGTCGATAAAGCGCTTGTTGTTTGTTGCATAGATTCCGTAGCAAGCGGCGCCGTAGCAATTTTGGATGAAATCCGTGTACGAACTATAAATGCATAATCAGATTGAGAAAATGCATTTGTTAGGTAGATTGCATACTTTCGATCAAATATAAAAAATGAATGATTTATGAATATTTTTATTAAGGTTTCATTTTTATTAACGTGAGTAAGACTCATTTTGCCGCGTGGAATGTGTTTATTTAAGTAATATTCTGCATTCAACAACTCTAAACAAACCATAATTTGTGGAATTTCTTACAGAAAGAGGTAGTAATTGATTTGAAACGCATTTATTGTGTTCATCTGCAATACGTTGCAACTGCCATCAGCACAATTCAAACGCTTGCTTTGTGCTTTTTAATTCGTCTCTGGAGTAACGCAGCTTTGCACGTTCTAATGCTAATTAAACGGCTTAATCATTCCTGCCGTTATACTCCAGAGAAATCCGCTTTAGTTGATGCTTTTCCCGCTCGCCATTCCCCTGGCATCCACGGCGTCTTCACCAATTCAAACCACCAATCCGCAATGGCTTTAGTTTCGTTTCAAGTTGCCACCATTGGGTTTCTATTTGTTTACCATTTTATTATGAGTGCGTGCGTGTAAATCATGGACCGCGAATCTTCTCCTACGGTGGGAAGGGGTGAAACTAGGCTCACATTCAACAGGCGACGACGCGCCAGTCAGGCAAGCGTGGTTAGCGCCACGGTCGAGGAATTAAAACCGAACCGTACGAGAGTAGTTGGAAGGGGTTTCCGATGGAGCGGAAGTAGAAATCACGGTAAAAATCATACCCTTCGGGTGGGAATTACACAATGCCTTTCAACAAACTCCCCGCTGTAATGCGTCAGCCGAAAGCTGTCTCGTACTTTGTCTGAGACAATTATACTTACTTCTGTTTTTTTTGTTCGGTATTTTGCGCCTCTCCTTGTATTTCAAGATAATTTAGCTTCCCCGGCAACATTCAACTATGGTAAAATCCTTTTTGCGGTGGAGATGACTACAGGGATCGCCCCCAGGAGGCATTTGGAGCAGAGTCAGGCGTGAGTGTTAGTGAGATAGCGAAGGCGGGGATAAAAATCATCCTTCCAGCAGAGGGACGGCCCTGTTTGGACGGATTTTTCCGTTGCATTTCCATTATCGCCCGGCGACTGTTGCTCTCGTTGCATTGTTCGGTAGAGGCATTGTCAACAAACGCGCTTCTTTGCGGCACCCACTGAAGGCGAACCTTGGGTGGACACGCCAGCAGGGAAGCTTGTTGTTTAGTTAGGGATAAACCTTGAATGTGATAAGGTCCAGGGAGCATCCGGGTGGTTTTGCAGAGAACAAAAAAGAGGTAAAGCACGATCCGACGCGATGGAGAAACAAACAAACCTGGCGCGTAAACCTTTTCCCGTGGGGCGGATAAATGCACCATCCATTGCAAATCTCGGACCATATCGTGTCCCTCCCCCTCTCTGATGGGGATAAGTTTTTAATTTCCGATACTTTCATGCAGTCTTTTGTTTTCCAGCGTAACTGATTCGCCTTACGGTTCTCCGTGTGACGTGGACCTTAGTGGAAAATGAGTGAAAAACATTTAATGTCGTTTACTCAGCGGTGCAACTGCAAGTCAATGTGAATGGATTATGAAGTATGCGAGAGAGACAATTAGTACAAATGTTTTAAATTGTAGGATTCTTAAGGAAGAAAGAACATACCTGTTGACTACTTTCCTTACCATATTACGGTATACCTTAAATTCTGAACGGAACAGAACGGAAAATCGGAATGTAATAAATTCCTCGAAAAAGTGCCGCGAGTCAAGCGAGACGCGGTGTTTCATATTTTGCGTTGCACTACGTGTACACCTCGCACTTTGCTATGGAATTTCAATCCAATCCAAGCGAGTCATACTGTTATCGCGGCTTGTCTTCCTCCCACTTTCAGTCATGAGCTCAAACACAGCAAAAAAAAATATAGCAACGATCTCGCCCGTCCGCTTCATTTGCGTCCCGGCCCGGGTGGCATATCCTGCGGGCGTTTTTCTATGGCGCGAGAACCACGACGACGGCACGTCCGCATAAATCCGGGTATAAATCCGGGTAGTGTTGCGAATTTTCTGATTATTATCATGATTATTCGCATTTCAGTCACTCGGGGCGCCGGTGGCAGGCTGATGCTGGGAGAGGGGGAGGAAAATGTGCCGTGGTTTCCTGGTTTGCTGCTCAATGTGGCGCGCGCATTCGGCAGTGGCAGCACAAACTATTTCCGGCAGGCGAAAGTGCGGAAAATGGAGAGACGAGAGTGCTACCTTGTCCCTAGTTTGTGAGTGCTTTTTCATTCTCGGAGTTTTTTTTCGTGTTGCTGTTGTGGCGTAGTTTCATTCGCGAAACTCTATTTATTCATTCGTCTGTTTGCTGCCCTGATTGTGGTTTTATGTTGCATTGTTTTTCGTTTCAATGGCTTTGGACCTTTCCTTTTCTGTGTGCTGCAACTCGTTTTGTAGCTTTTTTTTTTGTAAAATGTTTTTTATTCGTTTGTTTTTGTTAACAGATTGCTGCCAGTTGAGGTTTCCTTGGTGTTTTATTTTTCCCTATACCTTTCTCTGTAGCTGGTTTGTTGTTGTACATTTGCGTTCGTCCTCATCTCAATCAGTCCAGTTTCAGCTACCACGTTTCACAGAGCAGCAAATAATGATAGAGGAGTCGAAGAGAAAAGCACAAAACGAGCGCCAAAATGGAAAATAAAAATCCACTATTTCCATTGGTGAGATGAGATGGGTGTTGTGGAATGTCGGAATGCACCTGCATCATACCAGCGATTTGCACTTTTTCACTTTTTACATGAAATGCGCGTGCGAGTGAATCGTTTTTCGAAAAGGTTTTAATAATTTGACTTTCAGATACATTTAACATGACTTACGTCGTATTGCTGTACGATTGATAAAATAACTTCTACCACAAAGAGTCAACGTTACTTAGCTGTCAAAAATTACACAAAAAATAATAAATTAATGTGGATAAAGAGGGAACTTGATAAACGAATAACAAAAAACTTTCTTAGAGATTGATTTGAAAAAAAAATCGGCAATGTACAATGTCGGGTTCAATGTTTTTCGGCAAAATTTGTATTACAGAATGGAAAATAGATTTGAATATTGGACAATCAAATCAAAATCGAAATTTGGATAAAGAATTCAACTGTCATGCGTTGGGATGATTATAATTAAGTGAAATTAACTAAAGCTAAGCGATTCTGGAAATGATTTCGATTCAGAAACTGACACCATTTACAATAAAGTTCTCGGAAGCCGATCAAATTTCGATATAAATTCTAACTTTCGAACCGATTATAATTTTAAAAATGATTCAGATTCTCGACCTGATTCCGATATTTTAATCGAATTCCATAAATGGTTCCGGAAACAAATTGAACTCTAAATCAATCACATTTGCATTCGACGTAGCACCCACTTCAAATAATAATAAGGAAAATAACAATCTACTTGAAATCAAATTCCAATCTTTCGCTATAATGAACTGTTTAATTTTGCAAACACACTAAAGTTGTTATATTTTTCAGACTGCAAAAAAAAAGAATTGTCGTTTGAGGTACGTTACTGATAGCTTTCAATGTTAGCCTCGTTGGTTTATAGATTGGTAGAAAGCTGCTATGCTTTTGTAATGCTACGTTATGCGCCCCTCAATGTAGTACTAATTAAACAACATATTAAATCACCGCGGCGTTGTACTTTGTATTCCGCACCACAATATGAAAGATCGTTGGCGGAATGGAAATGGACCCGTGGTGTTGTGTGTTTGTTCAATCACGAGGGGAGCGTACATGCCGTAAATTATAATGATCCGATGGCCGGATTTCGATGAAGGTGGCGTTCGCTTCTCCCGCTTCTCGCTCCTTCGAACCGATCGAAACACGTACGTACACGTCGAACGTCGGTGAGATGAATCTGGCATGCCTCTATTGGTGTCGATGCGTCCGAATCGACCGCGACGGTGGGTGGGAGAAGGCGTGCAGACGCAAGCACCGGCTGCTTACACAAACCCAAAGATTCCGCCAACCGGCACCGAGTCGCTGGGAGCGTGCAAATTTCCCCGAGGAAATTAAAGGGAAAATCTACGCTGATTGTTTTCCCCACCCTCTTCGCAGCCGCCGCACGCTATCGGTCTCGCGTGATGTGAAAAGATCGGACCCGCGGCACCACCACCATCGGACCACGCGAGCAAGAGTCGGAGCCGGAACGGAACAAAGTGAGCGGCTGCGACAGGACGAGCATCAACATCCACCCAGCAGCTGCATCCTTTCGGATCCGTTCGGCAAATGATTAAAGACGGTATCACGGCCCAAGAGCAGCGACCGTGCTTTTCGACATGGCCGTGACCATCCGCCATGCTGCGTTGGTGTGTACACGGGATGAATATGATTTATGTGCACCACTGACTGTCATCGACAGCTGGTGGCAAACGATTTCATCAATCGAGCTCTCTCTCGGCTCATGTGTCACCTACGTGTACCGAAGCGGCGAAATGGCTGCACACTGGCCAGACTCGTCGGTGGGTCGGTGGATGACACACGCCAGTCAATGAACGGGCGAAGTTTTATATCATCTTCATTTCAGTTTTGTTGTTGCTCAGCTCCGATTCTCGCCAACCGGTTGGCAGGAGTTGAAGGAAAGGCGCATGTTGTTCGGGCATGAAAAGTGTAACACGATGTCTGGTTGAAGGGGAGGTGAAGGATCGATCGGTGTTTGAATAGGTGTGTGGAAGCGTTTGAGGAAGTTTGTTGTTACCAGCACCAAGCGTCCATCACAGTAGGCTTTTGCCATTTTGCTACTGATGACAGTTGATGGGTGTGGTTGAGTGAGTTGTGAGGAAGATTCGATAAAAAACGTGTCTAAATGGAGCTTGTTGAATATTGTATTGAACCGCTTTACGGGTACACAACGTACGTGAAATATTTCGAAAGAATTTCAAAAACTTCGCCGAATTAGAATTTTGATCTAAAAAAACGTTCCTTCCAACTATCGTTTGATTGAAATATTTCATGTTTAATGTCATCAATATTTCTTCTTTTTTATTTTTCTTTTTTAGGTTCCTGTAGACTTTCGATTTCTGCAGACATCTCGCTTGTACTTCTGCGCTCTAACACCAACAACACACAATCCAAACACTGGATGATTTCGTTGAATTTTCATTTCACTTTAATATTATCATTTGTTATCACATTATCCGAGAAACATTTCACTAATCCAGCGTTCTTCGTGTTTACTTTTCTTGATTGTATCAATTCTGTACGCATTCCATGATCGCACCCGGCGGCTCAGGCTTCCATTCCGGCGTGACACCAGTCCCAACCAACGCCGACCATCGCAGTCGTCGCAGCAGCGAGCCATCCGACCAATATTATGACCGAGGCCACCGCGGCGACGGGTGAATGTTTAGATAACACGCTGGACGGTCTGAACGAGCAGCAGCAAGAGGAGCAGGAACGGGAACAATCCGTACAGGGGGAGGAACATCACGGCACGGTCGGTGTACGTATCGAGGTCACGAGCGCGCCACCAACGGCAACGGATTCCGTCGAGCTAGTCGCGATCGACGGCGGTAAGCAGGAGGACGAAAAAGCGGACCAAACACAGCAGCAGACAGCCGTCACAATGTCGCAAAGCACCACCAAACAGGTGACGAAAGCGGACAAAGACCTCCCGGAGCGCGGTTCCTGGGGCTCGAAGCTGGACTTCATCCTGTCGGTCGTCGGGCTGGCGATCGGGTTGGGCAACGTGTGGCGTTTCCCGTACCTGTGCTACAAGAATGGCGGTGGTGCCTTCCTCATACCGTACTTCGTCACACTCTTCCTCGCCGGCATACCGATGTTCTTCATGGAGCTGGCGCTCGGCCAGATGCTGACGATCGGTGGGCTCGGTGTGTTCAAGATAGCTCCCATCTTCAAGGGCATCGGTTACGCGGCGGCCGTCATGTCCTGCTGGATGAACGTGTACTACATCGTCATCCTGGCGTGGGCCATATTCTACTTCTTCATGTCGTTACGTGCAGGTATGTTTGTTGAGCTGATGTGTTCCGTTTTTTTTTGCGACTCAAGATCTAGACAGGAAGTTTTCATACGTAACCTAACGCTTCAGATGTACCCTGGCGTACGTGTGACAACGCGTGGAACTCGATCAACTGCGTCAACCCGTACGATCGCAAGGATCTGCTGTGCTGGGAGACGCTCGGTGTGAACGGCACGATCACGAAGATCTGCTCACTGAACTCGAACAACGTGTCCGTCACCGATTTGGCCGATCCGGTCAAAGAGTTCTGGGAGTAAGTGAAAGCTGGACGATTCTTTGCCAACCACGGTTTCCATCAACGCGTGCCGTTCCCTTCCATGTTTGCAGACGCCGTACGTTGATGATCTCGAGCGGTATCGATCAGGTCGGTTCGATCCGTTGGGAGCTCGCTGGAACGCTGCTGCTGGTGTGGATTCTGTGCTACTTCTGCATCTGGAAGGGTGTTAAATGGACGGGCAAGGTCGTGTACTTCACTGCGCTGTTCCCGTACTTCCTGCTGACGATCCTGCTGATCCGTGGCATCACGCTGCCTGGAGCCTTCGAGGGCATCAAGTTCTACGTGAGCCCTAACCTGTCGAAGTTGGCCGAATCGGAGGTATGATATTGTGTTGGGTGATCGAGTGGATGTGGATGTGTGCGCCAACGAATTCAACCCTCTGGTCCATCTCGCAGGTATGGATCGATGCCGTCACACAAATCTTCTTCTCGTACGGTCTCGGCCTTGGAACGCTGGTTGCGCTCGGCAGTTACAACAAGTTCAACAACAACGTGTACAAGTACGTACTGTGGTTTGGTTTGTATGGCCGGGGAATGCCCGCATGTTTTAATTGCCCACCCTATTCTACCCCAATCGACCCAAACAGAGACGCACTGATCGTGTGTACGGTCAACTCGAGCACCAGCATGTTCGCCGGTTTTGTGATCTTCTCCGTCGTCGGCTTTATGGCTCACGAACAGCAGCGTCCGGTGGCCGAGGTGGCCGCGTCCGGGCCGGGTCTCGCCTTCCTTGCCTACCCATCGGCCGTCCTGCAGCTGCCGGGTGCACCGCTCTGGTCCTGCCTGTTCTTCTTCATGCTGCTGCTGATCGGTCTCGACTCGCAGTTCTGCACGATGGAGGGCTTCATTACGGCCGTCATTGACGAGTGGCCACATCTGCTGCGCAAGCGTAAGGAGATTTTCATTGCGATCGTGTGTATGATCAGCTACCTGGTCGGTTTGACGTGTATTACGGAGGTATGGCTATCGAGTGCGCGCTCGCAATTGGACGATGGCAATAATTGTGGAATCGTTTCGTTTCGGCACAGGGCGGCATGTATGTGTTCCAAATTCTCGACTCGTACGCGGTGAGCGGGTTCTGTCTGCTTTTCCTGATGTTCTTCGAGTGCGTCTCGATCTCGTGGGCGTACGGTGTGGACCGTTTCTACGACGGCATCAAGGACATGATCGGCTACTATCCGATTTCGTGGTGGAAGTTCTGCTGGGTCGTTACCACTCCTGCCATTTGTATCGTAAGTAATGGGTAGCTGTGGCATACCACCGGCAGGTAACTTTGTAGCAACGCCTCTGTTTTGAACAATAATATGTGTGCGTGTGTGAGGAACGAATGAATGAGATATTGCAAGTACCAGGGGGCTCTACAAGGAGTTCTACAGCATATCCAGTATGACATCGCAAGGTAAATAAAATTGCATGAATGGGATTGTGCTATAAGCCGGGTGGGGGATTCTGACTTATTATAGATCCAGGCTGTGACATCCAGAGCGGTTGAAGATGCTGCGAAGAAGACTGGAGCACATATTGCTACATCCCCCAAACCCGTTGGTGACTTCATGTTTGAGTACCGTGGGACAGTTCTGATGCAGTTCGGAAAGTGGTTTCTCCGCATGAATGTTATAGAACTTTATGTTTAATAAAAATATGTAATGATTTGGAATCAAGAATAACGAAAGCTTACCTTATCACTCCGAAACGTATGTTAGCATTCGTCGCCATTTTGGGAAACAGGAAAGTATGGATTTGTGATCCAAAGCTCACTCATTGGTGAGTAAAGCGTATACTGGATTCTACATTACTGGCACAGTTCTTATATGGATCGAACGAAACGAGCTTCCCAATTGCGTGTTACAGGTCGCGGAGCATACAAATCATCAATTGAAACGTTCCATCAGTGAATGACGATTTCTACCAACCATCTCCGGCGGAGCATCGTTAATCTCGTTTAATGATGTGCGAAGCTTTGCTTCCCCTCGAACTTTCTCCCACTTTGAATGGGGGAGCGTTTACCAGGGTGGGAGCCTTTGTTTCGTTGCTTATCTGGTTCGTGCACGGACGCAAAGGACGCTTCCGGGTTCGGATGAGCTTCGTTGTTGTGCCAGTGCACGCCGAAGGGAAGAAAACCGTCCAGCATGTACAACATTCAAAGGCGTGCTCAGAACCAGCATCTCCATCGATCATAAGCAAATCAATGGGCAGAGGCTTGAGATCAATGGAAGAAACCTTTGCACCGTCACCTCACCGTATTCGTCAACGCACGGTTTTCATCTCATTCATCGCCGTGTAGTGCGTCCACCAGGAAGGTCCTGGCGATGCACGCAGCCCCGCCGGATCGTCCCGGAGTTGATTGATGATGATAGACCTCGAACGAATGAATGACGAGCGCCGATAGTTTATGGAGGCCGAGAAATGGACGCGCTCACCTTCGCCACAAAACCGCACATTAAAGTGAGTTACGAAGTGAGCAGTAGGCGTTACACCAAAAGCGGACGCTTGCGGA
This sequence comes from Anopheles farauti, assembly GCA_000473445.2. Lineage (NCBI taxonomy): Eukaryota > Metazoa > Arthropoda > Insecta > Diptera > Culicidae > Anopheles > Anopheles farauti. The sequence goes on from KI915042.1 coordinate 9,883,579, forward strand.
GGTGGGCAGATCCTTCGAGGAGTGCAGATATTATTAGCACCGCAGAACTTATCAACCGGGGCATGATTTGCAACTAGCAGGCGAAAGGCATTCGTTCGAATCATCGGCCCAAACAATCCGGCCGGTTCGACCGGGCGAGCGAGAGTAAATAATTTTCCCGTTGACCACAAACGTACAAACATTCGCTTCGCATGGATGCGTTTGTTGAGTGGGTGGTGGGCGCTCGGTAAGTTCGGTTTTGTTTGGCTCCTTCATGCTCCGGTTTGCGGTGTAGCTTATCGATTTGTCTTATTAGCTGTCAAGTGTTGCGTGTGCGTATTAGCATAACGTTCGCCTCATCGGCCGTTGAACGGTCAATGCACTGTGGTTTCCTCCACTACGCTGACGGGTTGGTTTGTTCCATTTTCTGGTGCATTTCCCTTTGTAACACGCAAACACTCACCCCACACACACACATTGGTCAAGTTGGTCCTTTGGTGTGCTCCGTAACGTAACGTCCGTATTGATGGGTTACTTCGATGAAAGGATCTAGGGTGCAACGATGACTCCTTCTACCTCGGTGTCCATCCACCGATGGTATGCGGTTTGATGGGGTTGCAAGCGTACGCTGGAAGATTCCCGGTGTGCTTTTAGTTCCAACTGTAGCGGTGACCTTTCTCCCGACCCGAGCGGACTTCAAGCGATACTTACTGGACAAGGAAAACAGATGTCGGATCTCAGGAACTGGTGACAGTGTAGCAACAGCAGCAGCCACGAATATCCATGCCCGCAACGCAGGCTTTATCTTGTCACTCACCCGGAAGCTAATGATTGGAACGATGGGAGGACGAACGGCTTTTGAGAAAACCACACCGCAAACACTCCCGTTACGTAAAGGACCAACAATCGGTTTCAATAGGGTTAATCGTAAATTTCAATTAAAATTCATTCCAATCGCACTCCGGCTTCCCGTTTCGCCCGGCAATCGGGTGGTGCTTCGTACCGTGTGCTTCGACGTGGACAATGGATTCTCTGCTGACTTTAACCTGCACGTTACCTTGGATGTTGCGAAACCGGGGAGCGGGAAACAAAATAAATACAATGCAAATGCAACACTAGTGTATGCGTTCGGTGGCTGCACGTTGGAAACAAATGTTCCCCTCCGCTGGAGGAGGAGAAAAACCGATGACAAATCAGAAGTCCGGAATGATACGACTAGGATGATCGGGGATCTGAAGTTGTGGTGGTGTATTTCAACCACCACGTGTAATGAAACGGAAGAGGCACTCAATCCGTGAAGAACTACCCCGCTGCTTCACGATGACCTCGTAAGATCACGTGGCAGGCTTTCATGCAGAAGCGAAAGATAGTTCATCTCGATGTGTTACCCTAGGCAACCACTGCACCATTCGCACTGGTTTCATCCACTGGAATAACCGGTCACTTTGTCGCAGTCGTTTGAAAATTTAATAAAGCCTTTCCGTGGGCTCGCGGTGCTCGAAAAGTGTCGGAAAAAAGGCGGGATAGTACACTAATTTATAGCATAATTTAAGTGGTACCGTTTTTTTCGACCCAATTTTTGTGGGATGGAAAATAACTTTCTAATTTCCACGATTATTCTGCTTTGGGCAGCTTGAAGGGCTTGTTTTTTTATCTTGCCTTCGACACCATTATTTTCAGCGAGTTGGCGTTATCGTTTTCGCTTTTCTTTTCGTCGGTGGTCCTTCCACACCTTTTTGAAAGGTGGCCGAGGACGGCCGGTATCGTTGAATCGCATCATAAAACAGGTAAGTTATGGCCACTCGGAAGGAACTTTCTTGACGCAGCTTGCTTCTTATCATACGAACACTTTCTAATCCGTTTTTTCCCCGAAGCGCATACCGAAACCGTTTACCGGCGAAAGAATGCCTCGGATGGCCCGCGTTAAAGATATGTGGCTTCACTAATTAAATTTTTCATTCCAGTTCAAGCACCCGAGCAAACGAGCGGCGATAAGTTTTGGCCGTCACACTGGCACGGTGCCGAATTTTGCTCCGTGATTTTGTGTGTGTGTGTGTTTTTTTTTTTTAATTATTTTTGCTGCTCTGTCGCGCATCATCACTTTGCAGCAGATGGATGCACCGTCCGTAGCATCGTCCCGACAACATCATCAGCGTCTGCCGTTGGTGGTGACAGGCGACTGCCACGATCAGTTCGCGTTCGCGACGGAACGCGACTCTTTCGCTTGACTTTCGCGTCAAGTTTGTGTGCGACACGAAATGTCTTCCTGTTCGATGTCGTCATTAGCGCTAAATGCGATGCCTGGCGCGGGTTTTGAAAATAAATGTAATGCACTATGATGAAATGAGTGCAGACAACTTACGATAATGCATTTTTTTAATTGAGTGTTTTGCTGTTTTGGCACGGCTGAATGTAACGCCATGTCGGGTAGATTTTGGAAATAAAGTTACGTGTAGACATGTGACGACAAGTCACTCACGGATGAAGACATTTGTGATGATGCCGTCGGAGTTGTTTGAGTCGAAATATTTAAAGAACAGAGGAGATTTCTAAAGCAGTTTGTAGGTAAAACTTTTATATAATTATTAAATGAAAAATAAAACCCCATTCTCCAGTTGATAAAGGCCTTTTCCGATATAACGAACTCCAAAACCCGTCCACAGTTGTGTTTTCAATCGAACCATGTCCATGCCACGCGGGAGGTTATCATTTAAATCCATAAACTTCACCAGCGCACGACAGGAGCTTAATCGCCGCTTGGCATCGGGTCAGCATTGCGCGGTGAAATTGTTTTAAATTTTACCGTCCAGCGAGCCCCCGCACATAACTCACGCGTAGCTCATTCGCCAATAAACTAAAACTGGGTCCGTTCGTGCGAAATGGGAGAATGGGAGGAAAAAAACCCCGGAAAATGTTTATTAACAACAAAAACGAAAAAAAAACGCTCTCCGAACGGGTGGACCATCGCGGGTGTTTCTAAACCGGTCGCCGAACATTTACGCCGTAACTACATCGCCACGGGTGGCGTGAAGAGCCTGCGCTGCTACAGGGGCATTAAAAAACGCAAACGCCTGGTCACTAGCCCCCTCAATGAATCCTTCCAAACCCGAAACCCGGGGTAAAGTAATGCCGCAAGGACCGATCCGATCGCGGGCGGGAGACGAGGCCACGCCTGTCGGTGTTGTTGAGTCGGTTAGCAAATGTCATAAATTTCCATTTATTTTTCCTGTTCGAACATAAAACTATATGCTTTTGATAAACGACCAAAGATGCTCACGGGTGGTAATGGGCGGCCCGGAACCGTATGAGTGGGCCACTCGAGCTCTGATGTGTGTATGTGTGTGGGAGTGTGTGATCTAGGGACGGAACGGTGCCAAAAAGTGGTTTCACTAACACAGTCCGGATCGTCTGGTCTGCCTGTGACAGCCATGCAGCAGGATGCTGTGTTTTTTGTGTGTATGTAACTAACCCGGAAACGAGCTTCGTGGCCCAGATTATCGTTTTTCGGTGTTTGGGATGGAGTGGGACCGAATAGTGTGGTTTCAATGTGCTGTGGTTTATGTAAATATTGATAATCTGTAGTACAGGCTTCAAAATTTTGTTTGAAATATTTCAACCGAACCGTTTCGAACCGAAAGAAGGAATACTTGAATACTTCGAGTAATGAATGTTTGTGTTCGAAGTCAAATGTTGATAAAAAATTTGGTAAAAACGGAATGATATGATTATCGTTCTTTTCACAAACATTTCATGAAAATTATTTAACTACGTTTTCGTTGCAGTTTTAACCGAACGTTTTTATACAAATCAGGTTGTTGGAAAGTCTTTTGTACTTCATGATTTCACTATCCAGAAAATGGATTTGGGAATTTTCATGTTTAATGCAATTGATTTTTATATGGGCATTGAATTGCATTTGCGTTAATAAAAGTTTTTACGAATATAGCATAATTCAGATCAGTGGAAGGTATTGTATAATTTTAAGGGGGAAAATGTGCTTATTCAGCTGGAAAGGATACAATCTTAATAGTAATCATGATTTAGCTGATCCATTTTTCAAGATTTACTTGTATGTATTGTACTCAATTTATTCCGAAAAGGTTTATTATAAGAATTGGGACAAATAACTGGTGTATTCACTAAGAAATATAAGTAGTTTTAAACATATTTTTGTCGATATACATCATCATGGACGATTTTTGGAACTTCTGTGTAACATGGAAAAATTAATTAACATAAAAATTGACCAACGACACACGACGAAAAATTTTGATTATTTTCGGGAAAATGGAACTTTAAGTTGAACAGCGAGATAAACTACCAAAGGGCTATAAAAAATCTAAAAGAATGTATGAAAAATAAGACACATCAGTCCTTCAAACTTACTATAACCTATTGTAAAGTGAGTTTCACTGAAATTATGAGTTTAGCTTAAATATTATAACTACACGATAATCATACGATGATTATCGGAATAAACACCTTTTATTATCACTGATTGAAGCCATCAAGGACTGTTACCTAGCTGGAATAACATTCCTTAATCTCCTTAATAGCCTAAGCGCATTCCTGGAGTCATCTTTCCCGAGTCGATTGATCGCATACCGATCGCACGAACGTGTTAAAGAACCCAACCCACTTCACCACCTGCCAAAAATAACCTCTCATACACAAACACACTTTAAAGGCAGCGAAAAGGCACCGCGCCGGTGAATGGATGAAGACAAAAATGAAGAAAAGTCAACAAAAAAATAGAGAAACACAACTCGGTGAGGAATTTTTTAACCAAAAGCCGGCCCCGGGTTTTCCGCAAACCACAACACTGTGGTGGCATTTTTCGGCAAACCGCGTGGCTGGTGGCGGCTTGATCGTTCAGCATCATTTGAAACCATTCAATTTCAATCAATCCGCAATTAAGTCTAGACGTGTAGGCATCAAATCACACGAACCATCCATCCATCTATCGGGCCGTCCATCCATCCATCCATCCATCCATCCATCCATCCATCTATCCATCCATCAGCCCCATCACGGCGGAAGCTTCCGGAGGCTGGATTTTCGCCGATCGATTTAACATTTGGCTCGCCACCAAAAACCGGACCAGGCCGCCTGAGTGCACAATCCTTTCGGCCGCATGCTGGGCCGAATTCGTCAACACAGATGTGACTCGATTTTCGCGGCATATCGCGGACTACCAAATCGTGCCAAGCTCTAGTCGCTTTTGTAAAGTAATTCATCACTCGGTCGAAGCTGAAGTGCTGCAAACCGAGACGTAGCGGAGGTGAGAGAAAATATTCCCCATTTTCCTAGTCACAGCTGCATTCGTCACGTTTTCCCAGGTAAATTTTCCGTGGGAAGGCCCTCGTTCCGGAAGGAACGGGGCCACGTTTGATCCAAATCAACCTGGTTCCGAACCCAGCTGGAGGGTGCTTTGTTTGTGGAAACAATAAGCCCGAAAAATAAATTGAGATATTATCGGGTGGTGATTGCGTTTTGATTTGTTCCGCCTGATACCGGGCCCGTTATCAGTGAACCGGTGGGTGATGGTGAACAAGCGTCAGGTTTTTGTTATCACTGCCGGAAATTAGGTTTTATTTGCAACTACGGACGCAACTGCAACGTCCGCATGTAGTAGGCAGGTGGAGGATGATCGGCAAAATCCGTATTGATTCGTTTCGATTGATGGTGAATGTGATTGGTTGGCAATGGACAAGATTAAATGCAATTCTAGCGCTAATCTCGCGGTTTTTTTGTGTTTTATTTGTTTGTAACAACTTATTATTATCCTCTGTGGTGTTTTTGCTACAGTCACAGTGAACTGACAATATATTATTAGTACAGATTGTGATGGTTTTAGCAAAGCTTTGTTCTATAGATATTTAAATCGTTGCTTACTAACATTCAATTAATTTTAATTCTTCGATATTAAAATACATTCTCGGTGCGTTTTGTGAAATAGTCGGTCTTTTGTCAAGAATTTACATTAAAAAAAAGGATTGAAAAATAAGTTTCCGTAGTAGATGCCCTCCTTAACTAAGGTTTGAAATCGATCGAAAATACGTCATGAATTGCACTTTAAATTGATATCTCTTTCGCAATAAATTCATCTTACCCGAGCGTCCCCACCACGCTCTTTCAATTCAATTTCAAACTCATTTCATTTCGATTTGTTTGTCACCGGCGCTGTTCGAGCTATTTATGTCTCCTTACACTTGCGAGCGCACTGTTCAAAAGCAGAGGCACGCTGTGCTTAAATACTTTCCGCCAGATCACACATGCGACCAAAAAAAGTAGCCCCAAAAGTATGCTAATATCGTACTTAGCAGAGGCAGCAGCCGAAGTCGACACATATTGAAATTCGACAAAAAATGAGCTATTGGGAAAGAGAGATAAAGGGAGAGAGAGAGAGAGAGAAAGGAAGAGCGAGAGAGAAAGAGAGAGCACACTCCACATTTTCAAGCTCAAACGTTAGTCTCGCTAGCTTTTCCTTGCATCTCCACCGTTCCCATTCCAAAGTCAGCTTTCGGTTTTTCATTTGTCACCGGAAAATGTTTGTGTTCGACTTATCCTTTACTATAAAATGCACGCCTAAAGCGACACATAAATAAGGGCAAAAAGGGCAGAAGAAAAACAAGACGAGTGAAAATGAACACAAACACACGAGTGTACCGGTGCATGCAAAGAAGGCACGGTAAAAAAAAACTCCATTGAATCCTTCGAATTCGTCGCCTCGAAAGGTGGAGGTGGGAGAGGGGGAAAGTGGGGGAGGTGGAGAACAGTACGAGTTTTCCCACCAGCTTTTGTGAGTGGGTATGTGTATTTTTTTCCCTACCGCAGAAGTCGAATATTCGTTGCTCCGGGACTAATCTTCCGGAACACGATAGCTTCCTGTTCTGTTGAGGATGGTCAGGATGTGCCTGAGGATGAGGATGAGCTTAAACCGGGTGGGGGCAAGACGAGCCAAGGTGTATTTTTATGGATTTTGTGTAGAGTTTCTTATGCGCTGGCTCCGCTCCTGCACGGTTTTGCTCGTCGTTTTCATTGATTTCTTTCGACGCGAGCGTACGATGAAACTTTTCAATCGATAAAGACATGGGAAAGAAAACGAAACGAAACGAAGCAAGCGAAGTTGATCTGAAAAACTGCCCCGAACCGGGGAAAGCCATCCAAGAATGCTGTGGAAAAGCTGGCACGTGGGTGGAAGTGTAAACGAAAACTTTAATTCCTTTTTTTGTCTCTCCCTACCTTCCTTCCGAACTGCCGGCAGGACCGCAATGAGGAGATGAAAAATGTTGCTTATCGAGTAAATACTGCTGCGTTTTCGACTGTACGACGGTTGGCTCTAATTGGAGAGTGGGTTACGGTAACACTCACCGGTCTGAAACCCCCGTCCAGTCGGATAAGGATTGCGAGCATTAGTTCCGGTGCTTTAAAGCTTTTTTTTTATTTGGTTCACCAACACCTTTGCAGGTTTGTTGAACAAATGTTGAAATTATCAGTAGGTATTGAGCAAAAACAGGAAAAAAAACAACATAAAGTTGAGGTGATACTAATACCCAAAGAAACCGAAAGAGTTTGCGCATGTAAAGCACAGGAAGCTTTTCTTCGCGTGAAGTGCTCGTGCCGGAACGTTGGAAAGACAAAGATGGAACTGGAGTGTCCTCCAGTGTGGTGTCCCATACACACATACACACATACACACACACGCATGCTCATGGAACACACGAATGGGAAAATCCAAAAGTGTAAAAGTCAACTGCGGTGATGTCAGGTGAAGCGTACACGTCGCTTTTCCCAGCATCTTTCCTTTGCGAAAGGAGCAGGGTGTTTGGTTTGGTACGACTTTTTTTTTTTGGCTATTTTTCGCGTTCGCTTTTCTTGGCTTTTATTAAAATTTATCTTCCCCCATCGTTGGCGTACCAAACACCAAGAGCGTCTTGCGGCCCTCCCGCCTTGCGAAACACCTTCCACCAGCGTGTCACCGGCGGTTGGTTTCTTCCGAAATTAAAGAACTCAACCCTCGTCCGCTTTGATTGGGAGCATCTTTTTTTTTCGACAGGGAAGTACCTTTTCTGTTCGTTGTTCGCGTTCTGCTTACATTTTCTTCACGCAATCGATTCCTTCAGTCGTGTTGCTGCTGATTTTGCTACAGCCGGTTGGTGGCTTTTCCGATGCAGAGACCTTCATAAATCATGATTATCACGGATTTTCAGATGCGTTTCGAGCGTATCGGAGGTGTTTTCACGATGGTACATGATTTTTTTTTGTAATCGATCGCGCCAGACAGGGCTTAGGCGGTTATTGGGCGCATGGAACTGGGTTTCTGTGCGGTAAAAGAAACTGAGGTGAAATTTTGATGCAAAGATGTGCACGATAAAGGTGTGAGTTGGTGTAAAAATGTTGCAGGATAGTTTCTCGCTTGATTTATATAACCGATGGAATTTTGTGCTAGGCTTGATTTTTATGTAACATAATGCAGTAGAAGGTATAGCAATCCGAAAATATGGCTGTTTTTTTTATTAAAATAATTATTTGAAAATCTGAAAATTTGTGTAAAATATACGAACGAGTGGAAAATAAAACGATACTTCTAATTTAAGTTACTATTACATGTGATTTTACAATACTGTACACAAAAAATGACAAAAACATGTTGAACTGAAAAACTCCAAACAATGGCATTAATGGCTGTGAAAGTACAATTTTATCTGAAACAGCTAGAATATAAAATATGGTCAAAAATTCATCATGCATGACAAAAGAAGGCAAACTTAAAAGATTCCTTGAAATTCAGAAACATTTCATATGTATAATAAAAAAATTTTATCAGTTAAAGCACGAAGCAATTACAAAATGAAACTTGTAAACATCGTGTGTTATTTAATTAAAAAAATCTTTAAATAATCAATACTTAATTTTGAACAATACTTAATGCCTAAAAAACCTTTAATTGAGATCTATGTATCAAAGGATAGGCGATCATAAAAGGTACAGGAAAAAAAAGAAAAAAATAAAAGAATTACTAGTCTCCTTCTATATTCCTTTACTGTATGGATTTGTAAGTCTGTTTTGTACCACATAAGCAGCATGACATCTTACATGGTTCGTCAAATATTTGATAACATGTTATATGATTATATCCCGATTATATTTTATAGTAGAAACATAGCCTCACTTTACTATGTTGCAAACAAAAACATTCTTGCGCGCTACGAAATTTGCACTCGCTTGTATAATTACACCGAAATTCATCGAACGCGATCGGGACAAAGGCCTATTTCTGCTTGAAATGCCATCACAACCGACCGAGAATCCGAAAGCAGGGAGCGCGCCATGCTCATTTCCTATCCTCGCCTGCGAATGTAACGCTTCCATCGACCCGGCGCTGCGTTTAGGGCGTATTTGTTAAGTAATTTTAAACGCCGTTCGCGAAAATCGATAGCCAGCGTGCTGGGGCAGGGAATGTGGTTGTGTGTGTGTGTGCCCGGGCAACAATTTCACTCCACTCCGCCGTGGAATGTTAATAATATTTTGCCTTCCTCGCGTCGTTGGCTAGCAGGGCCGCTTTTTGATGCCGAGTTCGAGTTCGAGTGCCAACGCGGGACACCACGGCCTTCATCTCCCACGCGAAAGCGGCAGCAACACGAAAGCATAGGTGGCTTATGTTGGGCGGTGATGGTGAGGCTAATTTTTGGTAATTGCATTTTGTCTGCCGCTTGGTCGAATGATTTGTTGTGAATGACATGCTGCCGGCGGTCGACAGACGCACCCGAGTGTTTTGGGAGGGTTTTTGCGGGTGTTTTTGGGGAGGAAAATCGGTGCGCCCAGCCCACAATCCGGGGGGGGAAGGGGGGGGGGGGGGGGACGGGGCAATGTTATTAGCGTATCTTAAATGACCGTAACTAATCGATTGTGGTGCGCGAAAAAGTTGGTCCGATTCGGTTAGAAAACCGCTTGCTGGCGGAGATGTTGTTTTTTCGTGTCTGAGAGGCAATTGTAAAGTTGTTTTCTTAACAAATCGATGTTAAAAGTCATACCTCCGCAGCTTACTAGGGTTTTGATAATTAGGGTATGTTCAAACAAATATCAATTTGCTTATTACATCGATCGCTTGACTGCGTCCCTTCCATCAAATGCCCAATAAAAATGTCATGAACACAAGGTTCGATTGTGCCGCTTGGTAAGCGCAAACGATCAATTTTCATCGATCGATCTCGCGAGGTGTTTTCGTGGTCATATACCGACAAAATGGCCCTTCTCACCGGCACCAGTACATCCCTTCCCCGCAACGGACAGATTTCAATCCGTGTAAAATGCGAAAGTTTATCATGCTTTCGTCCATTACGACATGAACTCGGGGCCAAACAAACGAGACGAAAAAAAAAATCGCTACCCCTGCTGCGGCAAAACTTTTCCATCATCAATCAAACGCTATGAAGCGCGAGTCGCGAATAAGATAACCTGGATAAGGGAGGTGTTTGGAACGGCAGCTTCATCCAACCTTGTCTTATCGGTTTAAAGGCAGCCCATAAACAAAACGCACACGGATACACACGCAAACAGACAGTTTTCATCTTCAGTAAAACGATCGAATCGGGCGGCTTTTGCAGCCTACCATCCCGTGCCAGCTGAACCTTGGAGGCATCGCATAATCGGAGCTACTTTCGGTATGGATTGCCAGCTACCTATGCCGGCCTGGGAATCGATTGGAATTTGATGAGGAAAATTTAAACGATCAAATTTTGTGAGCCGACACGACCAGGAAACATGAGCAATCCAGAATCAAGGTATCGGAGAGTTTATTGGTTCGTCTTTGTTTACACCTTTGGAGAAATCGATGCCCCGCAGGATTTTGGCTGAAGATGATCCATGGTTTTTCAAGTTGGGATTTGAATAAACCCTGCTTTTGTTACAAATCATCGTCTGTTCGACGCATAATCTATCAAGTGGATCAGCTGATTATGTTGCGTGTAAGAAGTTTACAAAGTGAAGTAATACAATCATTGAAAATCTTAATTTTATACCCAAAATCCTGGGTTTTTAATGAAAATTTGAATCTTATATTTGAATTTGAATAAACACATATTGTTTAGAACTATTTTGTATGTTCTTCGGTGGTTCAAAACTTCCATTTTCTGCACAATCATCCTTAATGTAGGAAGAAGGAATATAGTTCAGTTACTGAATTATTAATGCATTTTCGATAGAGGTTCGAATTTTGTAGCGAAAAGACCGTGCGGTGCTTTTGATGGGTTTTAAAATAAATTTTTGGGATTGGAAACTAACACTGAAAATCGTTTCAAATAGCTAAGTGTAGCCATGCTTCTATTTCCAAAAGATAACTTTCGTGAAGCCAATTTTCGAAAATGATTTTTTTCTCTTAGTTTCCATTTCTTAACAACTTTGGTAATTTGAATTAATTTTGAGTCCTTAAGTAATATTTCAATTCTTTTGAACATAATATTGATCAATTTCATTGACGTCATTGACCCTTGACTATTTGCTTTCTCTTCCTTTTTAAATTAAAGTTTCCATCAGTATTGCTTTTATTTTCACTTTAAGATATGAGTGTCTGTGTAAAGAAAAGTTTGGTCACCGTTTATTTTTTTTCCTTCTGATAGTAATTCATAGAACCCCCGTAGAGACAAAAAATAGGATGGTTCTAAAGCATTAGAAAAAAATATACTCACTTCAACCTTATCTCACTATGATTCTGTCAATCCTGCCTTTAATAAAGTAGTATAAACCTAATGAGTTGTTGAACATTCAGCATTAAAAATTAACGGTAGAAAGAAGCTTTATGGATTACGATTTATTTTTTATTATATTAATTCAATTAAGCCTATAACTCAATTTCCGACTATTCCTTTAATAACATCTATTTTTTAAATGAAATTGAAACCTCCATACAAAAAAATCGTAAAATATGTTTTAAAAATGCATTTTTTTCTTCAAGGCTTTAGATGGCAACCAAATTAACATTTCATTTACAAATTATTTGTTAGACACTGAAACACTGCCAAACCTCACTTAACACTACATTCGCTTCGCCCTTTGCCATTGCCCACCCTTCCCTTGATGCAGTCATCAAGCAAAAAACCCCAACCACGCTAGAGCTAACGTTTCAACAACCGGACGCTTTACATGATACGAACATCGAATGAAACCTTAACAACCATCCGACAAGCGGGCGAAATATCCGGGCGTGAAGTACGCGCTGTACGGTTTCACCTTCCCTGTCGTCTGAGAGAGAGAGAGAGAGAGAGAGAGAGAGAGAGATAGAGGCAGGAAAAAAACGAGTGTACCTACCGGAAACCATCGAGCGTACCGGAAAACGGACTCAAAATATCATCACACAAAGCATCAGCCGTCGCCGTGTGCTTCGCTCGGTGCGGTAGAGAAACCCCTTTTATCCCTAATGTTACCAAGCGATTTAGGCAAACACACGCAGACACGGAGCGATACCACGGTGCTAGAACACCCACGTGTCCATCGCATCACTTCGCATCCGGTCTATTCCACAGCGAGCGGCAGCATCAGCATCAGCAGCAAAAGGCAGTACCGAACTGAAGCGAAACACACAACAGCGAAGGGAGCACGATGTCTCAAGTTTATTACAACACTTCACACCCTGGCTGGACAACCCACCCGCACTGCCGCTGCTGCTTTGGGAGCCGCCGGCTCCATGGGTATAGATTATTTTATTATTATGGAGTTTTATTGAATTTAATTATTAATATCAATGGAAATTGCTGGCCCATTTCGGTTCATCCGGCGAAACGATCCCACTTTCCTGGGTTCCTGGGTGCCGTGCGCTGGGTTTGGCCTCCCTTCGCCGACCACCCAGCCACCGAACCGACCGAAAGGCTCTCGGGGGCCACTCGCTGCTCCTTCTTCTGCGAGCGGTGCAGAATCTTGCCGCTTTAAGACGAAACGCTGGCAAACCCAACCACAAACGCGGGTTGTCGAGGCAAGGTGGCTTTGTACCTGTGCAGAGCATTATTTCACTTTAACATGTTCAACTTGAACGACCGGAATGTTCCTTTTTTCTAGAGGAGCTGCCGATAGAACGTGCTCGGTTGTTTTGTTGCTTTGTGCCAGGGTAGTTCTGCACTCGAGCAGCGTGTGAAATGTTATGGTTTTCGATGTATGTTATATCAATTTTTTTCTTGCAACATTCGTCCGCAGTCCTGAGCTGAGGATGTTTGAGAGGAAACACAGAGACTCAAGTCAATCTGTGGTTTTAGTTTTTGGAGTGATGCGATATGTTTTGCTACAAAGTAACCAGCAGGCTGTAGTATTTACATTGTAATATTACTTAGAGGTCAAACGAAATAAATTAGTAATTAAATTGCTTTCAATGAAGCAAACCCTCACTTTCATCGTTCAACATAATTTTGTTGGCGAAAACGAGTTTGATTACTTGACGGTAGATAGATTCCCGATATTATTCGGCCTTTCAGTATCTGTTTGATTCATAAATGAACTTCAAACTCTTTGGTGACAACTTTAAAGGAGTAAAAATTCCACAATTACACTATTTCAACCATTTTTAACGTAATTTTATGAAATTCTTATAAAAACAGTCACATCAAGATCGTTTTTAGTAAGCTTAGGTTTTGGAATTCTTATTCATTTTCATATTTTAAATGAACCGAAAACAGCAAGAACAATTCCCATTTGTTTTATTTTTCATTTTGTTATGAAAAAAATAAAACAAATAATGATGCAATTTAAGTACTGAGGAAAATGTTCTGTGGCTACATTTTTGCAAAATTGTTAGTGTGATTTAAGCATTGTTATGAATGCTCACGTTACAACCTGAAAAATATAAAAGCAATATTTTATCTTACAATAAAATACGATGAGAAATATTTATCAAACCTTATGTTTTTAACCTTATAAGTTTTTATGTGATAGTTCTAGCTTCTCTTCAAATTTACAAAATACCTCTCCCAAAGCTAATTATGAGCTTGAGCTCGTAAAAAAACTATAAATGTTTTAACCATCCAATATGTAGAACAATGTAGATGGGAACGGAAAACGATATAATTAATATTTTACACCACAAATAGTGTTTAGAACAACAAAACAATCGAACAATTGAAGCAATAAACATGACGATTTCTCAAAGCAATTTTTCACGAGGCTACGCGATAATTTTTACGCAAAAAATCTAAATAAACTTGTAATCATGAGCCGAAAAATTCACACGAACATTTTTACTGAAGTGGTCAGCTTAGTATCGAAAACAAATAATGATTTTCTAAACTGAATTATATACATGAAAATCAAGTAAGTAAAGAAATATATTCACCAAGATAGTACAAGCTGGGTTGTGTTATTTAATAAGCTATTTCTGTTTTAATACAAATTACTCACTAAGTAAGACTTGTGGTTAGTAAAGTGTTGAGCCTTTCCTAATCGTTCACGCTTTATTCGAATGAACAAACTATTCCCGGAGTGGGTTCGCTAATTCAAACATCGCACCGCTTGTTGTCATGGAAACGGGGTAGAGTAGTATTTATTGGGCGTAGTAGTAGTCGTAGTCGTTGTAGTGGTGACCCCCTCCCCCACGCAACTCCTCTTGAGGTAAACATCTGGAGCATTTTGTTGATCATGCTATAATGTTATTATTTCGTCAGTATAAGGAAGAATGTAAGAACTTTTTTCAAGGAAACGCATATTTGATCCGGTTCGAGCCATTTTCGATACTCTGCAGGTCTATAAGACTTCGTAGTGCATGCTGAAACCGGTCTCGAGGTGGAACGGATCGAACAGCTGGTCACTGTTGAAGTACATTATGAACGGTCCCGGTGCGGTGACTGAAAGTTGTACATTTGTTATACATTTTGGTGTTTTAGTTAAGGAGTTTTGTTTTCGCCCCAGCAGCTCACCATCCCTTACTCACCATCGACTTCTCCATTAACCAAACTGCGACTGCAAAAGCGACTCGCACGCAGAGTTGGAAAGGCGGGCAAATGGGCCACCGCGTTCGGAATGTGTAGATTGTCCTCGGAGCGAACCTCCGAGGCAATGTTGGAGTAGCACAGCTCATCCAAGCCCGGATTCTCCACGGTCGGGTTGGCCGACGAGGCAATCTCGAACGTGCTCGGCTTCAAGCGCAGCAGGTGGTTGGTGCGGCGCCGTCGGAAGCAGATCGCGTAGTTCATTCCACCCAGGTACGGTCCGACGCCGGTGCCGAAGTTGAACGATTCGACCGTGCCCGAGCTGCCGCTGAAGTACTGCAGGCAACCGTTCGGTGCGAGAAGCCCAACATCGTGTAAAGTACGTCCGAACTGTGCGAGCGCATCCAGTTCGTCCGGAAATTCACGGACGGCTTGCCTGGCGACGACATCAGCCACTGGTGCCGCTACGGTCGGGCATTCCAATTGCTGCACCCGTATGTTCCAGTATGGGACTCCAATGGTCGGGATTCGGGAGCGGCTGGCAATGTTGAACGTGATCGTAATCGTACGATCGGTGGAGGTGGGATTAAAAGGTACATAAACTAGAAAAGGAACAAAACAATGTTATTACTAACGTAAAAGCAGGAATGAAAACTATACGAAAGGATTAAAGTCATTAAAAAGTCAGTCTATAATCATTAAAATTATACTCAAAACATTAAAATCTATCGGTTTTTACTATCAACGTCGCGAGCTTTTTTTTGTTCAAATGAAAAACTTTTGTTAAATTGGTAATTTTTTCTTGGAGAATCTATGAATAATTGAATTAATTTATGATGCAATAAGACAATAAAATCGATCGATCAATAAGACTTGTACCAATAAATGTACATTTAGAACAGTTTTAAGCTGAATTGTACCATGCCAACTAAAACCATGCTTCTACCCTTATAAAGAACCCTTTTAAGAATGCTACTAAAGGAGTTCACAAAAACATAAATAAAAATTAGCTATCGAAAACCAGATGAATATTTTCGAGCAATCAGTTAATTCGAGTAAGAAAGATTCAAATGTTTTATACAAGGTTAATTCAGGAATCAGCAGGGTGAAATAAATTCCCTCAGTTAGAAGCATGAAATATTAGTGTAATAATGAGAAATAATAAAGTTATTACTTCTCCAAGCATAGTTTATCAGGATCGAAGTGTTTACATCCCTCGAGCTATTGAGGAAGTAATGGATCTCTGAACTTACTGAATGGTAACTTTTTTTACATACTATTTCAATTATAACACGATTAAGCAGTCATTTTATTGGAAAAGCATAAATTTGACACAAAAATGGTTTTAAAATAATTATAACCGCTATAATTAGTGACAAATCAGCGGGTATCTTATTCACGGTGCATCAAATGAGTATTTTTTAGAGAAAAGTTAGTATTAGTATTATTTCTAACTACTACTAATTTTGACTCATTATTAAGTCAGAGCAAATAATTGTTTCTTCTCAATACGCATGGTACATTAATGGCATTAAAAATGTTTGTAATACAAGTATATGCATTTCTATCCATTTAGGGAACATTTCGCAAATGTTGTTAAATGTCTAATAGGTAAAATTCCATCAAAAATGCATAGAAATGCAATCAATTATCAACGAATGAAAAATGTGATGTCCGGCTCAGTGAATGATGTTTCAAACTCACATGCAATCACTTTCAATATCAATTCACCTTCGGTTTGGTTCACTCGAGACACACAAGACAGATGCGTCACAAATAGGCCTCACTCGCAAAAATCAATTTCAATCCCGAAATCGTTTTTACCCCCCCCACAAACCCCACTGGCCCGATTATTCGCACCACTTACCGTGCTGGCCGGTATTTTCACCACACAAATCGAAGTTTAAGTTCTGCACGGAAAACACGTCGTTGATGCATCTCGGGTACGGATCGAGCGTCGGCTGGGCCAAGCTGAACGAGTTGAAGTCCAATCGAAGCTGAAAAGGGGAATGGAAAGGGCAAGGGTTATAAGATGGGTGGCAGAGTGTGGGAGCAGTGCAGGTTCAATTCGGTGTCCCAACCCCCAGCTCACCTGACACACGCGTAGATTGAGCGCCCGGATGGTGTAGACGCAGGTCAACCCGGTCGATGCAATGTTGTTCGGTGCAATCAGTGTGGTCGACTTAACCAGCGACGTACCACCGCAGGCGAGGGTTGGTCCTGGAAGGGTGCATAAAAAGTGAGAAAGGGCACGGTTGGCACGGCAGGTCGCATCTCGCTGACGCCTGTTGTGGGTGGTCTAAATCCTGACAAACGCTAAAAGACACGAGCTTTGCACGGTATTACAACCTGCCAGCATCGAATTCACGCTGGACGAGCAGGGGCATGGGCATTGGGCCGAGGAAAGGGACAAACATCGTTGCTCACTTGCCGGTGAGCAGTAGTGAGGAGCCACTGACGGCGACGGATGGCCGAAAAATGATACCTTCAGGCGACGTGTTAATTTCCTCCGCAGATTAGAAGCAGAAGCGAACGAGAAGGTGCCGGAGCCTGAGCGACCGTCATGGAATCTCATTTTCTAATCGTGTTTTTTTCTTTTTCCTCACGGTAAAATATTGACACTTGCCGTCAGCAGTTAAGCTGATCGGAGTTTGAAATTAAATCGTTCTGAAGTCGATTTAGAAGAGTTGTTGAAGGTGGAACGATGGCGAGGCGTCCTTAGCAGGATGAATCGGATTTAATCGTTTACTAATTACTGGTCGTGCCAATAGCGTGGTATAAGTCCAGTAAGAGTAGCGTGGTAGTTCTACATTTTCTGTAAAAACTGTGTATATTTTTGCACTTTTCAAATATTGTAATGATTTTTTTTTTCATTTCGTTGTTATGGTTGTTCCGCTGCTTTCGTTAGTGATTTTCACTGAAATATTTACTCGATGCTGAACCGGCAACTGATCGTACAGCAGGACGGTTAAGTTTCCAAGACACAATGTTTTGCTTGATTTTGACCAACTCAAAAGGACATTGAGAAATGAAATCCACCAACCAAACGCAAAAATATTGTTTAAAAGATTTAAGGCGTTGTTTTAAGAAAGTTTCAACATTTAAAGTATATGCATATTTAAAGGAATTTATAAAGATAAAAATGTATATAAAGCGTGAATATCTTAGTGAAAAACTACGCTTGTCAAAGGAAAGGTTTTACAAAATGTTCGACCAACTGAAGGATGGATCTGTTCAAATATACTCGCTAATCAGCACCGAACTGAGTAGTTTGAGTATTTACAGTATTTCGTATTACATATTGAGTATTACTTTTTTCGAAACTGATGACCAAAAGAAGAAAACAAACACATTGTGAAATATTTCAATAGGTTCAATAAAAAAGATAATTGAATTCTCAATGAAAAGATCACCGAATGTTTTTAGACAGTTATGTAATTATCAAATTAAAAAATATCCTATTTGATACTACATTTACCAGGGTTAAGTTTCAATTTCAATGTCATTCCATTAAAGCACAGTTTAATTCTCTTAGTTATGATAGCTTTTACCTCAAGGTAACAAGAACATCAACATAACTTTATGAAAGATTTCAGTAATGCAACTGTATTGAATCCAACATTCTACATAAAAAAGCAATTGTTGATATTATTTTCAAGAAACCGTAATACCAAAATTTCTAATTTAATAATATCTAACAAAACCCATGCAGAAAAATCAACAAAAAATGGAAAACTATTGTAAAATAAATATTGCCCGAAATAAAACAATCAAAATTTGGCTTTACTTTCAAATAGTTCTCGTATGAAATTACAACATTTTCACGATGTCCAACTGGGCTTTCCTAAAACACTTAATTTCTTGCAGTGCCACATCACATTACCACTGCACTTTTATGAATTGAAATTTGGGCAGTGGCTGGGAAAAACCCAGAGCAGTCATTTATTTTTAGACCACCAATGGTACTATTTATGTTGCAGGATGCTTCCACCACTACCTTCACTCCTCGCAAAAACAGGTTTCCGTCCATCACAGTGATGTCACGAAAAACACCCGGCACCCTCGCACGGGGCCTTATCAGTCGGCCCGATGCGTATCTCACTGATGCGCAGATGCGTATCTCGCTACCGAAACAACCTCATCAACAGGCGCCATTTCGATGGGTCTTAGCAAACGCTGCCCATGTCCACTGCACTCCGCACACGCACACACACACACAAACACATACAAACGAACACTGACAGGACAGGTGTCTAGCCACTAGGTGTATGCCAAGGTGTACCTGAATACTGGGCGTCTGCCGGTAGCAACTGCACCAACCCGATCACAAGCACGATAAGGACGAAGGTCATCGGGAAGTTCATCGCTCTTCGGTAAGTTTCTTAACAACGTTTGATTTTCCTTTTGTTTTTGGTTCGCTGTTTCGCTATCAATCCCGCGACGAAGCTCTGGTTCTAACGGGGCACCGTGTTCCACCTGTAACGGAAAGCTCAACGAATGACGATCACCAGAACGGTTCGAATCCTTTTATACGGTGCGATGCTTTCCCGCCGTTCGCTAGGCTTCTTTTTATCGCGACCCACGGCCGATAAAGACTGCTCGCGTGCGTCGCGCTGTCGGACGGGGCTCGCCTGACGGTGGAGGTCAGGCGGCGTTATCAGTCTTCCGCTGCAGACACGGTTTTTCCATAACCGGTGGGCGGTGGCGAGCGTGCGGTTGTGAAAGTTTCGTACCCAAATTAACTACTGCTTTCCCCTGTTTCCTAAACAGCGCTCTGCTGGAGTGTAGGTCAGGACGCTTTCACAGCCGGCAACAATCGGATGGTTTTTTTTGGTGAGGTTACTAAACTTCTGGGTCTGAAAATTTCTCTCACCGTGTACTTCAGTCAATCAATTTTGATGTTTTTTCTCGCATAGTACAAGTGAAGAGTACGTTTCAAGTACCCATCATATCAATCTTCGTTGTACATTCGGACTCGCTAAAAATTGATGCGAACGTGGGACTGATAAAACAGTTTCTCAGTCGGGTAAAGCGAGGACAGCAAGTGGTGGTGGTGGACAGCATCGGGATGCATCTCATCTTTGGAATGTTGGGGAAGTGTGATGGACAAAACAAATGCAAGAAACCCATTGATAAATTAATGTATGACGTATGAGGCATCCTCTGGAATGGTGAAAACGCGATACACAATCTGCTACAGACGAACGTTTCCGGTTGCCGATGACGAAACTGACCTAGAATGACGATCTTGAAGTCATTTGCTTCGATGTTGACCTTCTTGACTACCACGTTTTGAAAGGTGTTGCGAGTGGTTTAATGATGTCAAAGATTTTTTGAACAAACAAAAAAAAGTATGTTTCCACAACGATCAATCATACTTTCGGTTTTGATGTCGTCTTCATTGATAAAACAGCAAACGAGTTGTACAGCGATCGTAACAACGTGTTGCATAACGAAGTAACATAGTGAACAAACGTGAAGAAATCCTTGAGCTTATTAAATTCGTTCTTCTCGACGGATAACGTATCTGCCCGTCGAAAACCGTTGTATGGTTGAAATAGAATTGTTTAAATATTGTTAAAAGTATGCTTTCATGGAAATAAAGTATGTAATTTTAAAAAAATCCGTCAAATATGTTGAATGAGGAAGGTAATCAGTAATATTAAAAATATTCTACCTAATTGTGATCTTCAGAGTGAAACTGTTCCATAGTCCAAGAGGCTGAACACAATATTGTGTGCAACCAATCTTCCATACAATCACTGGTTTGTCTGCAAAACTGTTGTTTTCGAAATTGCTTACAATGTTTTTCGAATTTTCATGCAACATTCACAATGTGCAATTACGATAGGATTCTATTTGAAGAAAAATATATTCAAAAATATGACTTAAGTAAAGCAAATAAAGAAATAAATAATGAAATAATAATGACATAGTAAAAACATGAAATGATAAAAAGTATATTCATCGTCTTTTGAAAAAAAAATCTTGAAAATTATTTAAAAAGTTTTATTTCACCAAAACTTTTTCCATCTAACGATGGACAAATTAGCGATAGCGAATTACTTTTTACGATGGTAAAAAAATCTTATAACCTAGAATACTACATGTCGTCTGATAATACGACGTGTCCCAATGATGTGAGGCCAAGAAAATGAGTGCTATGTTTTACACGGAAGCCTAAAGGAAAGCGAACCAAAAGTAAATCAAAAAATTGAAGCCACAGTTTGGCGTTCACTTTTTATAAAAAGCGTTAAAAGAAGTAGTTCAGGAAATAGAAGGCTCCCTGATCTTAGAAGTAAAGGATGCTGCGTATGGTCAAAGAAAGAGAGATACGATAAAGCACAGCGAGCATGCAACCGGATTCTAAGAATAATTATTCACATCTAAACTTATATACGCAGATTAAGTTAATGCACTGTGGAATAAATGAAATTCCATAATGAATTTAATCTGTAAATGAATTTTAAATTATTTAAATATCACTCAAAACATATGAAACTATTTAAATGGCTAAATCTGAGCGTAAAACATATACATAATTGTGAGTAGTCTTGAGTATGTCTTATATTCAGGATCCAATAAGAAATGGAAGACATCATTCAGAATCCCATTTCTCTCGAGAATTAGATGCATTTCCAGCAAAAAAATATTATTTGGTGTGTTTTTCTTGGTGTTTTGACACATTTATGTTTATAACAGAACATCACGACAGAAGATTACGAATAATAACGACCTGTGGTTATTGAAGCCATCATTGTAATAACGATCATAATGGTGGAATCCTGTCAGATGCCAACACAAAAGCGATAAATTGCATATGAACTTATCGATGATTGATATGTACACCGAAAATATGCAAAAATCACTTCACATTCCTCGTTTAAAGAATGCGAAATAATAGAGAAAAAAACACTCCACATCAATCACGAACGTTTGTCGAATGGAAAAGAAAGAATGAATGTGAATGGATGCTTTCTCGCACGATATAAAAAAAAATCAATCCTAGCGTAGAAGTGGGTGAAATAGTAAACCACCCCCCAGTGTAACTGGCGCAGTTTTTCGGAAATCGATTTCCGGCAACATAATATTTACTAAGCTATAATTCAATTCGGCCGCGCCGGTGCAGCATGCGTCGTACGGTTAAAGAGAGCATAAGCATGCGGCGGCCAAACCGCGTCATTGATTGATGACACCGGAACTATGGTTGGGGAGGGAGGGGGAGAGGGGGTGAAACATGGTAGAATGGATAAAAGCGGCAGGAAGTACTAAGTGAATATCGTCGGAAGCTAAGTAATGGTGAACGCCAACAGACACTCTTTTCCGGATTGCGATGGTTGCTTCGATGTTTGGCGAACAGTCACTCGAGTTTTGGTATTTGCTTTCGGCTGCCGAAAACGTTCGGTTAAATATTTATTTCCTACTCAGTCGCGTGTGTGCGGGTGGGGGGAGATTTGTACATTTTTTGATTCGCATGTTAGAAGGATTTTTTCGTATTTTTGTGTGTTTTCTTTTTTTGTGGAAGGACGGAAACTGAAGGAGATGGGAAAAATGGAAAGAAAAATAAAAATGAGAGAAAGCGCTCAGTGGAGTGTTTTGCGATTACTTTTTTTTAAATGAAACTCACAATAAAGAAATGATTGAAGGCAAATGAGGAAATAAGCTGCTTTTGGCAGTTTATCTTTCTCGTTATCTTAATCCCAAAAGTGGGTCAAGTATGAAAACGGGATGGAGCTACTTACGGTTTACGTATTTTTTTCAGATTTTTTTTCATTTTTCCGTGCTTTTCCTAATGACCCAATCTTCTTAGCACACTTTGGCGAATAAAAGAAAACAAAATCTCTCTCCCTGGAGAAAACGAAACTTCCATTCAGGACTAATGCTCTTTTCCTGGAAGCAAACACTATATCGACGGTTTCGAAGGCTGTAACATGGCCAGAAGACCCCAATGTGTGTGTGTATGTGTTTGTGTGTGTTAGCACACTTTTACAGGAAGCACGGCTGACATCCATATGTACGATTAATATAATTCCGTCGGAGAGGGAACGGAATGGAATGGAACGGTGTGTTGTTTCTGCTAAAATGAAACACAAACACACTCGTGACTCGTTTTTAATGGCGCCACAATGGAAAACAAATACGTCTGTATGGATTTCCGGCCCCGGACCGAGCCGAGGTCCCGCAGCTGGAGACAGTTGTTTAACCGGTCGGCAGAAGGAAATGAGCTTTCCGTGCGACGGACAAGATATGTCTTGTGCTTGAATCTGGTGAACGATGATGTTTCCTTCGAAATTCATACACACGCACAGATGGTGCACCACATGCTCAAGACGCCTGAATGGATTACTCAAAAGCTTAACATCAATTAAGTGTGGCCGCCCGTTTTCCGCCGGCTTCCCATTTTCGGCGAGAGACACTAACGAGTATGGGCGGCGGAGTTGACACGGAAGTGACTAATAACGTCAAACGCTGTCTTCGCTACATTCGTGGCAATCAATTCCGGGGTGATTCGATGACAGGAATGTAATTGGAATGTGATATGAACTGGCGGGCGTTTCATGCAGCTACACAAAATCGCTGCACAAAATCAAACGACATTCCGCGCGTGGTTTCGCGTGTGTGATCGGTCTTGGCCGCACCGTTCGTTAGTCCGGAATGTGTCCAGCCGCCAATTTGTGAGACACGCAAATTATTCGCATGCTTTATGGGATGCGCCCGATTGCTGCAATTCCGGCGCAATTAGTGCGTTGGCAGTGAAGCTCATTTTCTACGAACGACAAGGCGTCTCCATCGGGCGTCTCCATAAGTGGCCTAAGGCTTAAATTGTTGCAAATGTGTCACGGTTTTCTGTGAATTTTTAATAACGATGAAGAGAGAATACATCACTTCTATACGAAGCCCGAAGAAACTGCCCTTTGAACAAGTTCTCCACTCGATTCCAAATCAAAATAGTCTCTTTTTCACGTTTTCGATGCGAATTGTTTGGCAAATTGTGGAATAGTGTGCCAGCAATTTCGCTTTATCATGCACTCAATGCGACGACGCTGAGAGCGGCTGAGCGGTGGAAATGAAGCCATTCTTTCAAATTCTAAAACGCCATTGCAATTCGTTTGACATAGCATAAATGGAAAGCCTGGAAGGCAAATGAATTAGTTTTTATTCTAAGAGTTTTATGATCAAACGTTGTTACTATGGCAGTAGCTATGACATCAAAGCTACCATGAAAATATACTATAAAACTCTTTTTTGTAGGAATACTTTGTGTCGACTGGTATTCCTATTTGATTTATTGAAGTGTTTTAAATGATTTTCATCATTGAAGTTATACAAAATAAAAACAATGCAAATATTTTTGCAATATGCACACGCTACAACTATTTTGCACATACATGAAATTTTTCATGTATTTTTATTCAATTAATTACTATTTTAAATATAAAATCTTAAAGATAGTTTGTAGCATACAAAAAATTTAAAATTAAATTAAACAAAATAAATAGGCATATAAAACATTATCAGTATGGGTAATATTAAACAAAAATCTTTTCACAATCAATGTCAACATACATGCTTTGCATTCTCGTGTGCAGAAAATTATCTAACATTACCCATTTTTTTTTATTCATATGACTTAAAATTCTCTTTTAAGGAAGAATAAACTATTTTAATAATTTGTTTGAATGTAATTACAGGGTTTCGAGTCATATAAGGGAACAATGCAATCAGTAGAGAGAATGTGTCAACCGGTTAAGAGAATGTTACAGCCCACTACACGGCTGCATCATTCTCTTAACCGGTTGACACATTCTCTCTACTGATTGCATTGCTCCCTTATATGACTCGAAACCCTGTATGTTTTACATTCTATAAAAATTGTACTGCTTAAGCTACCATGAAATTTGAGTCACATTAATTTAATTGATATGAATATTTTCAATGATAGATTCGATGAAAGTTTGGTTATAAATTTACAGCGATATAAAAGAAAAACTAAACAGAAAAATGCCACAGTTACACAAAACAAAAGTTGTTTGATCCTGAAATGAAGCACCATCCAGCAGGTGCGATTTTATTTAATTAAAATAAATTCAATGTTAATTTTCAATAAAAAGCACCTACCGCTGCTAAAATGCTCATGCATTGCCGCTTTCCGTTTGTACTGTTGTACCTTTTAGACTATAAAAACCCATCTCATTCGTCGTGGTGTGTGATATATGTGAGACTTTTCCAATGAATGACAAAAAAACCAACGCAACACGATATCAGTTTACGATAAATTCACATTACTGTTTTATTCGTTTTGGCTTCAACTTGTAGCATGAATGTGGGTGTGTGTGTGTGTGTGTGTATGTGTGTGTGTGTTGCATAGTAGTTTTCAGTTTTCCCTTCCCGTTACAGCCGAGAACGCAACGAACGCTATTTGTGGGATTAAAAATAGTAACATTTACACCATCATAGCCATAAGTTTAGTGACCGGTTTTGGTTCACCAAGTGTTTTTTTACTGTCGCAATTATTCTACTACAGTTGTCGTTCGGTCCGAGTATTCTCAACTGCTATTGTAGGTTGAGTAATTTGTAATTACATTTGTGTAATTTCCTTTGCTTACCTATCTTTGTTTAATGCACAAAACGTTCCATCGATAACTACGTATTTTTGTTAGATATAAGTGTACCAGTGAACGAGTAGCTTAAAGTTATGCTCCCATTAACGGTCGCCATTCTTAGATTCGCGTTAAGTGTGTCCTCTATTTCTATGTGTTTATGATCCTTTCTTATTTTTGGCTTCTTAGTAAGGGATGTTTGCTTTCATTCTTTGCTACAAATTCTTTCCCTAACTAGGTCTAGCGGGGAAAAATGACACAGTCATCAGGTCAATTAGTAATTCCTCCCTTTCGGTTGCATCTAATGGCGTTTAAGGTTGCAACATTCGGCTATCTTCATCTGTCTATTTTTGTCGTATAAAACTACAGCTTGTTTGTTTTGTTTTTATTTTCTATGAAACACCGAGCTGACGGTAGCTTTCTTCGATAGTTATCTTTTTTTTTCACAGATGTGAACATCGATAGGAGGAATTCGTATAGCACCAAGTTGGGACATCGTCGGGAGGCGGGAAAGCTTTTTAAAAATTATCTATAAAATCGTGTTCCCTCCACCGGTCCGCGCGGGCGGGGCATCGTTTCACAAACGAGCGTTTTTCCGGTGGGCGGCAGAGGTGGGAATAGTTTTTTGTTTTGTTTTTTATTTGGGACCATTTTCTTACTTTCACAGCGACCTTAAACCTACACAGATAGGATTCATTTAAAGCTAGCATACGACCGGTTTCCGCCCCCCGAAAAAAATTCCACCACACGCTTCTCGCTTAGAGGATTTCGTCCGCCGGTGGTTCCGGCGCATCCCCGTCATCTTCAACGGGAAAAGTGTTGTCCAGCGTGGCGTGAAACCCGTTCACCGACACCGTGGGCTGTCCGTGGTGGGTGTGCCCATTTTTCGTACCACCCTCGACCGGAGGCGAACCCCCGTCGATGGCCGGTTCCGGCCGGAAGTGTACCCTTTGAGCAATCGCGGTGGTGGCGGTGGCGG
Source organism: Anopheles farauti (assembly GCA_000473445.2). Lineage (NCBI taxonomy): Eukaryota > Metazoa > Arthropoda > Insecta > Diptera > Culicidae > Anopheles > Anopheles farauti. The sequence continues at coordinate 9,910,047 of KI915042.1, forward strand.
TTCCGGTTGCGGTCGCTGTCAACCCGTTGTCGGTGGAATCGGTGGTCGTCGCACTGGAGAAGCGCGTGGAGTCGGTCGATCGTTCGGGGATTGTGCTGGCGACCGGTTCCGGCGGAAGTTCGGAGGTGTGCGATGGCAACAGCAGCGAACGTTTGCGGGCCCGACTGTTGCCGAACGGTTTGCGAATGAACTTGGCGGCGGTGGTGGTGGCGGCGGCGGCGGCGGCGACGGTGGGACCCCGATCGGTGTACTCCTTTAGTCAAACCTTCTCCTCACCCGGCACCGGTGGACCGCAACGGACGAACTGCAAGGTGACCGGCTGTGATTAGAGTTTGGGGATTTATTTTACACTTCGGACAGTACAGACATTAATACGAAAACACAGAGTGACAGTGAAAACACAGAGAGAGAGAGAGAGAGAGAGAGAGCGAGAGAGACAGAGTGAGGGAGGCCAAAATAAAAGTGTTTGAGTGCGTGAGGGAAAGTGAGGAAGAGAAAGGAAAGAGCGAGAGAGAGAGAGAGAAAGAAAGAATGAAAGAGATCACACATCAAATGGAGCACACAGCAGACAGCAGAAAGAGGAAATTTATGAACAAAAATGATAAAAGTGATAAAAATGCGAGTTATTCACAGGTTAGAAGACGAGCAGTAACATTTTTTAAAGTTATTTTTTAAATTTTGTTTCCATTTCTAAAGAAGAATCTTAGTGTGTGTATAGGATAGTTACAGCAGCATTGCGATTTACAAAGGATTTTGTTTTGGTATTTCAATAGCATTTTATTGCTCTTCCCTAATTCCCTAATTATTGCGTTAACAAATATTTACTACAACTATAGACTAATGTATTGTTTAAAATACACTTTACAAGTATCTGACGAGCTTGAAATAATTCAATTTGAATAGGAATTCGACTACTGATTAAAAAAATGTTATTTGCAGTGACTTGCCTGCCGTAAGGTGATTCTTAAGATACATTTCATTTCAAACCACTTGCTACTTTTCAGCTTCAAACCTTTCCTTGCATGAAATTTGTTCTAGATTATACCAGTAACATTTTTCAATGTAAACTATCAGAGAGAAATTGTAAAAGTTTTTTTGTAAAAATGATGGCAGTAACATGTTTTTTTTTTCAGCACATACACCTTAAATAACAACATTATGATTGACAATTGAAGGTTTCTGGTTTTATAACTGTAATAAAAAAAATCAAAATTTATAATTTGCTATCGAAGACATGAGTATTCGTATGTTATACTGAAAATATATTTATTGTGCTTGAACAATTGAGCTGTGCTTTGGACAGTTGAAAAAACTTAAATTAGAAACACTTGATGAAAAATTTTCATTAAAAGTTTTTGAAGATTTAGTGAACGAAGGAAAAATGCATCAATAAAGGAACGTTTGAATTAAAACGAAAAAGGAAGAAAACAACGAACACAACGCGCTATAGAATAATTAAATTCTATTATAAAAATAAATTGATTTATAACAGCAAGGTGTGCCACTCATAATGAAGAGAGAGAAGAAGAGAGAGAGAGAGAAAGAGAGAGGATGTAGTAAAAAATTGAAAAAATTAACACTTCAAGCTAAAACCAAAAACAAACCCCAGCTTGGATAGATGCTATTTCATGAGACTAGTATGAACGCTGATTGAATTTTATGTGTTTGTGTGTTCTTGTTTTGCGTTGTCAATAAACGAAACACACCGGATGGAAGAAGAAAAAAAATCAAACACAATTTATTGAAAGTTCACTAGTGGAAGGAGAGGAAAATTAATTTGATTTTTCGTACCGGAAAAAGGGAAAACAAAGATACTTGCATTCAATTTTTCTAAAAACTCGTCTCTGATATAGCGTAGGACTGAAAGTATAGGACGCAAGAAGAAAAAAGAGAAGAAAAGCAGGAGAAAAAGAGAAAGAGAAAGAGAGAGAGAAAAAGAGAAACTGAGAGCGAAGGATGGTGCCACCGGTTTGCGAAGGAAACAAAACAACCAAGGCGTGTGTGTGGGAAGTGGAACAGGGCCATTGGGGTTGGGATTACAAGATCAAGCAACAAGCACATGGTGTTGGCCAATGTTCAACGCTTGGGTCTTAAAGGGAAATAACCGAGCAGCAGCAGCAGCAGCAGCAGCAGCAGCATTAGTCAACCCGGACGCACAGGGAAAAGACATTTCATTTATCTTTCATTTATCTATTTAATACCAGCTGCATGCAGGCAGGTGTTGGCGATTGGTGGAAGCAAGTCACGGTCACAGTCACGAGGGGCCCCTTAACGATGGCCAAGGTGACGTATTAAGTTTTGATTAGAATCAACACCCACCGGGCCATGCCGAGCCTGGGCAAGCAGCGCAACATCGGAAACTGTGCCGAAGATGGTGTCGAAATGGGAATGGTCAGGGTCGTTTGAAAGGGAACGGAGCGGGTGCGAGTGATAAGCTCCCGATAAGAATGTGTTCATTGGAAGGCATCCGTTGCATGGGCAAAGGGGATGGACCCGGGGGCAGCTTGCCGATGCACAAACAATGACAATGCGTGCCTTTCGTCTGCTTTCACTTGTGCGAAACGGGTGCGTTCGGGGAGGGAAAACTTTGGTGGTGCTAGAAATGGTAAAAAATTACAACCAAAAATAAAACAAACGTAAAAACGAAACAAAAAACAAAACGGAAACCTCAAACGATAGCCGGTACGTGAGGCAGGCATACTTACGGACACTTGGGTCGCGGTGTAGGAGTTGGCGCGGGTGCGCAGGAACACGGTACGCCATTTGCGTTTCACTTGTGCGATCACCTCCCCGTTTAGGAAGCAGAACAGAAACGCCACGAACAGACCCTGCAGAAGAGAGAGAGAGAAAGGGAGAGAGAGAATAGAGAGAAAGTAGCGATGTGAGTCACCTGGTGTCTTGCAGCGTGGTTTCAACATGATCCTACCTGAAACGAGGAGGTACAGGCAAGCATAGTTTCGTACGTACGCTCGTACGGATGTCCGTGGCCCGGACGGAACGGGGTTAGCATGTACTGTAGACCAAGCAGTGGCACCAGCAGCAGTGTTGCTCTATGGAAAACAGAGGTTTCGTTTTGGTTAAAATAGTGAAATAATAAAGGTTTTGTCTATTCATTTTTTTATCTCATAAAAGTATCACTCGTATTTGTTATACTATCTGCTTTTTCCAATTTAGCAAATCAATGACCAAACAAATATTTTTTTTGTCAGATACGATGAAATAGATTTTGATATTTACTTTCATCGTTATTATTTTCATGAACTAAAGCTCCAAGTCATCTTCGTTTTTGGCGTAAGAATTTGTTTTTAATAAAGGTGTGATAAACTTATACACTCTTTTTAAAGCCTTCAAAATGTGGAGCATTACACTTTTAGTTTGAAGAATTCTCCATCTGATTATTTAGATTGCTTGCAATGAAATAATACTATTTGAAATGTATCATAAAAATTATATGATTTCTACCTAGTAGGTCGAGGGATCAAATAGCAGGGAGGGCATATATTGAGATCAAAATCATCCGTCAAAGAACAAAATCATCGTAATCATCGCTTCAATTTAGCCATAATAAAAATAAATATAAAATATATGACTCCCCGAAAGGGTTGAGTCACAAAAGACAACAAATTTATAGACTGTAGAGGCATTAATTTTGAGACCTTAGCAGCTAAGAAATTTATTTTATTTTAGAATTTCCTATTAAAAATATATTTTTAATAATATACTATATTATATCCATATCTTGAATGTATCAACAAATTTGGTTATGAGTCATACGCAAGTGCGAATAAGCCATTATCGTTATCTCTTTCCGTTTCGGGATATCATATTTTACAGTTTATTTTCAGTGATTTTAGAATCGCATAACTTGAGCTTATGCTAAAAAACTAAAATTAAGGAGATCGAAAAAAATTTGCACGATATTTGCATTTCAAGTGAAATATTAATCACGGCTGAAGTTCAAAGTGGTAGTTTTAAATTTGAACTTTTAATACTTATCTAGACTGTAAAAATCTCTTTACATCTCCACGTTATATATTTTTCACTTTTATAAAAGCTATCGATAGTTTCAAAGAACCAAAAATAGCATCTACGTGAAGTTATTTAATATTTGCCAAATGTGTCCTACTTTTAATAGAAATTACTTTTCACTAACTGCTTTCGACGACTTTCTTGCTGAATGGAATGAGTTTACTTCGCTATTATTGTTTGAGAAAGCAAAAGCAAAAGTGCGTTTTGTAATTTGATACAGAGTTTGCATGTGGTTTGACAATAAGCTTCAACCCATATGCACCTCTATATAATTGGATTCGTCCGAAAACACCTAACATGGAAGTTCTAGGAAACCTGATATTAAATTCCTCTGATGACTCCTCTTGGCTTCCGTAAGCATTTGTATGGATGGTAGCTTTTTCTGTCGTGGTTTCATTTGACTAAATTGGGAGATTTCATTACAATGCACACGTTCGCAAGTTGTTCTAAATACTACCAGATATTGTTTAATGAAACTAACTGCTCTTACGTTTTCCCGCCCTTAAGCAGAAAACCCTGTGCAAACGGAGAAGGTAAAGGCTTAGAAATCAAACGGGTGTTTTCTCCGAAAAAAAAAACGAAAATATGTGGAGTTGAATAAACATTAAAATGAAGTCAACCTAGCACTTAGCAACGAGTTTTAGCACACAGCCAGAAGTACTCACCGGAAGGCTTGCAGAATCGTCCGGGAAGGGCCAGCACCATGGGGTCCGGCCGGTGCCTTCAGCTTGAGCAGCAACACTCGCATGATGTTGAACAGAAACACGAGATTCAGCAGCATCGAAATGCACACCGGCCCAACGAACACCTTGTTGAAGGAGCTATCGTTCATCCAGCATCTGTGCGGTCGGTTGTGGTGCGTGAGCGTTTGCAGAAATGAGAAATATGGGACGAACAAAAAAGAAAAAAATGTATGAACAAACCGAGCACCGAGATTAGAGGTTAAAAGCTAGGGAGGAAGGGGTGTTGTGCTTCCAGAGCGAATGAATAAATGAAGGCTTGGCGGGAAGTCACGTGAATACACCCACACGACGTATTGAGCGCTCCAAGAGGCTAAAGCTAACAAGGGTTAGCTGTTTGAACGATACTTATACGAGAAACAATGTTGCCGGATGATGGAGGTTTCTTTTTTTAAACGTTGTTGCTTAGTTGGTAGAGGCTGATTCTAGGACATTATTAAAGTGGAAAATATGTTATAAAAAAATATCTGATGCTGCTTCAGCCCTTTTCTAAAACCAACCATAAACAAAGCATCGATAAAGTGTGCAATGTAAATGCGCTTGCAAAACTGGTGTCTTAATTGGATCATCAATCGTAAACGCATCAAACCGTCGGACTTTTACGATGGCGACCCGGGCGTTTTTATTTATTCAACCACCTTCATTGTGTGGAAACCACCTACTCTATCGTGTCGTCCGGTGGGCTGACGTAGCCACGCAGGAACCCGTACAGGACGATGAAGAAGACCGGCGAACCCCAGCCGAGCGCCAGCAACCATTTGAGGAGCTTCTGCTCGGAGACGAACGCCGACACGAGGACGGTGTGGAGATAGAAACCTTCGCACAACATCCAGGAATAGTTGGTCAGCAGGAAGTAGTGCAGCACCAGATGCAACGTGATGCAGCCGGCCTGAAAAACAACGACACGTTAGCCGACGAGCAGGCATTTCATTTCGGGCGAAGCGTCTTACGCCGCTCTCCTTCAGGATGTCGAGATCGGTCAGCACCAGCCGGTACCACAACAGCCAGAGGAAATTGTTGATGGCGAAGGATGCAAACAGGTTCATGTGTAGCGTTATTCGTGCGCACTTCAACGATCTGCAAAGAGTGGGGAGAAGAAAGCGAACCCATCGGACGGGGACATTATTAAACGGAGGCATAATCCGACCAGCAGGGTGTGTATAGTGTATCGCTGAATTTTTGCACCATATTTTGCCCGAGTTTTATAGGTGAATGGCTTTAAGGCTGTAATTTTTCCCCCGGAATACTGTAGGGGTTCTGGATGAATCTGGGTATCATTAATCGTGATTCGAAACGGAGCTAGGATTAAAGCAGACTTCCTGGTGCAACCTGCAGCGTTGTGGTGGAAGTTTTTATCAGTGCAGGTAGAGAAGCTGACGTTATTACATTTTATCGACGTCGTGAGGATTATGGATGTCACGAAGGTTTTTTGACGTATGATCAAATAATGCGCTTTATTTTTATGGTGAAAAGGGAATATTTTGTTAGGCTGTCGTATTGGCTGTTTTACTAAATTGTGTAATATTTTTTCCTATAAAATTGAGTTTGAGTGACTAAAGAAATTTGTGCAAAAATAAAATCAATAAAATTGCAAAACAATATAAATCAATTGTGAAATGATTTGCTGACTTTTGTACGGTCCAGGGCAATGTAAGCTATGTGGTAGGAAATTGCTGCTTACATTTATTATACATTATGTACATCAAAATTGAAACATCACATTTTGCTTTAGTCCTCGTTGAAGAGGAGATTGTAGTCGATATTATTACTTTTGTATTATATCACATACTCAGCAAACACATCATTAGTATTGTCTAAGTTCCAAATCCTCTTTGTAATCCTCTTTGGAAAGTGTCAAAATAACATGCAAAATCTGTGATAACAATGCTGAGAGGAGAAAGTAGTTGCGCGTAAGCAGCTCGGCAAGTTAAATGGCCCTTTTTCATTTTCATAATGGCGTACTTAAGATTGTAGACGATGAAATTTCAAATAAAATTCGATGAATGCAGAAGCTTTATATATGCTATGCCATACTGCCGCTTGGTATGCTAAGTATGCGAAGAGTACTTAGTAACAAACTTATTACGTTCAATATGTTCGATTTGAATGGTTCGAATTATACTGAATATTTTATTTATACTGTTTGTATTTTAAGAAAACAAGGGCATTTATTTGATGGTCTATAAAAAACAAAATTTAACTGTTGATACTGTTAACCAATACTATCACTCTAACTAAATTATTCTATTTTATTACAAGTGATACTTATCTAAACCAATAATATTTCTTCATTTAGTAACGAACTCGATTACATTAATCGATAGACATTTCCGTCTGTAGCGAAATGGTAGTAAACATATTAGAGGGTTCTAAAAATGTGCCTGACCCTTTTCATCGTTCTAATGGCATTCCCCACGTTCGCTACGCCACTCGAGCGAATGATCGGGCCACGTCGAACCAATCCTCAATTTGTTACCGCGTTAAACCAATCATCCCAGGATAGGAAAAACATTTTCCCTCACTAAGCCAAGCCCTTCGGACGCGTAGTCTAACCCTAATGAGCATAAATGAAATTCATTAACCTGTCGAGGGGCTTACGATAAACAACACCGAAAAAAAGAGCTTACCTAAAGTAGCTTAAAATAGCGAGTGATAGCAGGATGGCTATCAGCGAGATGGCGTATCCGGTTTCGAATATTAGATTCACCTGTTTCCGCCACTGTTTGAGAGAGTGAGAGAGTGAGAGAGAGAGAGAGAGAGAGAGAGAGAAAACGAGTGGGAAAAGATAAAACCGGAGTGTGTGTGGAAGCGAACGGTTTAGAAGGACGATTCAGCGCGGCTATTCACCTACCTCGAAGTCATCCAGGTTGATGCAGGTTGTGTAGTTGGACCAGCTCTTGTTCGTCAGCGGATGCCGGAACCATTCACCGTTCTCTTCGCACACTTTGTGCGCGAATCCTGACGGGAGGCAAAAGGAAGATAGAGAGAAGGAGAATAAAAAAACATCGAAGATCATACTTTAGACAGGACAGGACCGAACCGGACAGGACAAAGCAAAAGAAGTGCATGGAAAATCGATCGAATGCTTTCGCAACTTACTCGTTGGATCGAAACCCGATATGAACGGTGGGCAGAGCGCGTACGCGGAGGTGCCCGCGGCCGTGTCCGGCCAACACAGCCATCCATCCCACGTCCCGGGGCAGAAGCGTCCTTTAAAGAGATTGAAAGTGGAGAACAAAAAAGTTGAGTCGAATCGGAAGTACGAGATTTGACCTCGGACTCGGGAGTCGGTGGGCGAAAAACGATTGCCACGAAGGAAGGAAGCATGACCCGATCGCGGTGCAATCGATTGTGTAGCAATGATGATTCAAGCTTCTAATTAACTATAAATCCAACGATTATGCAGCTGCTCAACTGCAGCGCTCAACCCGGTTCGTCACCGATTGGAAGTGGCTTTTTTTTGCCGCAATCGGTGCGTAGCAGAAAAAAAACACTCTCTCAACCGTCATTAATCAGATAAACTTTTAATTGGATTTTCACCACGATTCTGTCTTTTGTTTATCACGGGGTCAAATGTTTTAGCTAGCATTCTCCACCCGAATCCTCTGTCCCTGTCTGCGACTTACCCTGTATCATCGTGCCGTCGGTTTGGTTCAGCATTTCCAGACATTCGAGCTGTTTTTGTGCCATCACATCGACCGATGCGTCGGTGGTCGTACTGAGCGCCATGTTTGATGCTTCCGTTTCGGTCGCTTTGCCGTCTGGTGGAAGTGGATGTGGAAGCTTTTCTGTTTCGGGCAACTCGTGCTAGTGCACCGTGGGAAATGTGTCTCAATTTGTAGTAGTTTTGTGTGCAGGAGGGCTTGAGGGTTTTTATCGCCACGATTGGAGTGGCTTTAGACGAAGTGGTTCACTTTGTACGCGTGTGGATGTACTTATGTGAGAGCATAGTACACTGCAGCTTAGATGTCAATAGCGACTGTCATTCTGTACATGGAAAACGAGAGGGAGAGCGAGGTTAGATGAAAATTAGCTGCAGCTGTGATGGGCAGATATTGTGGTAACGCAACGCAATACGTGTTGATGATTGATAATGATGAAATATGCAACCTTCATAGGGCTAGCAAATGGATGCGTTATGAAACTAGATTAGATATAACTATTTCAGTTTACAGAGTTATTAGTTTATTAATTTTTCTCTTTATTTCAGTATCCAGCCTTCTAGGTCGGTTTTCATAATAGTTTAATAATTTATTAAAGAAATTAATTTCAAGCACGAATGAAGAATAAACTATGATTGATTTATTCAAATCCAAAATTCAATGTCTTTTAATTTAATTGGAAACATTAGATCCTAAACACATAATACTTTTATTTTTATAAAACAATGTTTATTGACGTGACGTTTGGAGAAATAAAACATGTTAAGGGACGACAATACTGACACCTAAAACAAGGTCGGGGTAAAAGCATTTAAGAGTGACAATAAAAAAGCGTGTCCAAACGTCGTTGCTTAGTAACTGAAGACTATGTCTATTTCACATAGTTTGTACGTGGTGCTGGCGTTATAATTAAAAAATTGAAAATATTTTACAATATATTTTTAAAAACTTAAATATTCTTGCTAAATGCACAAAATGATAAATTAACATTTGGAATTGGAGTAGGATTATTTGTGAAATGCCAGAATGAGAACTTTAACCGTCCGTCATTTTCATAAAAAATAAACAAATTACTGTAATGCAAATAAAATGAATCTCTTCTTACATAAATTAATGTAATTCTAAATTATTTAATTACTTTAACAAATTGAATTGAATTGAAATCCACTCTTATGTAAAATTGTTCAGACTTTTTAAGGAAAATTTAGAATAAAGCTTTGAATAATGCTTGGTTAACTAAAGTTTTTAGAATAAAGGGTTTGATAGTTTTAGTCTCATGAAATTAAAACTGATTACGGTAACGGAGGAGATCATTTATACATAATCCTGATTGCATATTTTACTTCAGATTTAGAACCGCATGTAAGAAATTTTAAATATCTTTAAATTACGAAAATAAAATTTGTTTGCCGTGCAAGTCATCAATACAAAATCAAACAAGGTACACTAACTGAAACTCAATAAAATCTTTTCAATCACTGCCGGGCAACAAATCCCATAAGAATGTAATGAAATTCATCCCGGCACAAAAGCGTTACTTCCGCTGAACAAAGTTCAAGAGTGTCAGAAAGAAGCATTAACCATCCATCAGTGTCACTGCTGGTGGAATGGTAACGAAACACACATTCTTAGTATTTTCCAAGTGCCTATCAGCGCAATTACCCTCCGCACTTCGGTGTAGCTGCAAACGTGTCGTCTCTGGTGGGAACGGCACGAACAAATGCCATCTGCAAATGCAATTCTCGAGAAATCCTAGCAACAAGTGGCTTTCCGATCGGGAAATCGTCAATTCTAGCGTTGAAGCGCTGCTGCAACACTGTACCAACCGCTGCTGCACTGATTGAAGTGTGCAAATACTCCACTCGATGAAGGGACGATGCGTTCCTCATTGGGTGACGATTCCTTCCGACCATTCTGGCAGCTTCCGCAGCCGGATTGTTACACAATCGATCGAATGGTAACACACGAACCACGCTCATTTCGATGCAAAACCCCGTACGTGCGTTTTGTGGGATGCGTTTCCGATCGAATGCATCCGAGGTTTGTCGGTTGGGCCATGAAAAGACGCACCTTGTTCGATGCACGGAAGCGGAAGTAAAACCAACAGCACAACCGAGCTGAAGAAGGCGGTTATGATTAGCGGGCGGTGTTCTGGAGGCGCTTTTTCCGACGAGCAATATTGGTTACCGTGTTGCTGCCGTTGTCACGGAAAGGAAATGGGCGGAACGGAAATAGGATTTCCCGTGCGCCACATTGAGCACACCAGCGAAGGATGGGAAAATGAAGCATGATTTCTACAGGTGCGCTGCGTTTGTAGTACTTCCTGCTGTGTTACATGTACATCAATGGCAGCCGACGGCAAAGACGGAACACTCATTTTACGAGCTTCCGTCAGTTGGAGAAGAAACACATTCCGGCAAGATACGGTTTATAAATTCCACCCGACAGAATGCTTGTCGAATTTAGCACCGCGGAAGCGGGAAATGTTCCGCCTTTTCCGGCACGCAAAATGAAAGCATTAGGAACCGTCTTCGCCCTGGCGTTGGTCCTTGCTGGACGACCGTTCGTTGAAAAGGGTCCAATCATTGCAAATTAAAACAACCTGTCAGATGACCGGCTTCTTAATAATCTGTTCGACATTTCCGTTGCCTCCGTCTCTCCCACCCGGCCAGACGATGTCAATTTGCCGGCCTTTAGCCCCGATCAAAGTGAGAACGGCGACGGAGAGTTGCGGCCGGCAGGTTAATACAGCGCCGGGATGGTGATTATAAACTGTAATTAAAAAGTTTTGTCGGAAACTTCCCCGGGCAGGTTTCCGTAGTCTAGCTTTTTGACAGAGGGACAGAGTGAGAGTTAGAAAATCGTTCATTCCAGATACTGGTGAGAGGTGAGAGAAAGAGAAACAAAATCTGGATGAACTGAAGTTGAAACTTTTACGCAAAGGAATACTTATAAATATGCAAAATTAGAGCAGTGCTCATGTTCTACGTAACTGTTTGACTCTAGCTTGGCATGTAAACATGCTTTACTGTTCGTTTGTGAAATTAATCTATTCAACGTACCGGACGACCGCATCAATATTGGGGTTTCAGTTCGTTTCTTGGAAGACGAGACTCCCCATCCACGCGTGGGTGATTTTGTCAGCTGACCAAAACGAACCACATTATTCGCTTCCACCGTACGCTTTTGTAATCCCTCGATTTTCGAACGATTTTCGCTTCCGATTCGCAGGTTCCTTTCTTGTCCCGCAGCGAACGTTTTACGGAACGTCAATACCAACTCAATTACGCTAATGGAAGAACAAATATGAGTGTAGCGAAACGCATGACGTGAGCCGCATTCTTGGGGAGAATTTCACTCGCTACTTGCCTGCCTGGAGCAACGTGTAAAAGCAATTGAAATTTCATAAATCTAACAGCCTGTTGGCAATGGATCGGTCGGAGACCCGAACCATGATTAACATCAATAATTCATACCCGCAATCGGGCATGGAAAGCTAGCATGCGGGTGTCTTTTCCTTGGGTCTTTTCGCCTTTTCTTGTGCGTGTCGGTGTGATTGGATCGGTGCGAAAGTCCTCCCGGGGAAGGTGTTGTGGAAAGGAGGCAATGATTTATACCCCTAACAGTGATGACGCTTCCAATAATAACACCTTAACCATTGGTTTCCGGTTTTCGTTTTAGAAGGAAACTCTCTTGAATGTTCTGCTATCGAAATGTCTTATTTATATGAATGAGGTAGACAACAGTAGCTCACTGAATGAATCATGATATGTGATATGTGGAAACACGAGTCGATAAATCAGAAACCATCATTGACAGACACAATTGAAGCTTGTCACTCTGGTCACGTCAAACAGCGTATCAATAGATAAACCATCGACGTCAGAAGAATAAAAAACGAAACGGAATGCAAATATTAGCTGCAGTAACAATTCTGTAATCAGCCGCTGCTTCCAAGTAGAACAGACATTCATTATCATCACGCTGCTTTATCATCCATCTGCGTCAGCTCGCGCAAATGCTCATTACGTACAATTCTATGAAATTATGCTGCCTTGATTGTGTATTCCGGCAACCAGTGGTCGTTGGATAAGCTCATTACTATTCGCCACTGTACGGTATCTACTATTTGTTTTATTCTTCGCGAGCGTGCAACATAGTTTACGGAATTGCAATGGAAATACTGATTTCTAAGAATGCGAGAAATGATAATTAAACAAAAATTATCTTAATCATGGTATTTTTTTCCCCTGGTAAGCGTTTTACTGAATGCCGTTTGAATATCTGCTGTACTTACTGCATGCGTCATGTACGAAGATTTGAAGTAAATGAGAAAATGAGTAAATGAGGTTATTTTTATCCCTTAAGTTGTAGTTTAAGAATGTTTTGTGAATGTTTTTCGTATAACATTCTTAAACGAATTTAAATTTATTTCGTTTTTTATCTACCCTGACATGTACAACATATTTCGTATAGTAAATAATTTTTTGCAGTGATTTTAATGGAATGGAAAATTTTCCATCACCAATTAAAAATGACAACACGAATTAAATTAATAAAATATTTCTTTCTCCAACCTATTCTCCCACGAAATAAAAAAACATAAATTTTTAATAGTTTAAAAACAGGATAAAGGTTTAAATTAATCCATATTTATGTTCCATTTGAGAATCTTCAGGGCGCACAGTTCATATGCCATCCGGTGCCGGTCCACCTTGGATGAAAAATCTATGAAATAAGCTTTCATAGCTAATTTTCGTTTTTCTTCTAAAGTGCATAACAATTTCCTTCTACTTCTTTCATTAATCGTTTGATTCTACTTCTATTTCTGCTTTTCTAATCGTTTGATTTTCTGTTGAAAGCGGGAAGGTATGAATAAAATCTTAGCTTTTCAGTACCAAACCCTTGCATCATGCATTTGCGATATCATTAACATTCCACCGATGTTTACCCGTACAGAAAATGCGGCTATTCGATTTAAAATAGAAATTCCCATCATTGGTGCTTGAAATGAACAATCTTGTAGCGGAATCAGAACACCTGTAGCAAAAACCCGTAACACCCACACCACCAACCGTGAAGCTTTCGAAGGAAAAATAATGAACATCGGTTTGAATTATTCGGCCCGATTTTGCGTTCCTTGCGAGGGCAACAATTTCACCTTTCCGGTGCCTTTGAAAAGTGCGATACAAAGCAAGGAAAAAAGCGTGTCAGGAATGTTCCATGCGCTGGGCGATCGAACCTGGTTCAGCCCCGTTGAAGGTGCCCACAAACCCACACAAAACCCATAGCAGCAGCACAAAACTCGCGCGAAACGCGTCTATAAAAAGCAGGCTGGAAAAAACGTGCGGTTCTGCGTAAGGAAAACGGTAGCCAAACTTTAAGCATCCTGCAAGAAATGTTTTGGCACGCCCGTTTGGGGTTGGGAACTGAGGAATGGTGAAGAATTCGGCATTCTTTGTGCGCACGAACATTCACCCTGGCCCCGATAAAGGAAAGAAGATTGGCGAAAACGCCCAAACGAGGCGAGCGATGGTTTTTGGATTTTGTTTTCATTTCGCATCGTGGTAGGGAAAGTAAAAAATGAACTCACATTTGCGTTGCCTCTCGGTTAGTTAAATTCATAATATTGGAATTGATTAGAAACATTACGCGGAACATACAGAGTGAGCAGTGAGGAAGGCACAAATTGGACCCGTGCTGGAAACACGTTTCCAAATGGTTCCGGGAAAGCACTCACAACCGTTGCTCCTTTCGATTGCTCTTTTCCTTTTGTTCGACAAGAGTTTGTACCTTTCGCTCATCAATTATCGACAATCGGGCGGATTTTATTCAATTTGGGGCTCCATTTTCGGCTCACATTATCCATCACCGATTTGGTTCGATAATGTCATTCGTGCCACTGTCAGCAGCTGTGGGGCAAATCGTCGAATGTAAAAAGACGCTGAAAATCCAATTTCAATTAGAGCTACATTAACGTTCCCATTCCCCAGCAGCATGTTGTTGCCGATAAAACCAGCCCGCGTACGCTCTTGGGAGAGTGCGGATTATGTGAATTAACTCACGCCAAAGCCAAACCAATTCGACAAACTCATGGTGTGACGCGTGGCGCCACTATTCGGACCATTTGCGTTACCATCAAAGAACTGGTCGGCCATAAATCACGCCACGCGTCGATAGATCGATCGCGTAAAGCATGGTGTGTGCAATGGTGGACGGTGGATGGCTTTTGTCAGTGACCGACTGGCGAAGGAATGCAAATAAATAATTTAATGCACGCGGGCACTGCATGATAAGTGTCGCATTAAATGTATGAGATTTTTATTGCAGCGCGAACGGTACTCGGTGACGCTTGCTTGGATTAATTGCTGATCGATTGACGATTGCTGGTGTCATCGATGGACAGAGAAGCTATAAATTATGTCGTGTGCCTGGGAATCCGTAATTATTGCGAACCATCAGACAGCACGCTCTCAAATTATCGTCAAAATATTGTCCCCCAACGATCGATGACAATTTATGATTATCCTTTGGAGCATAAAATTCACCCACCGGTTTCATGCAAATATGTTCCCTACTGACCCAGTTGTGGATTTTTATCGCAGTAAGATATATTAATTAGCAGAGGAGGCGGAGATAAGCACAAATAAGCAGAGAGAAACTGTCCATCGATAAAAAAAATGTCTGAAAGTGCGTTTAAAAACCGACAATAGAATCAGCAATATTGTATCATCCAAACTGTTGCTGGTCATTCAATTATTCAACTATCTCTGAAAGTAGAAAAAAACACAACTTGATTGAAGATCTACGATAACGATGTTCAAATCATGTGAGAATGCTCTTTGCGACTTAGTTTTGAAAAACACACTCTGAAGTTATTTTTTTCAGAGTACGACAAATAAATCTAAAACAAATACCACTTGGAACTGTTGTTTGAAAAGACTCTAAAGGTTTTGAAGAGAATGAAAGTATGGAGCTGTTGAAAATTAGATATGTTTCCATAGCTTTATCTCTCAGGATGCATGTTGTAGAGCTAGTGCTGTAAGGTTTTAGTGTGTGGCATTTATTGTTGAATCAAAATGTAAACCTGGCATTCAAGTGAAAAAAAGATATTATTATTATTTTCTTGGGTACACTTTATTGTTCCAATACAGTTTTGGTATAAAAAACAACATCTAAGCGACTACAAAGTGTTATTCAAGCAGCAAAAATCAAGAATCAAAATGATAAACAGTTGGTTTTTAATAATATGATCAAGTGGTTTGATGTATGCAAAAAAAGTATTAAAAAATATGTAAAAATGTAAAAATATTTAAAATATTAAAAATAATTACTATTGCTAAAATTAACACTAATTTCGACTGCGAGGAGTGAAGCACCTAAAACAGAGATTTTTTTTATCGTCACATGTTATCGATATTTAACGCGTACTTTACTTCAAAATTTATCATTCTATCGTTCTATTAACTTTCTAAAATTAATGTTGTAGATTTTTAACTTGTCACTTTAAAAATTGACACATCTTTCGAAATTTTTAAAACCTTGAAACCACTAGTTGAACACACTGAACTGTATCGTTTGATAAAAAACGCAATTGCAATATTGTTGAAATACAGGAACGCAAAAGACTCACCAATTTGGAAGAAAATTCTAACACAAATACTGAAAATGCCTCTCACTGTTTCCATTTAACGGTCAACGCATTCAGATGGTTCATTAAAGTTACAAAATTGCACATAACTTAAAAAAAAATCTTCACATTCCACCAGATATACGTCCGTTCCATTCCAGAGCACCAATTAGTGTTGCAGCGAGTGAGGAATTCACACATAGAATTCAATTCCATACATTGTGTGAGTATCAGTTTTTTGCTATCGCTAAACTGTTGAAAGGGCTGTTACGATTTAACGATCGCACCCACCATCACCACGGCTACACGAGCGAGAGACACGCATCGCACTAACCGACTCGTGCTAGAACGCAGTGTCGCTGAGTTGCATTCTCCGCAGCATAATTTGCGTGTGGCAATGAATACTTAATTGTGGGCGTGCAACGATGGATGCAGTGAACAATAAATGCCGGATTTGGAGCGCCCGAACGCTTTGGTTCGCATTCGTAAATTGAATTCATACACTCCGGCAGCTGGGCGATGGGCGTGTGAGTGAAATGCAACTGTTGTCACGGGATGTCACCGTATGGGAAGGAAATGTACGGGCGGTTTTTTGATATATGTTTTCCAGTAACATATTTTTTTGGCCAATTTTTTTATTCTGTTCAAAAAAGGCCAGCAAAGTAATTTATTATTTATCGTGCGAAAGTGTGTCAGCTCGTTTGTCACAGATTTATCATCGCTTAATTCGTTTATAATATTTCCGGAACCGGGGAAGCCAACCAAATAATGCGATACACTATCGTCCAATGGAAGCAGCAGCAGCAGCAGTAGGAGCATCGGTTAATCAGGGTATTATCAGTTTCAGGCAATCTAGTTATCAAAACACCAGCATTATGTGGTTCCATGTCGAAATAAACCTTGCGTTAGAGCCTACCGACCACGTATGCGTTTATTGTAATTCCCCAACGCGACCGGTAAGCCCATTAGGGAGCAAACAATTCACCGGTACCCGGTCCATTACCGTGCGATATTAGCAATACTACACACAGCAAACTTCCAAGTATTTGCTGTATAACATCGGGTTAGCCGATGCAGTTTTCCGGCCGTATTTATTCTGCTTTCGTGCGGTGAAAACATCATTTGCACCAGTGCGTTCCATTTGGTGGCTGCTGGTTAAGGCATCATCCGAAATCAAGTGCACCTGGCGTGCCCGCAAGCAGCGGCTTGGGCGGCCAATGCTAGGAGCATAATTAAATTATTTACCAATCCACCACCGAACGGGGCGGAGGATGCTTTCGACAGCTCGACCGAGCAACACGATTCGCAAATGAAATCTGGTATTATGTGAAAACCGCATCCTCGAGCGGTCGGCACCCTATTTGTGCCTAATTTATGCTTACCGTGGTGGTTTAATTGTCGCCCTGCATGCGACCGGGCTTTGCATGTTGCATTCGGTGTCGGGTGCGACCCGAACCGCAGGCACAATCCTTGACCTGAAGCTTAATTGCATTCCACTTGATTAAGGAATGAAGTACTGCGCATTCCGCCTTGGAATGATCCCAATTCAAATCGGGAGTTGTTAATAAAAGATACTACGAGAATAGATACGGCCGGTGGCATTCGTTTCGAATCTGCAAGTCAACAAACTGCTTTCAGCCGGTATGGAGAAAATGTTGCAAAATAAGCTATTTCTATGCGCACACGCAGACACCATCTTTCAACCGGTGGAACCGGAGCGATGTGTGAGATTTGATTCGAATCTTCCTCATTCTCGGCACGTCACAATCGAAATACAACGACAAACATCAGCTCTCATAACATTGGCACATTTGTGACAGGCGGTGAGTGCGTTTCTGATATCACTGTTTTTAAAACCACCCAGCTGAGTTTCATCCACAAAAAAAAAACTCCCCGCTCTATACCACCGCAAGTACGAAGAAAATCGATTACTTCTTCACTACTACTTTCCTGTTTTTTGCGTTCCCGCCGACAGCTGCTTCACCATGTGCAACTAATCTTACCTTATGCAACGCACCGTCGCGATATGTGTGTGTGCGGAGACATTCTTGGCACTTCTTTTTCCAGCAGAACGGTAGATGCGGATAAGAAAACCGACATGTCACACACGTGCTCCTTCGTGGCTCCGCATGACAGCTGGTTTTCCCGACGGCGTACGCAGCCAGGGCATGCAAAGTAGGTCTCGTTTCCCTATGCAAGCTTCCGTAAGGTAGACTAACGACTTACAAATACACCTTCCGCTCTCGCGCGTATGAGTGTGCGCGTGTGTATGTGCGTGTCAAACCGCGTGACAAGTGCACACACCCGACAACACGTCCCGGTAAAAGGTGAAGGTATTCAATTTCCTTCACGAGTTGACGGCTCCTTAGTAGCCTTGTAGGCGATGGCGGTGGTATGTTAATGACAGCGAAAGCGGGAAGGAAATTGTGATCACGAAAAAAGGGCGACAGCGTGTGACCTCGTTTGTGCGTCTGATCTTCGTCCCAGCGGACGGAACACTGATCACATTTGATGGTGTATGTGCTTTCAAATTAGGATAAATGGGCTTCATTAGCGTGGTAATGTGGAAGGAGTGTCCATTGGTACGATCGTTTCGGTAAGGTAGGTCAACTTTGCATAGCAGGCGAGAATATCATCACCGAATGGAGAGAGAGAGAGAAGAACATTTAGACTTGGGTGGCGTTAGAACAGTGATTAAATAGAAGCGAAAGGTAAAATCGCTTCATACCAATGTTTTCCTTTGGAGAGAGTGCTAAGATGTGTTTTTATTGCTTTGTATTTGATTAAAAATTGGCCATTATAAGATTAAGTGAATGACTTTTCTGTATTGAAGCTATATTGTGTTCTAGATTATTCGAAAACTTTACAATCAAATTTGAATGCAGTCATTAATGTTAAAGCAGGGAAAATCATTTGAGATTATTTTGTGTTCTTTTTAATTTGTTATACATTTTAAATAATAATGCTGTTCGTAATATAATCGTAAATTATATTGTTTAAAACAAGTATATCAAGCATAAATTTTGATGTAAAATAAATAATTTTAATTTAGATAAAATAAACAAATAATCTTCTGCTGCCGAGATCTTACAACTATTGTAACAACAATAAAAACAACTTGTTCCAAAGTTTCAGCAAAGTTACATGTAAATGATAGAATGGTCATATTTGTTGCAACAAAATTAAATAATATAAAAAGAAGACACATTCTGGAAATGCTGAAGTTTCAATTTCAAAAATGTCTTTCATATTTGCTATTAACAAATCAAACTTATTATTTAGTGTTGCACATAATTGTTTATATAGGATATAATTTGGATAGGTTATTACATAGGTATGGAATATTTCATAAAAATATTTGCCAAGAATATATAAAAGGAGGCAAAGTTCCACTAAACTTTAAGAATATGTTCAATGATGAAGCAAATGGAACGGATTTGATAGTGAATTGGATTGGATGTTACACTACCGTATTATTTTTTATGAAACATGCATACATTTTCATAAATTAGAAGCCGATACATTTTTTTTTATAATAAAATTCAGTCGGAGGGTAGACTTACTAGTTTTTTTTTTATCAAAATAATTTCTACGAATATTCTGGATTTTACACATTTAATTGCAATACACCATAATACAGTATAGATTATTGCTCAGAGCCTCAGAGGAAACCCGTAACTAAAAAAACCTAAACTAATATTTAATTTCCTTTCTAAATTAAGCTTGAGCATGAAAAAATACCAAATTGAAGAAATTCCCATTATTTAACCTATAAAAACCCCATCGCTTATCATAAGCATCATTGAAAATAATTTAGCATCTATGTTAAGCGCTGCTTCAAAAATAGTGTAGATACGCTCATGCTGTAATTGAGAAGTAGAAAAACCAGAGGAATTTTGTTCATCCTCAGATAAACCACCCGCAAAAACCATTCCAGCAAATGAAATGCGTTTTAATTAAAAATGAAACCCCGAACCCGGCACGTCATCGCCCATCGCCAAACCTACAACCGGGACGCATCTTTTCCCCGGTGTATGGTGCCCCGTAAGTGGATGGCAAACAATAATTTGCTCAATTCCCACGCCTGGCTCGTGGCGAGGGGTAAACCCACCGAAAATACCTCGCCCAGAGAATCAAAGTCCCCTTCCTAGCCACCCATTTCACTCCGCAACGCACATTTCATTACGGATGTACGAATGAACCATACAAAAGTGCATTCCTAGTTCTCAGCTCCTTTTCCCGTTCCGGAAGCCCCTGCGGAGCGCAAAGTAAACATTTATAAGCTTACACGGCTCACCGGGCGGCATTTGGGGCTTGAGGGTGGAATTCTTTCCACACTTTCTTCTTACAAATGGAGAACGGAAGCTAGCTCCTTGGAATTGGAATGCACGTTCGTGGTCGAGCAAAAGCATCCTGACGCCGTTCGTCGCCTTTGGAAGTTCGTGGTTTGTTTATGTATTGTGGGTATTTGTTGCAGACGGACGGTCGGTCTCGGGCGGACGCCTTTGGCGCAGCAAGACAAACTCCCCTTCGGGAGACAACTTGCAAATAATAGTGGCACTCGTGGTGCGGCTTTATCCGATAAAGCATGGACGACGACGACGACGACGCCAATGAGCCGGCGGTGGTCAGGTGCGGTTGCACTTGAAGAGTGCTGTGTGGTGGTAGTGGTGGTGGAGGCGGTGACGGTGTGTTTGTGTGTGCAGCAAGGTTTTCTCACTTTCTCGCTCAATACCTACCATTTGCCGGTGCTGTACACCATTTGTTCGCCCCCTCGGTGGCCTTTCAGTTGAATGATGTATTGTGTTCACCTTGGCTTGAGTTTATTTCTAACCCCGAGTTGCGGGAGGAAACAGCTTGCGATGCGGCGAATGCTTCTTCCCGGAAGGAAGTAATCGACAGACGAAAATCCTCATCACTTTCATGCCGGTAACCGCAGTTTAGTTTCCGGTGAATAGCTTTTAATCCTTGCCTTGCGAAGATGATACTGGCTTTTCGGTGTTGCGTTTGATGTTGGCTGTCAGAAGGGTGGCAGGGGAGAAAGCTTCACTACTTCAAATCTGGCTTTTGAAAGCCTACTACTGTCACTGGTCGTATGAAGAGGCTTAGATGGAAGGAAAGTAAAAGAAACAACACAACATGTGCACAGCAATGACAAGTGGCTTTAGATTCAGATTGAGTATAGCAACCATTGGATCTAGTTTAATCAAGTAAATACTCAAAGTGAACAGCATATCCACCGCATCTTTATCATTTGGGCCCGCACAAAGAAAGGTGTATAAGAGACATTTCGAACGGATTAATCAGTTTTAGTTTGAAATTCGTGTTGGGAATCTGTTTGAAAATACTCAACAATACCATGCTGAAGAAATCATCGTTGCTTCCACGGCGATGAATAATTACAACACAAGCCACTTCTTTTAATATACAACCCGCACCGAACACCCACGTTTGGTAAAGCGCACACTAGCGGTAATGCAACTTGTCGCGTCTATCAGCTGCCACGGCCCATGGTGGCCCATGCTCGACCATCTAATCCCACAGCACATGGCCACCCAGCAGCGCATCGCGTAAGCGTGTACGCGAGATAAGAAGCGCGCTTATAAATAATGCGCAACGTCCCGCGCTTGACAAGCTTGTTTATATCATTTTGATTCAATTTAGCCGCCTCTTCTCGAATCGGTCTCGTGATGTACGGCCGTGGAAACTTGCCTTTTTCACTCTACAACCGCGCGAACAGACGAAGAAATCCCCAGTGGGTTTGGTTCGGTTAAGCTTGCCCCCGGACACTGAACTACCATCAGCCACTGATTTAAGTTTTAAGTTTTCGCAAAGATTGTTGGGTTTTATGAATGTGCAATTTGTACTTGATTGCAAATAACGAGAGATTGGTTTTAAGCTAAAAAATTAGAAAGAGGCTTTTTAAACATTGATTATTAGTTAAATGTCTGTTATTTCTATGTATTATGTACATACATGGACAATCTGAATTTACAAGCTTAAACTTTCAAGACATTGTAAGTTACGATTTTGGTTGCAAAACTCTTTTAAACCTACAATTGCAAATAGTCTTGTTATTTACTTATGGCGCTTTATACTGAATTGTGAGGTATTATTTAATTTACTTAAAATTATAAAAAAGCGAATGAATTTTGTTTAACTACGAAAAGAATATATGCACACAATGTAGAACACATTTTTCTATAAATTTGGAACCAAACGATTATTCTGCTAGATATTTAGTTAATTTAATTTAGTTTTACTTTCCTCAATGTTTTCATATTTTGAGGTTAAGTTAAAAATGGTTTATACTTTCAAATTGTTTATTTGGGATGTTTTTCGACCAGTGGAACATTCTTGTAAAAATATTAGTTTAAAATTTTACGTTAACGTTTTTGATATTTCTCTTGAATGTTAAACAACTTCAACAAATATGTTTGTATTTTTTCATAATATTAGATTTAAAGACGCAACACTAATAGTTTCGTACCTACAAGGAAGCTTGCTTTACATAAAAAAAAAAGTTTTAAAATTCATACGATATTCATATCACTCAAAGAACAAAATTTCCAAAGGAACGCAAGGTTTACATTTTTTAAATGTTATCGTGAGCTTCACACAGTTTTAAAGTTTTCCCACGTGCCGAGGAATCTAAAACAGGACATTATTTAATGGACAAGTCGTCTGTATCCAATTATTCATGGAATTCTAAACAATAGAAAACATAACCACTTTGGTTATGGCAAACATTTTATCTCATGAGGAGAGATTTCCTTCGTGGAAAAAGCTTCCATCGAAAAACAAATAATTCATAGAGCAAACTTAACACCGCTTTCCACAGTGCAATAAACGTTCTCACGGGATGCAACATGCCAACGAAACCCCGCCGCGTTATCGGAAACGTTTCCCATTTGCGTTCACTAAACATAAATCGTGTTTCAATGGGTTGTTTTTAATCGAGCCAAAAACGAACAACATGTCGAATGCACACCATTACGTACATGCAATTAATTTTATGTATCCTTTCGTGATTACCACACCATTAACACCAATTTCCTCCAGCGGTTGATTTACGTCAGCAACTATGCGGCAGCTAAGTTTTCTTAACAAGCTCGCTTCGAAGCATCCGATTTTGAGAGTGTGAGTGAGTGGAAGGCTCCACACGACCGGCTTTAAGAGCTACTTCGAACTAACACAAAATACGCCATAAATCAGACGAACCGTTCGTACAAAATTCGATCAAGCCCGCAGGAGTCGCAAGATCAGGTCACGCCGAGGTTGCCTTCCGGGGGCACGTGTGCCATTCTAGCGATCCAGGTGCGCTTACACAGCCTCAAAACTGCCTCCCTTGCGTGCGAGCACGCCCGGTCGTGCACTATCAATCGACCAATAATTTATTAATTGGCGCAAAGCAACGTATGATTGGATCAATTTGTAATATCCGCCCCGCTCGAGATGGCTCGCGCGAGGCCGGTCCACCGTAGCTGGCGCACCTTTCGCTCGTTTCGCTCCCCGGGCGAAAGCGGATCAACATCAACAAGTTAATTAAAACTTGTCCCGACGGACCCGATCGCCCGTGTTCGTGTGCGGTTCCATTCATCATGCACACACGTCGGTTTTTGCGGTGCAGTTGTTGCAGTTTCTCGCTGGCATGGAATTGTGCGAGCAGCAGCAGCAGCAGCATCAGCTTGCGTGTCGTGGAGATTTGCATCCAAACTAACCCACACATCGGTTCGGGCGTGTCCGGTCCGGTGGGAGATAATCTGATTTATGCTTCGATACAACGGAAGGCTGCCGTTAAGTGCACCTGCTGAGCATGCAGAAACGGGAGCATATATGCTCTGGTTGTGAAGCCCAACAGACCCACAGTCTTAAGACGGTGGCTCAGCTTTGTGGTCGGGGCACCGTCAGCACCCGGAAAGGTAATTGCACAGCATTTGCAGGCCCATTCGAGTCAACGGCTACGGTTGGGTGAGAATATACGAGCTGACGATGCCAGTTGGCTTGGTGAGGAGGAACACTTACCACTTCGATGATCGGTTGGATAACAGGTTTGTTTTACGGGTGGAAGTAATGTTCTGGAAAGAAAACCAAGCGGAGATTGTTTTGATTATCGATTTGTATTTTTTGGTTGGGTCAATTCATCCAACTGATTTGCATTTCATTACGTTATTTTCTTAAAGTTTTTGTTTTTGTTTTTTTTAAAGACAACTCTAGCTTTAGCCTTTCCTGTGTTTCACTTAGTTACAATATAAATTAAATTCACTTTACCGTTATCTATATCTGTAAACTGTGTTTTTTTAAATCAAATTACTAAAGCATAATGTCAAGATACTAAGTCAGCCAAATTGGAATTTTGACCGTAACAATAAAAACTGGCTTCGTTTGATAAACAAAACTTGGACAAGAAAAGTAAAAGAATTGTCGCTTTCACTGATTTTCCAACAACAAATCCCCCCCCCCCCCTCCCAACTTTAACCTTAATATGCTCATCAAATGCTTTATAATTGTTCAAGTTATATAAGAATCTTCGTTCATGGGATGTTTAAAGAAGAGGAAGAAAAGTAGTAGTTTTCTTCAACATATCATGCTGAGCTGTTCCAAACCTTAAGAATATTGTTTTGCTCTGGGTTTTTCAATAAAACAATATTAAAAATATGTTGAAGATTGTTAAATACATCATCCGTTGCATTTCAAAGTGATGGAGTGACTAGTCAAATAATAGCGATAATGTTTGCCAAAAATATGATAAAAATATGAACAACTGAATATAAATAAAATGTGAAAAAAATGTTAGTAAAAGGACACAGTTAGATTGATTAGTATTCTCGTTTGAAATAAAAAGAGATAATTTACATTTAACGATATTATTAGATTGAATGAGATGAGATAAATTGTCTAGCTATAAAAACTATGAAAGAAATAGCAAGGAATGTATCTTATCTCACTCATAGTGTTTTAATAAATCATTTTCTTTGACTAATATGTCCCAGCAAAATGATACAAATTCCAATCAAAGCATGCTCTGATTCGTTTAGGAGGTACAATCACGCTCGTCTAACGCCTGGGTGGCGACACCCCGGGGAGCTATCTCGACGCGAAGTGACCACTAGAAAATATAGCACTTTGCCTGCAAAATTCAATTAAATTAACCCCTTGAGTAATCAAACACCCGTAACTGAGTTGCGCCCGACACACGCGGTTCAATTGGTGGAACAAATGCTAAACTCCATCACCACCACCACGACGGACGGATCCTTAAGACAGATGACCAAAACGCCCAATTGAGCATTGTTAGTAACGCTCGCAGCACATGGGCCGATCACAATATAAATTGCGGCAAATCGGCTTCAAGACACGCCGGGAAGTTCGTAAACCGGAGGCGAGATAAATTCACGCCGAAGGTCACGGTGGTGGTATGAATAATTTAATTAACGTTTCAGCCAAAACGTCCGTAAAAGCCAAACTTTGTCCAACGTTTGACAGACGAGAAATTTACGAAGCTTGTTTCCTTGCAGACATTTGTTTTGCACATCGCTCCGTTCGCATCCGTAATGAGGAAGGTTTGTGGGAGAAGTTTTTCGAAAAACTGCCCCGAGATGCGATTCCGTTTGACATTTCGCTCACGAACTTCGGCACAGACATTCGCGACATATTTTTGCCTCATCTTCATCGACATAGCAGTCTATCTTTTGTTTCGACTTCGCCCCGGTCTCGGGTATTCCTTGGTAAAAGGAATAGAAACACCGGCAAACGGCCGTCGGCTGGACGGAAAAAAACATTAATAATTCATCCATCATCCAGCGTGAGCATGGACGGTGAAGTTAAAACATAAAAATGGCCGGTAAATCCAGGGAAAAGTCGGTAAAGTCTTCCGCAAGCCAGCGTTAGGCAGGGCAAACTTCATCAAATCGGATGGTGACATCGGTTGGTGTACGAAATTTTCCGCTTTCCTGCGTTGGCCGTTTTGCGAGTCTTTCCGAAATCGCATGCCAAATCTCGGATCGGCTTGAATCACTAAGGGATTCGTATTTTTGGAATTATTCAAATTAACTTTAACGAGAAGGGGGCATGGGGCGAGAGATGAGGCGGTAACAAATTGTTCATATTTCCGATGTGAGCTTCAGCATGAAAAGCAGTCGTCGTATACTTCAGCTTGCCAGATGAGTCACTAATGGCCGGACGCCGGGTGAAGCTCGTTTGCCGAACGGTGGAACCAAGGGGTCGGAAATGACGATCAATTTGCAACTTTATTGACCGTGGCATGGCACGGGAAAGTAATCGCAGCAGTCTCAAGATCATTGAGCGGGAATTTATAATTCAAGAGGAGTTTTTTTTGGCTGTCCAATTGCTTTGTTGGCAAGGGAAAATTCATTCAAATCTAATTCTGTACCTCGTAACACACGCTAACACACCATAACCGTTCGTTGTACCATTCTCTTTAATACCTACTCTGCTTTCGACCACCTCGCACTGCAGCAAGTCGCATTTTTGGACATTCGGAAAAGTAAATAAACATTTGGAGTGAACTGTTTACAAATAAAAACACATCTCGGGCGCACGTTGGTGATAATGGTGAATTTTTGGTTTTCTTTTTCCATCTTGCACGCCGGTTAATTTGCCTTCGTATCAACCAAATAAATACATCCGTACCCGGGAGGGAAAATTTTCACCGCGGTACTTGAAGCAGGCGGTAAATATTGAATCTACTTTGCGCGATTGGACGCTTCAGTTTGTTTAATTCAACACGATCGATTTTCAAACGAACTTCATCGGTGGGGCAATCCAGCACCGAATTGATCCGTTCTTTAGCTTCGTTCCGATGAAGATTTCGCTTTAATCTCCTTCCATTAATCAGATTCTCGCAAACACTCGGCTGATAGCACAGCCCACCCTTTCGGAAAAAGGGTTGATTGAGAAAGTTTTTCCAAGGCTAATTGATTGAGTTTCCAGCACCTTTCCCGATCTAACCCTTTCTCGACCAAGCTCGACAACGAGCGGAAACGATGGGTGTGTTTTGATTGTCCATTTTTACCATTGGCCGCATAACTTTGCATCGATTGAGATTGGATTTTGCCGAGCACACCCACCGAGCCTTGTTTTATTTAGTTGGCCCGAGGGTGGTGGGGTTTAACGTGGTGGGATTTGTTTTGAGACGATATTCTAATGTGCAAAATTGACTAGAAACCGCTTTTCAAACAATAACAAAGGAGCTTGTTGATGGTACTCCGGAGTAAATCGTTAAAATTTGCTGCGTGAAACGACTTGTGGCTTTTTGATATGTGTGCCAGTTTATCATCTTTACGAGAAGTTCAATTATTTATGCTCAAAACCTACGTACTGCGAATTCAAATTGATTCGAGCTGTTTTGGGAAAAATCGATAAAAGTAATGAAAAAATGGCCTTTGGATAATTTATTATACTACAATTGTTTTACCGATTTTTAATTCGCACCAAATTCACAGACTTTAAATTGGGATTTTATCCCATTTCCCTACCAATCGAACGATAAAAAACACAAATACCATGGTCGTTTGAATTAAAAAGAACGTTGAACAACCATGCTCGCATCGATATTACAATCGAACCAGTATTATTATTTTCACTTTATAATATAGACTCAATCTTATACACTTGTCTGGAACCACGAGATCTTAAATGTTGTTCCAGTTGATCATGTTGATCATGTTGAGATCTTAAATTGAGACAGATTAGAAACATTTTGTGGTTTAAAAATTTGTCTCAGACCTAAGCAAATAACTGCAACTGCAACTG
Source organism: Anopheles farauti (assembly GCA_000473445.2). Lineage (NCBI taxonomy): Eukaryota > Metazoa > Arthropoda > Insecta > Diptera > Culicidae > Anopheles > Anopheles farauti. The sequence continues at coordinate 9,937,883 of KI915042.1, forward strand.
AATACACCGAAAATATATCAAACATTACCGCTGCAAATGAATGCTACAGATGGTTTAGATACCTCCGGCTAGTAACTTATCAGTTATATTTCAACAACAGTTCTTACATGATTTTTATTTCAATATTTATTACAAATACCTCGAAAGGAAGTCAAAATATTACTATTGCCGGTACTGATATTTTTTTTAAACAATTTTTTTGTTCGAAATTATTTATTCACAATTTTTATCTTTTATTTTGATTTTGATTTTTGCTGATAACATTAAAAAACAGAAATGAATCTTCAAACACATAGCATGGTTCAATGCATTATTTTTACATACTTCGGACTACATAATATAGTGTAAACTTACATGAACAAAATATTATTTCGTTTATATAAGCTAAATGAAATCGGTGAATAACGCGAAAGAAAAAAAACCGGTTTTAATCCAAGAAAGTATTTTTAAAATAATAACATAGTTTAATTAATGACTCGTTCGTTACTGTCATAATAACGATAGTAAATCGTCGAATTCCTAAAGAAATATGAAACGTTTGACTCTAAACAGTCAAACTGACAAGTAAACTTCACACAGATGAAAAGCAATGTTGTTTAAAACAAATAACTCTTAAATATAATCATGATTGTAACACATTTCTTTTACTCAAGTTCTGTTATCGAAAGCCGTAAGTAATGACGTTTTTAAAGAGCCATAACTTAATTTAAACTTTCTTAATATCTTCAATTATCATGCCCGATATCACCTTGCCTTGCTAAAAGCATAACCACAAATCACCGCATTTGTAATTGAGTGCACCGGGACCGTTTTCCACGTAGCGCCACTTTATGTTCCGTTCCAATCATTAACCTCAGAGTCGCATATTTCCACGTAATGCGTCCTCTCAGTTTTGCCGCCGTGAACAAAACCGTTCCACGTTCTAAAGCTCCCTACAAAAATGAAACTTTTCAGCGCGACCCCGAACATTGTTTGCGGTTGTTGCATCGGCAAAGCAAAGCAACAGCAGCAGAAAAGTGCCCGAAAAGGGTTAGAGAAAAGTTTCTCCGGAAGGGAAAAACTTGTACCCGGGGCCAGTTAAGCGGTACTCACCGGTAGTTGAGGTTCCTGTTGGGTTTTGTGTTGGTGCACGCTGCAGAGGTGCTGAAGATCGGCAACATTTGTTACGACCCTTTGGCCGCGTGGCAAACGAGTGAGCGTCAAAGTTTTTAAGTACGCTACGGGGACTTTCGGTACCTGTCATGCCCGTGGCACGAGCATTTGCTTGAGGGCCCTTGCAGAAAGGTGGATGCAGTTCTGATCTCGTTCGGGGAGGAGCAAAAAGCGTCTTTGATATTTGAGCATCATAGTTCACCTCTGGCCCAAAGTTAAGATGCATTTGCTAAGAAGCCCCTTCTGTTTCACATAATCGAAGGAAGAGTGATTGATGTGCTGCTGGTTTCCGCTTTTCGGGCCACGGCTCGTACGTGTTCGTGTGCACCGATAGCATCCACCACTCCGAGGAAGGAAGGAAGTTCGGTTGCAAATTTTAATTAAATCCCAACATGTGCGAAGAATCCATCACCAAACCCGGACAGCGCCAGGCAACGATGTTAGGTGAGTAGTAAAATTTTGCCAATTTGGGTTACATAGTATACAATAATTTAATAATGCGCTTATAAAAGACACGACAAATTGCCGCTCTCTAATGGAGTGCCGGTAGCCCGGAAGCCTACACCCGAGGCTGGCAAACTGGAGAGGATCATTTTTGGATTAAAGCAAAATGCGGACCGAAAAGCATCGGCATAGGTTGAAGCCCACATGATCCTTGTCAATTTATGCCCCGTTCCTACTCGCTGGACACAACAGCCAGAACAAAGGACGGATTATTTGGGAGCAGATTTTGTTTGTTGTTTCGTTCTTCATACATAACACCACACTTCGCAAGGAAAAAGGGACAACATCCTGTGCTGCTAATGGAGCTTCCCGACCCAACCGGCCGGGTGGTCTGTGTCTATAAAATCCACTTAAACGCACTGCACCAGTGCGAAGTGCAGATGTTGAAAAAAAAAACCCACACAAAAAGCACCCTTTTTCCACTCGGACAGGCGCGCAAAATTATGTCAACCCGTGCCCGTGTAAACGCGCCGCTGAAGATGGATGATGGCTGCCCATTAAATTAGGGGACCGCTCGTCCGCTCGAGGTGAGGTGTGAAGGCTCGCCAAATGCCACCCAGATGACACCAATTTAAGCGGGCCGCTTAGCAGCAGCACAGTAGCCACCCGAGATGGCATTGAATTAGCTTTGAAGGGTAAGCCGCGGCAGACCGCACTGTGGGACCAGTGTCACTACCCGACACTATCGGATCATTAATCTTGCGCTCCGAAAACTCGGTCGTTGGAGCCAACCCGACCGACGCTGGTCCGTTTTGTGCTTCTTTTCTCGCTTGTTGCACACTTTCCTCTCACCCTCTCACTCCGTCTCTCTCCCGCTCTTCGCTCTGACTGCGTCTCTATCAAGCTTCCGCTCGATCATTTGATGTCACTTCTGGTTTCGCTTGTTTTATCTACATCTACACTGCACCGTCATCGACTCCTCGGGCCAATTAGTTAATTTGCGACATGATGCGCACCATTCACGGACACGTTATTACGTGAGGCGACGGGATAAGCTCATGGGTACGAGCGTTTGCAAGTGTCGTGAGCAGCCAGTCGAACCATTCGTCCGGGGACCCGTCTGGGCCGATGATTAATAATCGTGAAGTTAGCGATACAGAAAGGGAAGCGAGGCGACGATGAGGAAAAAGAAAAAAAAAACGTCCCTTTCCGGTGAGATGTGAAAGGGCACACGTGGTTGGGCTTAAAGTGGCTCGCAAACCCGATGAACGTTCTTCGATACGTACCGACCGATAATATTGATCCCGGGGTTCACCCATTCGCTACAATGTGCCGGAATGGAGCGAGCGCCCGCCATTAGATGCAGGCAATTGATGCAAATTTACTTGCAACGTGATCGAGTTCGCGTTGATGGTTCGTAAATTATCCGTTATTAATCCAACAAGAGCAACGTGTGCTTTGGGTGCTGGCCGCATCTTTCTCGCACCATCCGGCGTCTTTTACGAGCTGAGACGGGCCATGCCGTTGTGAATATTGAACGCCCGGGGGGTGGGAGGGTTTTTAACGACAGGTCGCTCCATAAAACCCCAGTTCCTTGTCGTCATACCGATGTGAAGCGATGGGTTTTTGCGTCACATGATAGGAACTCGATATATAATCGGTTTTGCGGATTATGACTGCAAATGAGCCGTAACGGCAGATCAACTTTATCCGCCGCCATTGCACAGCGGGCGCATGGCGAGATAAGCGTTTCAAATTTAAAATGTATGTTGTCTGAGATAGAAATGCTTTAGATCAACTCGAAAAATACGCGAAAAAATCCATCAGTCCTTTGAACAGGTTGAAAACTAGAACTCTTCTTTCTTTTAAGTTGTATTACGTTGGCTTTCGAGACCTAGTCTTATGCATCTTAAGCTTTCTACAGTTAATGTTAAAAATGTATTTATGTACAAATCAAAAGATGATCGTGGTTGTTAGTTGAAACCCGCATATTGATGAGGCAATCAAATAAAACAATATTTAAATGTTCTTGTATATGAGTATACTGACATCGTTAACTATCGAAAAACAATCAACACATCAATTTAAAACCAAAAAAAATTATTCTTTTTGAAAAATAAAAGTTCCAGAATTAAGATATTTTAACAAATAATAAGAGAATGAGTATTCCTTAATAGTAGGAAAAAAGGTCTATCACGTAGATACAAGTACATTAAAAGGAACAGAGGCGAAAAAAGTATATAAATGAACTATAGACAAAGAAACGTTTCTTGTTTATTTTAAGTATACTTATTTTCAACGGACATTTGGACTCCAAACTGCCACTGTGTATTAAAAAATGAGCATTTTATTGAACAGTGGTGAAAATTAAGAATAGTGATGGAGGTGTAAAGTAATGAATATTGCTTCAGGTGCTGTCATAACTCAATGTGGAAAAATCATCCACCAAATAATACATATTTTGTACTAAAGAATGTTTAGTAAAGTATTTGTACATGTAATACCTCTAAAATTGTAATACCTGTAATTTTTTATGTATAATTTTGCTACCAATTAAAATTGAGTAAAACTATGAGGGATTTATTTTAATTCTCTCACAATCTTAAAAAGTATTCTAATGACTTAAAATTGTACATCCCGAAATGATTTATAATTGACATTTATCCAAAAACTCACTCCAAAAAGCCCATAGTGCGTGGGTCGAAGGTCTAGCTGAGCATAAATCGTGTACTAAACAAATCGTAATCCACCGAAGTTCTACAACTTGTTTAATCAGCAAAACACGCAGAAAGGGGCGCATAATTTGTTTGCCGCTAATCGATAGCGGCAAGCACGATTCCTTCTCTTCGCACCTAGAACCCGAGGCAAACGACCCCTTCGTTTGCATATGATTAGGAGCCGAAGACCGGAAACTATTGCTTTATCTCGGTGTTTGGGCGAATGTTTGGGCCAGCATCGCTTGCGGTGTGCAAACATTAGCCAGACTCGTGGCGTACATGCGAAAGGGTTTTATGATACGCAAGTGGTTGCTCGTGCAATTCCTCCTCCAAACCGGCGGTACAACCCTCGGATCTTCGCGGATGTGGACGCTGGGTCGGTTATTTTTAGGTGCTCTGGCCTCTCACCCATCATCCCATCGTTTGTTGGAGATGATTTAGGAGGCATTGCCCTAGCTCGAATGCGCACGAGGTCAGACGGGGCGTGGACGGGGTGGCTTTTATTGACTGCGCGCCGTGCGGTGCAATGTTTACCGGGCGCGTTCTGGAATTTATCTGTTTGTAGTTTGCACTATGATAGCAAACGGTGCAGGTGGGCGCGTGAGTGAGTTTAGAACGATTGTACGGAGCAGATGTGAAAAACGGGGCCAAACCCACCACATGCCTGCACAATCTAAGCCGCGTGAACCGTTTACGTGCAAATGCGCGTGAGGATTCGTGCGCGTGGAAGATGATTAAAATCCGTGTCCGCCTTCGGGCACGTTCACGCGTAAATTCACCTCACCATGCTGATGGATCATGTGCAGATACCGGGTGTGCTTTTTTGTATATTTTTCGAATTAAAAGAGAAGAGCAAGTTGTTAGTTTTTTTTTACGGTCCCACAAACTCGGCATATGGCAGCGAGGGCATAAAATTAATGTCTAAAACACTTCGGTTTTGGCGCGATTTTTCATCCCGACCGCAGGGCGCTCCAGTGGGGTGTGTCGGGTAGCCGCAGGTGTCATTTTTTCGCTGCAACCAATTACTTTTTGCACGGGTGTTTTCACCACACCACACGGCAAACGTCAACCTGCGGCAAATCAAATCGTGGTTTTACGTGGGATGAGCGGGAAGAGGGCGTGCTTGCTGCGTGATGATTTGTGTTTGATTTAGCGTGGCCAATCACTTTAAACCGCAACCAGCTGTGGCGCGGATGGTTGCGGTTGGAGCTTACTCTCACTTTCATACGGGGCAGGTTCAACGGAGAGGGTGTTAGAATGGAAGTTTCACATGCAAACACATTGTTTTAATATTAATTTTATGATATTATTTCTCACCATCATGCCGTCGGAGTTTGGAGGTTGCTTGTTCTAAAATTTCCACAAAATTAACAAATAAACTGCGATTTACATCCAGCAAGTTTCATCACAGCCAGGAATTGTACTCGAAAAAGGTACTTTAAAATAAATGATTCAATTTTAAACACTGATCATGATTATTATGGAGAATGTAAACTTAAGACATGAGGTCAATAGAATAAGGTTTAAGAATTGCTTCTAAGGGGTTTTCTATCCTATTTTGATTTATTCCAACACTCACTGTGGACATTATTTTTTAATTCGAAAGATAGCTCCTCAAATTAAGATTTGGCTTAAGACCTATCAGATTGAATAGTACAATTTTCATTGGTAAGGAGAATGTTTGGAAATCAAATAAACATACTGTACGTAAAGACTGCAGCGGAAATAAATATCTGCTGCTGTTAAATAAGTAAAATTCCGTTGTATTGCACTTATTCGACCACATTTGTGACAAAACATTAGCCAAAATATCATTTGCAAGAACATTTTATGTAAACAAATATTGGAAAATTTTTTCTATTTCTTTTTTATAAAATACTGTTTATTGTTACCAAAAAACACTTAAAAAACTAGTTACAAAAGGTACAGAAAAGGGTGTGGAAAAGTACGTACAGGGTATTATAATGAACATTTAAGGACATTGATATCAATCACATCATCGTTGTTACCAACGATGTGGGTGATATAATTGGCAAACAAACGTAGGATACATTTCCACTTGACAAATTTACGAGCTCTACAGATGTTGTCATTGTAATTAAAAAAAAATGTTTTATAGTTTGCTTGCAAATATAAGCAGTTGTATATGTAATAACATAGAATAAAACAGTATGTTATTATCAGTTTGCTTTTGAACGGCATGTTATCTGTTACTAATTTGAAATTTGATTTAGTTTTATTTTGCGCTAATGTCACGATTTTTTATTTTATTAATGTACACTACTATTTTATGAATTTAAATCATTGAAAAGATGACGATTCTGCTGCTGAATTATGTTAAAATTCAATTTTGAAAAAATGCATTAACAGTATTCCAAATGTATCGTTTGGTCCAGAACTGCAACCCTCTTTATTACAACTTCTGATGAATGATCAGGAAAAATTTGTTGCTACTCATTTGAAACTGCTCCTTTGATAAGCTCGCTTTATATCAGAAACGGATTGTTGTCTGTAACTGAAGCCACCAACATTGATGAACCGTTTGAAAAGCTTTATTGAATAACAATTTACCTGCCCTACCATCTTTCAAACAAATATCTCCTGTCTTGTCCCCTGACCGGTTGCTAATTGCATCAGGTTATCCAATAATGAGTTTAATCAAGCCTTCAAATTAACACAAAAAAATTAATGTCGATCGTCACAGACCACCATATTGGCTGTCGTTTGCCTTCGACAAGAAACAGCTCATTTTGAAAAAAAACCACACGCACACATACACAGACACAACAGTGGAACGAAATTTTAATTAGATTTTCCTATCCTATGCGAACCATTTTCTTGCCGCCAGACACAATGGATACGACCGCAGCTCGTTATCGTCGCGCAAAAGGGCTTGAAAATTAATTATGGCTTCACGAGATCAGCTCTTTTTTAACGCTCTCCGGTGCGTGTAACAGCGAACCAATCCAGCTGGAAGTTTAAAAAAGTAAAAAAAAACGGTCCAATATGATTTACAAAACCGAAGCAAAACCCGAGTGGAGCTGCCAACAGCTTTCTCGTGTACGGCTGATTTGACCGCGCTAGACAGGTAAGCTGAAGGAGCCTGTAAAAAATACGGCCTCTAATAAATAAAATGTTGCGTGCAAAAAAAGAGGACATAAATCATGCACTAACGGTCAAACAAAACGTCAGGAATAACACAGCTGGTTGCTGGCCGCAATCAACGCCAGATGCAATCATCGTTTCCATAGTCTCAATTTGAGGCCCATAGCTGAGGCCCATTCGAGGCCTGAAAAGTTAACTCAGCTATCCTTTTTCCTGTTCCGTACTTTTTTGTCCACATTTATCGTTTGTTGCGATCAAAAATAGATGACCCACTCGAAAATATGAACGGAGAGGCGTAGGAAGGAATGGCAAATAAAGCAAAGTGTGATACTTTTAGCGTGTGGAAACGCTTTCCTGAATCGTCCTGCTGGCGTGTCTCACTTCTCAACGTCGCACTTTCGACCCACACACGCGGTAGAATTACACTCCTGCCCATTTCCATATTGCTATATTGGCAATATAGGGCTTCCGAGAACGTGATGAGAGAACCGAACGGAAATTGACTTCTCGTGTCGCTGACTGCTGACAAAACCCTGGTCGATAGTGTTCCAAATAGTGTATCATGCATTCCAGTGCAATGGTTTCATATCAACCGGGGCTGGGAAAGAGATATTTCAAAATGTGCCATTTCACGTACGAAGACCACCGAATGGTGTGCCATTCCGCGCCGAAAGTCAGTGGATTCCCCGCCGGCTCAATCGTTTCATCTGTCACAGGAATCGTGTGCTTTGAGCGTTGATTAAAGTAAACAATTGTACGGTGAAGGTTCTCCGTCCGCTCCCGCAACTGACGAACGCATTAGGCAGACGGGAGGCTGTCAGTTTTCATCTACACAAACATTCGATCCGGATCCGGATGGCAGTGAAAGCGGCGGTGGGAAAGTTGACCACGTTTCGGCAATAACTACAACGCGCATGGATCTGGGCTAGTGCTTTTTATACCCGCACGTAATTGCAGTCGATCAAACAGTCGTGCTTGCTTTGGCACGCTCTGGGTGAATTGGAAATGGGTTTTCATCTGACCATTCATCGATAATACCGGTTTCGACATCATTTGTAGTGCGAGGTTTACAATCGCATAAGTAGTAGTTGTTCGATGTGTTATTGTAAATGATAATGCATCCGGACGATTTACTGCGCTAACCAATACGAAGGAAACACTGCACTGAAAAATAAATAGAGATAAAATAGCAATAAATCCGCGTTATACAAAAATTCATCGAACGACAGATTGCCGATCCGAACCCCTGAAAATAGATTCAATCAACATAGTAGTGATCGATTTTCACCATGAATTGTGCTTTCTTTCCATGGTGGTCAGAATAATGTAAGTACATTTTCTCCCGTCCAACAGCTTTCGCTACCGCTCATCTCACCTGACGAAGCACAAAAACAGCAGAAGTGCAGCAAAACGTCCGTAATATTCTTTCAAAATCCATTACGGAATGAAAAATGTGTACCGGGCGGGAAAGATGCACATTTTTCATCTTCGCGCGTGGTTTTGAACGATCATAAATCGAGCGAAATGGCGGAGGTTGATGTGGATGAGCGGATTGTTTCCGCTTATGTTGATGTTTGAGTGATTTTGTTATTGCTGAAGGAAACGTGCGTGAAAAGCAATCAACTGGTTTTTTATATTTTATTTGGTAAGGTCCTGGATTTCGAGAAGATCAACTGAATGGAAAGTGCTCATAGACTTATGATGAAAATTATTGTTACAGAAAAAAAAAAAATTATAAAGTTAACCATGGTCCGTTCATCCGAACGCACCTATTTTAAGAATACTTTGATTTGTTGTTATTAAGAAAACCATAATTTGTTGTTTATTTGACGATAATTTGTTGTTTTGCAAAATCCCAAGGATTTCTTGATTTTAATGGGCTTTAGTATTTGTCTAAGCTAGACATAAAGCTATGTGAGATACGAACAAACAAACTTATAAAATAATTATTTTTATATCGTGAATTAATACAAAATTTATTTTTTTTATTAAATACTTAATTTTTAAAAACCACTAGTGATCAGTTCATATTTTTAAGCCTGAGAAATTCGTATTTTTCAGTTGAATTTCAATATCAATCAAACTGAAAACGAATCTTTTCCCTCGAAAAAATTGAAACGCCTTCTTGTATGACTAGGAACAAAGCAATAGTATCAACATATCACTACGCAATTTATCGTTCCCATGGGAACTACTAATTTATAATTCATAAAAGGCTCAGGGTTTTTCCGCCGTAATTATCTATGTTAATTACTTCTCCGCAATGAATGATGATTCATTCGCAGAGAGACACTTTGCATCCTTCGTACTATAATCCTACCACTTTGTAAAGAGTTTCCAAGCGAGTGTGCAGCAATACTCACCTTACATTACATGTTTTCAGCGAAAAAAAATACTTAGAAGCATGAGCAGAAACAACCCATTCATAAATCTCAACCCATTATAATAATGATACAATTAATCATCCTCTTTACCGATGCCTCGCACGTCACACGCAGGTTTCTTTGAAAAAAAAACGTGCGGCCAGCGAATGTACTTTTGGAAACAGGGGATTGCACGGTCTCGCTCATGGCTCAATTATTTCCAACCCTTATTTTCTGCAACCCACGAAACATTCAAAAATCTTGCAAGAATGCATCCAGCGCACCCAAACCTTCGCAATCCATAGAAAGACGGTTTGTAATTGGTCGAAAATTGCTTTCGCAATCGCCACCGGAGACAGCGCCCCTCAGGAGTGGAATGAAACATAATCTGGGCTTCATTATGTAATGCCACCAGGGTGTAGCAAATTATGCTTTCTGCACATTACCGGTTGTTTAGGAGGGGTAGGGTTTTGGGACAGGGAGGGTTTCGTACCCCGTTCGAGTACCCGTGAGCCCACAGACCCGTTCCGGATGCGGCGAGCTCTAAACTTCCCGTGCAGAAGCTGTGAAAACAAATAGAATCCCAGCACGGGTGAGTTGAGATTTCAGCAGTTTTTTGTTTGTTTATTTTCTAGGCAAAAGAACTCAAGGTACGCACGACGGCATTGGAGTGAAATAAAAGAGAAAAAGAGAAAGGTAGAGAGAGAGAGAGCGAGAGAAAGAGACGCATACAAAATCTCCCAATGTTCCCTTAATAAGCCGTTCCGTTTTGGAAACGCCGTGATTTGCGTGAACAACCAGGCTGCTCCATCGCTGGCTGGATGGCTCATCGGAAACTAAAACAAAAAAAAAGACGCCTGTATATGATGAAGCGAACATGTGGTGAGAGCCTTGAGCTTTTGTCCGATTTTGCTTTACCTTGCTGAATCGCAGCCTGTATCTGGCAGCTTCCTTTTTTGCGAACCGAACCAAGCATGTAAAGCCCTTCGCTTGTCTTTGTATAAAACAAAAAAATAAACAACTGCCCACTGATGTTTCTTAATGCGGCGTCGGTTGTCGTTTGTAGCTTCCCGGTGCCGGATGTAGGCGATTAGGCGCAAACAACCGAGGCTCTCCGGTGCCCCGGTGGTGTACGTTCTAATTAAAAAGGGTCACCACGCACGGGTCGTGCCCGTTTTGCTTTCCCCAGTGTTTGTGAAGCAACGACAGCAGGTGGTAGCGAGGTGGAAAATAGAGCTCGGTTCGTTGGGTTTTCGGGAGCTGACAGTGAAACGTGTTGAAAACATTGTTGAGGTAAGGATAACAAAACAGCAAAAAAATACTTGCTTCCCTTTTTCAGCGATTAAAAATACTCCTTCGGAAGGATTGTACTCCTTTAAAGGAAACCAGGAACAAAAAAAACACTTTTTTGGTAAAGCAGACACGTGAGATCGAGCAGGGCCGCAATAAAAAATGCCCAAGAAAAATCCGCCGACGGTTTGTTGAATAATTTATAATAGCTAATCTAGGTGAGCTTAAAAAGTCATTATGGAAACCCGGTAAGGTTGTGATGTTGTGACAATGTGAAGCGAGCTTAACGGAGATTTAATTTTCCTTTAAAGCTGTTCGCATAGGAAAACCGTGCGCTTGAACACTACGCTTATCCCATCTTCAGTGAGCTTCCCGCGTACTGAGCGGCGTTTCCTGATCACTATACGTACGGGAGACGAAAGGTCACGAAAGGAAAATGCTAATCAGAATCGTTGCAGTCTTTACGATAATGAGACGCTCAACCAACCAACCCATTTCGAATGCATTGTGTTAATTATTGTATTTATATTGCACACAGCACGGCAAGATGGTGATGGAGTCGACATTGCGCAAATTCACTCTCTTAAATAAAAAACACACACACTTTTAGTACGGAAATGATTGCAGAATAGTGAATGCGCCGAGAAAGCAAAAAATTCATTTGAATTAGTTTTCTACGTTCTTTACAGAAGTCGCTGGGAGGTTTAGCTCTCTTGGTGATTTGCACCTTTTGCGTAGAAAATTCTTCGGAATGGCACCAATATGTACATGAATCAGGGTGCAAATGGAAAGCAATCTATTTCGATTTCATTTCATTTCACTCTGCTAGCAGTGGCGGATCGTTAGTATTCGAGGCGTCACGGCCATGCCTGTTCGTTATTTGCCTTTAGTCGGCTTACTACAAGAGGCTCCAATTTCCTGTTCGTTCGATCATCCCATCCAGATGCAAGTTTCTCCTAAGGGAGTACTCACGCAAACACAGCTAATGGTCACTGGGACATGTTTGCTCGATGGTTGGTAAAACGAGCCTCACAATATTAACACGGTTCACATTAACACGAAAAACTACTTGGTCCCCATAGGCTTCCCATCAATCCGTCCCGATACGGTTTGGGCGTTTTCTGGCTTGGTATTGCTCATTAGTTGAAACGCCAAAAAGCTGGAAAGAAAGACCAACAAACGACCGTTGTGTTCATCACATGCCGCCGGTGGGCGTTTGGTGGAAACAGAATCTAATTATCATGCGTCAATCGACATCCCGTTGGCTTTTCTTTCCACCGCTACCACAAAACTATGCTCATACGCTTCGCTCCCTACGGACGACAACTTCATTGATTTAGTATTTGTTGGCATGGTAGGGTGCCGCCGACCATTCAAGCGGTATAATTATCTCCCCGTGAAACTGGATTTCGATGACAAACGCGAAAGGCGCCCGCGTCGAGAAGGAGCTTTATTAACGCCCAATGTGACACTAATCGAAAATGGGAAAATAATTTTGCACACTGTTTTAATCGACTGTGTGTCTAGACGCGTGCAAATAAGGTTTCTCCGCCATCAAGATCGCATGGCCACGGGACGATCGGGCGAAACGTAAGGCAAACGAAACGCTTAAACGGTGCGGGTTACGGTCTGGGAAACATATTTTTCCCGACATTATTGCCCCGGGTCGAAGCGAACGACCCGGGAAAACACATTAGGGAGCGTAAAACTCGTTGAAATGGAGCGAGCGCTTAGCTGTGAGCGAATTGAGTGTGTTTTCCGAGCGAAGACGTTTAAAAGACTTAAGATTAAAAAAATGAAACTGTTGAGTTTGAATTGGTATTACTTCGAGCAGGAAGGGTAACATTTAATGCTATACATTATTTTATTGTAAGAAATAATTTGGTCAGCAATACTGAACCCAGATACCACAGCGTTCCTCACCCGTTTTTTAAATATTTCCACCATAAATGAGAATGACCTGAGGGAGGCCAACCAGTAAAATATCTCACCAACAGTTGGATACATATCGATGTCATTCTGTCAAATTAAGTATTCAATCTGTTGCGTTAAGCTAAGCATAAAATTCCTCCATTGAAAGGGTAATTCATGAGTGACAATGTGATAAGATTGCTAAGTAGGGATAAGAACAATTTCAAAAATGTTAAGAAAATGTTTATTTTCCCTGACAAAACGTTTATCATAAAAATGAATAAGTTTTTTTTTGTAAAACAACATAGGAAAGAGCACCTTCTGTTTGTCAATTAGAATATTATATTCCCAATTGATAATTGTTTTCATGAGATTTTCAATAGAATTATGGTCGTTATCTAAAGCTACATACTCTTTTCTAGCTTCCATGTTTAATACTAAGAAAACGAAAATTAAATAAAAAAGTAAAAAAATCGACTCAGTAGGCGTTTGTTCAATTACAATAACCTTCGCTTTATAATCGCTCGTCATCACACACCGCTCCGCCATTTGCTCCGTGCCCAGTGTAGAGAAGGGGAATCAATCTTCAGAAAACCTACCAGAACGAAGCTTATTCTACCGTGTTCCAGTGTGTTTGTGCAGAGCAGTGTATTCTTCTAGTCAAAGCACCAGAGGACAGTACACTTTTTCCGTCATCCTACCGGCTAAAACTCGGATCAATTATCTTTTTGAAAATCACAGCCTACGCTGTACGCGAAATTGTTCAAACCTCCTAGGTGAAATCAAATTACCGTGAAAGGAACTATGTTCGAAAGCGAGGAGCTTCCGGATACGCAGCCAGCCACACAATCCGATATGTTGCAGGATGCATTGATGGAGAGCCAGCCTATCAAGCCACCCAGCTATGGGTCGTTGCAAAGCAAACTAGCGAATATAGAAACCATCGGTATGAAAACTTCCAACTATTACGTATTTAATTTTTTTAAACATAAGATTAGTTAATTTTTTTTGCAACTTATGTGTTGTAGTATTCCGTATTTCCGCTTTATTTTTTCTTTATGGTCCAAGATAAAAACAGCCAACTGAGATACGTTTAGTTAAAAATGTTGTTTTCCCCTTCAAGCAGAACTGTACCAACATGAATTCAAGGTCGGTCGAGAAAATATCTGCGATTTGGTGCTTAGAGAAATCCATTTGCCGTCTTCCAAGTTCAGTTGCGTTTCGAAGCTACATTTCACAGTCAAAAAGGATCTGAACGATGTCACCAGTCCGACGTACATTTATGTTAGTAACCGCTAGGAACAGAAGCAAGCGCAAGTAACGCTATATACTTATTGTCATTTTCCTTCTCTTCTTTACCTCAGGATCATTCGGTTAATGGAACCTTCGTTAATAATGAACTAATAGGTCAAAACAAGTGCAGAATCCTTAAGCACGAAGATATTATTTCGATTGTCAATGTAGGCATCCGCGCGTTTGTATACCACGATCTGCGGCACGGTATATCGACTGAGATTAAGGAAACTGAACTGCTCAAACGCTACCACATCAGCCGACAGATTGGTTGCGGTGCGTTCGGCACGGTGCACTTAGTATACGATATCGTCTCCTGTCAACCATATGCAATGAAACAGGTGCTGAAATATCCTCTAAACGAGCGAAGCCGTCAAAGTTTTTTGAACGATGCGCAGCGTGTGATGAACGAAGTAAACATCATGAAGAACCTGAACCATGTAAGGGAATAGCCGTATGCTTACACGCGACTACATACTAATATTTTTATTAAAATATGTTTATATACCATCCCGAAAACAATAGCCCTGTGTGATCAAGATGCACGACATCGTCGACAAACCGGAATCCGTGTACATGGTGCTGGAGTACATGCGGGGAGGAGATCTGTTGACGCGCATCATGGAAAAGAATTATCTTCCGGAAAGGACGGCAAAATTGTTCTTCCTCCAGATGTGTCGCGCCGTGAAATACCTGCACGGGCACGGTGAGTGTGGAATGCAAAACACATAGAGCCAATTTGAATACTAAAGATCGAGTATAACTGTTTGAAATTAAGTGTTACAAGAGCTGAAGGGCTTCCACACGTTTATTAAAACGTTGGAATATAAGCATACGAGATTTACTATCGTCCCTTTTATAGACCACATATAGACAGTTTGCTCTATGCTAGTGTCCTTCGTATGATGCATTAAGTTTGTGAAATTAAATCTGGTTTCATGTGTGTTTCATGTGTGAATCTTCATGTGTGAAAATATCATACAAAATGGACCTACAAACACTCCGGATCGGTTTTCTAATCATCATTTTTGTATAGGAATCACTCACCGTGATCTCAAGCCGGACAACATACTACTGCAAGACAACGGCGAGGACACGCTGCTGAAGGTGACCGACTTCGGGTTGAGCAAGTTCGTCAGCAAAAACTCTGTCATGCGCACGGTCTGCGGCACGTCGTTGTATGTTGCGCCGGAAGTTTTTAAGTCGAAGGAGTTCGGTTCGTACACGCCCAAAGTGGATATCTGGAGTCTGGGCGTTGTGCTGTACGCCATGCTCTCCGGCAGTCTACCATTCTTCGGCTCATCGGCGGTGGAGCAGATCAAGAGCGGCAAGTTCTACATGCAGCAGAGCGTCTGGGAGACGGTAACACCGTTGGTCAAGGAGCTTATCGTTCAAATCCTATGCGTGAACCCAACCGAACGTCCCTCGATCAATAAGCTGTTGCGGAGCAGCTGGCTGCGCGACTCGGAAGTCGTGCGCACGGCAAAAGGGCTAATGAAGGTGCCGCTGGCGATGGCAATGTCGGCTGTAACGACTGTAGAACCGCGACGAAACACCGCATCGGATGTTAAGAATAATATCGCCGCCAGCTGCAATTCTCCCCGAAGCAAGCGGAAGCGACTGTAACACACTTTTTTTATACGCCCAGCGTTCTTCATGGTGCATACGGAGAAAATTATTTTATTTATTTGTTATACATTTTTTAAAATCACACTCCCAGAAACTGGTCTGCCAAGTGCGTAGTGTGACGAGATAATAATTTTTATCAATACACATTTAACTACTCTACAGCAGTATTGCGACGTGAAACTGTTGGCCGCTTAGTTAAACAGCTTATTCGACTAAAATCTATTAAAAATGAGATAAACCACAATGGAGAGAGTGTAAATAGTTCAGAATTCATCTTGCTCTTGAGAAAAGTAAAGACAATTTTGATGAAATCTCAACACAACACATAACACCAAAAAATTAAAAATAAACTGTTGTATTTCCTTTGTAAATTAATATTGTCGTGCTGAGATACAATTTTCAACATTCATTTTTGAACTTAAAAAATGTAAATTCATGTACAAGAATTTTGTACATTAAAATAACAAAGTATGTTGCAAACGATCCAGAAGATTCTAGAAAAAAAAAATAAACAGATTTCGATCGGAAACGTTATTTTCTCTTTTCATTTGATATAAATTGAAAAGGCACCAATAAAAAAAAGCTGTTTATATACATGTGTGCAGTACTCAATGCATAAAAATATCATCCAGAGCAAAAAACAACCCCCCCATTCGCTCGAAAACGAAATATGTTAGATGGTTGCTCTAATGCACTCGTTAAACGCTGGAAGGAAGAGCAAAACATCATCATCATCGGCCATAAGGCTAGGATAAACATCTCAATTCCATTTTCCCGCCTTTACGGATCCGAGTGCGAGTGCGAACCATTTATCACTTTTTTCCCACTGCAAGCTCCTCGCAGCGAAGCACGGCGCAGTGTTTTCTTTATTTCGTCCTGCACCCTGACGCAATCAATACAGTTCAGTGCGATGGGCGTTCCACTGCTCCATAACTCTGACCGGCTGATGTACGAGTGGAAAATGCATTCGATGAAAATGGTGCAGCGAATCAACTAAAAAAAGTCTATAAAAATGTTTGCACAGAAACGGAAACAAAACGAAACGATTGCGCCCGTGAATGAGTTTGTCTGATTGTGCTTTTTTGTTGTTTTTTTATTCCTTTTTGTGTTTTGTGTTTTGTCATCAATGCCCCGTAGGAAAACCTGGCAACGACGGATGCAATCCGTGCTGGGCGCAACAGGCGGAAAGTTGACACCCGGACATAAACGGAAATGAGGCGGCTGCAATAAAAGCAACAGCGAGGCGCCCTCGGTAGTACGATCGTTCCGGGGTGCAACAAAAAAAAAAGCCCTCGGAAAACCGGGCTAGATATCCAACCCTAACAATCTGGTGCCCTAACAACAGCCGGGATCGATGTATGCGAACGTTGCTAGGAGGGGGTTTTTATTTTCACCGGAAGGCGCACCACATGCACAAAACTGTTCGGTGAGTATTCTCGGTCTCCGGCAAAAGCTTACACTCAGCCCAGCCCGGGTAGTGCAACACAGAAGCGAGCTGTAAAATAGATGTTGATTTTGTTTTTTTCTCTCCTTTCCTTCGCTTTTTAAAATAGCATTTTGTACGGAAGGAGGAAAGGACCGCTGCTGCTCTCTTGTGCTTTGAGTGGTCATTCGGTAGCCGCTTCCATTACGACATCACCATAAATGCGTGCCATCCGAAAGCACATCCTCCTTCGCTGCAAACGGGATCATAAATAGTCGATAACGAAGGAGGAATGTGAGGTGGAATCTATCGGCATCAAAAGGGTGATGGTGATCGGCAAGTTGATGATGCTGTAGTTCGCAATCACGTCCACGTTCATCCTATTGGTGCGTTTTCCAGCATCATGAATGTTTCATATTTATTCACCTCAAACACTGTTTAACTGTTTGCTATTTCCATGCTCCGTCACTTCACAACAGCAACAACAAAAAAACAAACAAACACAAACTACTTGAACGGAAAGCATTCTCGAAAGTGGTTGTTACTGTTTTGGCAACATAAATCACGGCAGCGTTTGTATTTTTTGTTCCTCCCGAAGAACATCTCTCAAGAGTGATGCTGCTGGTTTTCATGGGTGAAAAGGTAAATAAACATCGCTTCGCTTCCGTTGGCCTTGAGGTTCTCTTCATTCGGGCTCCCATTTGTCTTGGCAGAAGTCGCATGTTGGAGAAGCTAAGGAATTGGCCAAGTGTCTCCCACTTGTCTCTAGCAGTAAGCCGCAGTGACCTCTGACATCTTTTTCCATCCCACCGTTCGTGGGATGGTTGGGTTTAGCGTCATGCTAGTAACAACACGGTACAACATACATACATACAATAAATCATACTTGTCTCTTTTGGGCTCCTCCCGAACAGCAGCAATTACACGTTCGCAACCAGCGCGGCAAGAACGTACGAACAAGCCAAACGAAAGTTATCCATCCACCGGCACCAGAGCCAGCACGTAATTAAATTCCGTTCAACTTTTCACACGTTGCGGACATTGATAAATTATGAAGTAATATCTCCGCGGGAAAGCAAACTTTTCCTACTACGCCTTGGTGCCGACAATGGTGCAGATGCGTTAAGGTAAGGATTGACCGGAAAGCATGCGAGGAGAAGTGGAATGGAAAAACAAAAATATGATTCAAAGTTTAATTGGACAAACTACTCTCAAACATACTACCGGGATGTTTTGACCGAGATGTTCATTGGGCTATATTTCCTGCAAGTTATAACATAGCATGGTTTAGAAGCTACAACCATTGTCTTAGTCTCCTCGAGAATGGTCAAAATTGTTTATATTGACGTTGCAATAGGGCGATTTTGCTAATTTAAGCTAATTTCAGCTTTTTTAACACTTATACTTCTATGATTAGCGATGACAAAAATCCTAAGCAAAGAGAATTAAAATCTGAAAAATCGTTTGAAAGTCGAAAAAAAACTATCCATATTTTTAGCAAACATTTACAATTACAACAATTTGTTAAAAATTAGTTGAAAAATAAAAAAAAATTGTTCGATGTCTTCGAACACATAAAGCATAAAGTAAAGTTTGAAAGTATTTTATCGTATTTTGAATAAAATTTTAAATTTAAAAACAGTGAATCTTAATCAATCTAAATCAATTGAAATCACTGTTTGTTCATCTTAAAAAAGGTTTCACATAAAATTTTAATTTTACTTCCGAGAGAACGACGCGAGAGTCATCACAAATCAACAACAAGAACAATTATCAAATAAGGTATGAGTTTTACTTCGATTAATAAAACGCTCACCGCAGCTTCCGTTACCAATCGAGCAGTAAACCGAGGATTTAAAACGCATTAAAACAAAGGGTTTCATTTAAATTGTTCTCTGAATTTAAAAACACCCTCACAACCGTCGACTCTTCAACAAAAATCAGATCTCTCAAAACAGATTTGCGAAATGCCGAATGAAAAGTTTTGCTACAAAACAAACCGGCTATTTCATAATTCAACAGTCCTTTCTCAATGCACGTACCAATCCACATCCCGGGAACCGTCAGCTCGTTAATACCCAATGTATTTATTTGCTCAACACAAATGCTTTTCGCAACTTTTCCACTAAACACGTGCCACCCAGCCGTGGCGCGGTCGGGTCGAGAAGGTAAAAGGGAGGGGATACAAAAGAAAAAAAAACACGAGCCCTCAAACCGCCACCACCACGGGATCCCTTAAAATCCCGCATTTAATCTAGTTCGGGTGGGTTTTTCTTGGCCCAATTTAAAGCGCTTTGCACGTCGAGACCGAGCTAGGAAAAGCCTTTCGTCTCTGGGCTGCAAATGAACGCCCTAGAGCGACCGGATTGTGATGTCCTTTTTGCCGCGGATGCTTCGTCTTCGAGCTGAACATCGGGACTCATCAACGCCGGTGCTCCAAAGCAGTGAATCTGGGTGGGTTGGGAGCTCGCTCCGGCAAAGTGCCCTCAAGGGTATCGCAAGGCGAGGGAAAAAAGGGAAAAACAACGGCGAGCAAACCGGACGAACCCTGTGTCTTATGTCTCGGCGAACCGATCCCCGTCCGGGAAAATGTTCCATTTAATCCTATTGCGTTCCCTTTCCCTGTTTTCCGTCCCCCGAAGAAAATGGTCTGCTCATTTGGGTCCACTCTACCAAGGAAACTTGCCCCGTGTGCCGTGTGAAGTTTTTCACGTCTCACCTCCCCCACCCTCCCACCTCCTCTCTTCTTCCCCCACAGAGGGGCAGGCACACGAAGCACGAAGCGTAATTTCGATTCAAACATCAATACTGACACAAAGACCGATTAAACCGAGAGGAATGTAAAGTAATGGAACACCCGCTGCGTACGGATGGCGAAACGGGGTCGGGTGGGACGCAAAGCTGCTGGAGGATGCGTTAAACAAAGCGCCGCCCTCTTGCATTACATCCCTCACATAGCCTCCCTTGGCCACTCGTCGTTTTCCCCATGTGCAGCACAGCAAAAAGGGAGCTCGAGTTGAAAGAAAGCACCGCAGTACCCCGGTAAGCATGCAGCAAATGGTTCAAGACACGGCTTCGCCTAACCTTGGCCTCGGCTTGGTCGTCCCGTGTACTTTTTTCCCGTCCTTACACGTACGCCTCCTACACGGTGGTTCGCTTAAGGTCAGGTTGCGACACACAGAACGCTCGCCAGAAGTACTCGACACACCATTACTGGGGGAGTTTCTCCCGGAGCCGTTGCCGTCTGTCTCTGGAGAGCTCTTCAAACAATTCACTCACTAGAAGAACAAAAATAGTACCCCTTTTACACATACACACACACACACATGCAAGCCAACTAACGTCGATAAGTGTTGACTAGCCGCGAGGGAGGGTCGCAAGAAGCACGCTGTAAAAAAAACCAAACGGACACGAAATCCTCACCACGCCACGGCTTGAGAAACCAGGACGTGGCTTTTTTACTAAACCGGTTGCTTTCGCCAGCCCTGCCAGCACTTCTTTCGCCCGGAGATTTCGTGCGTGTACTGTGCTATGCAAATATCGGACGAATGAAAAATCTTGCGCAACGGTTTACCCACATTTTTTCCGCCGTCTGTTCGATCGCGAAGTAACCGAACTTGGTTGAGGTGGAACTCGCTCGCTCTTGAAATAATCCGAAGCACGTGGTCAAAAGGCGGCTGCCCGAAGGTAGCTTAACATGCTGAACACGTAGGGATAGCAGCTTTTTTTGCGATGCGTGATTCAGGTTCGTCGTTATCCTTAAAAGATTCAATATTCTTCCGCATATTTGTTGCCATGTTAGTTTTTTTCTTTGTTTGTTTGTTTGAACATTAATTATACAATTGTGCAAGAGATGAGAAAGCTCTATACGAAGTGTTGTTATGGCCAGACTCTGGCTTTACTTTACATTATGTTTAATAATCTCTTAAAGCGCAGTAGTATGAGAGAAAAAAGTAAAACAAATTAAAACAAAACCAGCCTCCGATAATTTTATTCGCTTTTATTCGCTATTACAGCGTGGATTTTTTTAAATTAATAACATTATTTTGAAATCTAAACCTAAATATTGTAAAGAAACTCATTTTAGTAAAAATGCTGTTTAATTTCGTAAGACAGCGCCAAAGACAGTGATTTTTTTTTATATAAAATGACATTTATTGACGTGTTGTAGATATAAAAGAAAAAACAAAGAGGACAACACTTTACAAGACTTAAATAATTACAGTTGACAAAGACAGAGACGCATGACGTCTAAGTCAATCGCAGCATCATTGTTGCCAATGATGTGGATAACGTAGTTAGCAAACATGGACAGGATTTTTCTGCGTTTGTCTGCGCCTATGCCACTTAGTACAGGCAAACGCAGCAAATCGAACGACAAAGAACACGAGATGGGACACCCTGAAAGCACGAAGCTTATGTGCTGCTGCAGCATCTGCCAAGCATCAGCAACTCCTCTGCAGCAGGCAAACTTGTGTTCCAGGGTGTCATTTGCGGGACAAAACGTACACAACGATGATGGGACGCGGTTCATACGGTACAGCAGCTCTCCATGCTCGATCTTGCCGTTGACCAGCATGAAGAGCGTGCTGCGCTGCTGGGACGATAAACAGGAACGATGAAGGTTGCGCCATAGCTTCGACCAGCTCACTGACGGAGACTCCATAACATGATCGAAAATGAGAATAACTCATTTTGAATGAATAATGTATCATCCTGGAAATTCACATCCGAGTAAAGTGAAATAGCGAGAGTAGGAATAAGTTGGTGAGGTGATAATTGTTCTCCACCATATTTAGACTCTTTTATCAACACTTTTGAGAACTCAATCACTCACCCAGATTAAATATTCAACTCCTCTTCAGTTGAAAAATCTGTTGAATAAAATTTCTCCTCTCTTTTCAACTTTTCTTTCTGTCATCTCTGTTCATCTTTCCTTCTAGCAAGGTAAGAGTTTTCCGTAAAATTTCTCATCTTTAGCGTATGTTTATGTTATTAGTTTTCTAGCAAATTTTAACGGTGTATAAAACCGACATTATTGAGACAATTATATGAATTATATAAGTGTATTATAAAAATGTATAAAATTGACGTAAGATGGACGTTAGGATCCAGAATCATGAATTAAATTATCAAAATAGATTAAAACCACTTATTAAAATTTAAGCTACGCTAGTATAGTCAAAATACCCCTGGTAAGAAAAGAAACAATTAGTTTACTTAATTTAATAGATTTAGTGGATAGGTATAAATTGTTGGATACGCTTGCCATAACAAATATAGCAGATTTCACTTTAATTTTCCTCGAAGCTCGCAGGTAACAAAAGCTAACAGTTTTCTACTTCTTAACCCCTTACATTCCACTAAACAACAATGCGTCGAAAGCGTTATCGCACTATCGTAGACATCATGGAAACGCTCCGACGATACCATTTAGCATAAATTGGAATTCATTAAGCATCTCGGCTCACGGTCGCGGCGTTCAACACGTTCACGACTACTACGGCAGATGGCAAACATCTCGCCGAGAATCGACCGAGAACCGTCGCCAGCTTTCACTACACGCTCGACGCGATCGCGAGCGGTTGCGGTTTTATTTTTAATAATTTTAAACCTCGCACTACTCCCGGGTGGATTTTCGGGAAACGCTAACACAAACTGTATCTGACACCGCTGTTTTGCCTGTTCAGTTCGGCTCCTTCCTCCACCCTTCGTCAACACCAGCCGCACATGAGTCGCAGCCACACGAGGACGTGGCGGTTTACCACAGCCGATGCTTTGCGATGGGTTGCGAGCGGGTGACCTTGGTAACTGGAATGCCTCACCGTCGCATAAAACAAACATCACAAACGAGCTCTGCCAGCCAGGGCGGGCGGATATGTTGCCACATCGCCCTGGTATCGCCCGCATGCTCAATGCCCATCCCGTAATGGAATATTTTAAGCCGATAAAAAACGAAAATGTAAAGCAAACGCAGCCATTTCTCCGCGTGGTTTGCTATCGATCGCACCGAGGCAACACTCCGGGAGGTCAAACGGTACGAGGCGCGTGCCATGACAACTCGTAAAACCCGTGCCGCATAACACTAGCAAATCATGAAAAACGTTCTTCCACCGTTCTGGCGATCCCGAAAAACGGGAATCATGTGTCCGCTACAACACTATCGCTTCGCTCCACCGCTCGACAGGTTCAGCAACAGTCGGACGGCAGGAATCAACCATGGGTTGTGAAGGTAGTAAGTGGATTTGTAAGCGAACAACCGCACCGGGCACGTTCGGACGAAAAACGCTCGCTCGCAGCACGGATTCAAATTTACTGACTTTTCACGCCATTTTTCTTCCGACGCGGGCCGGTGGGCACAATCCGGGAGGGGATTTATTGATTCTCTCCGGGTCCGGCGAATCCGGTCCGGTGCGAGGAAGCGTACAATTTCGCTACGGATAAATTGTCCACATTCCACCGGCGCTCTGCTCGTTGTCACGACCATCCATTATCACCGACCTCCGAAGATGGGACGGCCTCGGAAGCACCCGCTTGTACGAGGATGTACGACGTACGGAGAATTGCAAAATAAGCATGGATTACGCCGGAAAATGTGTGACTCCAAACAAATGGCGTACGTTGTCGTCCTCCGTCGAAAAATCGTGGTACGTGGTTCACTCGAGCGATGAATATGATGCTGCTACAGATGCGTAGGGATCGATCCTCCCGGGTGTCACTAACGCATGTAGCGACATGCTGCCATTGCGCATTGATGGCCGTCCAGGATACACAAAACTACGTCGGCACACGCAAGGATCGGCGCATCGTTGATCAGTTTTATTTTTTTTTTCCTTGTCCAAGCGGATTATGTTTTGATTCGCAAAACGACTGATTTCCTGGGAATGACTCGTGTCCGTGTGACTTTCGACGACCACCGAAGAACACGTTCGCGCGCCCTACTCGGACGCGCTCGGGAGCAAATGGGGGACTAATAATCGTTCCGAAATTATTACGCGCATGGGAAACATGGTTTCCCAAAACCTTCGGGCGTGCCAGGCACCGCAGCTGCGACCCGCCGTGTGATGGGTTTTCAGCGTTTTGGAACGTGCTCTGGGTGCAATTATCCCTTTTTATGTGCCAATCAGCATCAGCATAAAGCCAAACACTCTAAAGCTCATCCATTCCAGTTGGCTCTTTCACCGGGAAGATGCAGCGGTGGTGGTGGCGTGGAACCGATTTGGGTGGTTCGATGCCCATTACGTGATAATTATATGAATATGGTTTCTCAGGAGCCGGTTTTTGGGGATGCGGTAAAAGTCGTCGATAAATATTCCATGTTTGTTAATGCTACGATTGGGGGTATCACAATAGAGAGGTTAAACATCGTGCCATTGCTGTTGGGATGTGTTGCTTGCAAGGAAGATATACTCGTGGGAAAATGGTCCCAGCTGAACGCAAAATGTTTTCATTTGAAAGCCCTAGTACAAAATAGTTTTATTTTATTGTTTTGAAAAAATATACTTTTAAAATATCATGTAAAATTCATTTTGATTGCAATATTATACGTGACGTTTGTACCGTGATGTCCTAAACAAACGTGGAGCATTTAAATTATTCTATAAATTTTTTAATGGTATCTGGATCAGATTGATAAAACGTTCCCATACATTATGCAAAGGTTTGGTATTGCAACTCACATTCGATAATAATAATTCCATATACATATTTACCTCTTTATATCTAAATGTATGGACATTTCAAATTTTCTCAAAGATGTAATCTTTGAAAATATAATCCTTGCTCCAGAAAGCGTGTAGAAGAGGATAGCATTCATTTAAAGAAACATAAATATCGAGCGAGTACAGAGTGTTTTTTGAGTATCCAAAATCTTGTACACGTTTGGCATTGCATTATATATGGGAAAACAGTATTTTTTTTTTTTTTATTATTAGGAACGGCCTGGCCGTATTGCTTGGGAAAACAGTAATAAATGTTAATAAAAATATATGTGAGTGCTGTGTTGGATGCAGTTCTAAAAGCAGATGGAGTCCCATGTAAACCCATTCGAGATATGTTGCCACGTAATACTGGCATATTTAAAAACAATTTGTAATTTCGCCAGGATGGATGATTTATATCTATAACCCTTCGCTTCTCTATCGAAACAGCCCCTTTCTTTACAGAAATGTATGTTTTATGTTGTTATATGTTGAGGAATGCTTGGGTAAGGAACATGAGTAAAGAATGAATGATTGAATGTATGAATAAATGAATGAATAAGTGTAACGCTTAACCACCACAACATAAACAAAAAGTTGTGAAAAATACAGAAACTTCCTGTAAGAATGGGAGTTCTCTACGGGAATCGTGGATTTGTTAAGGAACGTAACGAAAACGGTTCTTGGACCAGCTGATAACCACGAAAAAGGACAATGAATTACTCATCGAATAAAAGAAACGGAGCTAACCCGGAGTATGGTATTAATTTTGGAAGGAAATGTTCAATTATGCGAGAGAAGGTTAATAATTCTTCAGAAATATATTGGAAGTTTTAACTCCTTACTAATTTCCCCAATTTTGAGAATATTAAATGCACAATTCTTCGAAAGTGAAATAAGTTAAACTGATCAAATTTGGCTGTGTGTTCGTGCGTCTGCAGCTAAAAAGATTTTCATTTCGAATTCTTTGAAGACTAAATACTTTTTCTTAACTTTACCGTAGATGATCTACTACACGTGATTACTCCTCGCAACTGCTCAAAATGCAAACATAAACTAAACTTCAAATGTAAATAATTTTATAAGACAAACGAATTGCAGTTTCTTTCACCTTTGATCGCGTGCGTTGGGTTAAACATTTGGAACATACCATTTGTTCGTCCGACCAAGCGCATCGTTGCACAACAAACAATTGTGCACTCAGCGGAAATGAAAAATAAAACAAAAGAGGATTTTCAACCATTCAGTCTACGTAACAAATCGCTCCTTCAATCCAACTGCACCGAGTGAAACGATGATCGCATAGCGATCACTTTAATCCATTTATACATCGTCGCCGTCTCGGCAGGACCTGGTGTACCCTGTGCGCATTACAATGTACAAAAGGATATCGGACTGGTGGTAGCAAAAAGGGCCCGAAACGGAACGGTACATTTGATCCAAATCAATCGTAATTTATTGGAGCGAAAAGAGATTCCGTCCGACATTCCAGCGAACCGCACACCAAACGCATGAACCGTGTGCATGCAACCGTGAGCATGATCGTGATACTTTCTCCCGTGCATGAAGCGAAGCGTGAGCCCGGGTTTGAAACAATCGAAGAACCCGAACAGGAGCAATACACCACGTGCCAACATCGTACGGGGATTGTAAATTTTATCCGACAGCATCTCGCTCGACTGTGAACGATTTGATCGATGTACGATGGTTGTGCGAATGCTCCTCATAACCTCGCTACCTTCGGTTGCTCCCTGGCAAAGGATTCACAAAAGGACGCCAGGACGTTGCCTTTTTGTTGTCGTTCGAGCTGAAAGAAAAGAATTTCGTACGACAACAGATAATAAAAAAAGTATAAAAAACCCGAAACACAACTCTAGCATCATCTGCAAGGTTGCTATCAGCGGTAAGGATACTCTGTTTCTTTGTGTGAGTGTGTGGCACCCACGCTCACTTGGCGTAATTCCTTGTCTCAATCGTGCGGTTTATGCGTTTGATTCCTTATTTGTTTACTTTTCCGTGCCGGGTGGGAAAGATGCCCTTTTGTTTTTAGCTTCCCCCGCCCCTATCGACCCGTTTATCTAAGGCTGTCCATCGAAACGCACGGAAGCGTTCTTTAGAGTGGAAAATTGTCTCACCTACCGAACGCACGATTCGTGCAGCTTTTTTACATCAAATTATGTCCTCTTTCCGGTCGGTAACTTGGAAAGAAATAATCCATTTGCCGTGTTGTAGGTCAACTGGTGTACAAAATTCGTTTTCCTGGTGACTATAAACCTGTCTGGCTGTACGTTTTATTCCTCCCCATTTACTCACCCACGTGACTCCACACAAAGATAGAAACACACTCGAACGATAGTCTCGGAACGCCGAGTTTGATTGGATCCCCGGAAATCGGGCTTCGGCTTTCATCATTACGAACACCCGAAACCGGAAGCTTGAGTCCAAAGAGGATCAGGTACCAAATTCCGTGGAAAAACTCCACAGCGAAACTCTCAGCTGCGCCGAGAAAGCGGCCTTTTGTTTGCCTTCCTGATTAAATATGTGTCGCATAGAGCGGAAAAGTTCGGGAATGAAATTAGTTCAAGTGTAAAATTGCGTCAGTCGCAGCTGCCAAGGTGGAACCGGAGCAAGTTACCCCGGGCGATGAGCAATCAAATGTGCGACTGTTTCAAGAGGTTGCATCGTGTGCGAGTTTTGTGGCGGCGCAGGTTTGATTTGATTGGCCTGAAATGCGGGTGCTTGCGATGTCTTCGAAATTGTTTTTCAGTTTCAGACACAAAATCTTCGCCAAAGACGAAAAAAAAATCTTTTTCCCAATAGCCGTGATTGACATTTGCTTAATGATTAGCGCGTTGTTTTTCCTAGAAATATCACAATCCTGCACACACTGCCTCGCTATTGAATTAGGTGCGAATGAACACTTCCACTTCAAACGGTTGGCGAAATGTGTGAAAATGCTTGCTCGGAAATCAATTTTCAGGAAAGAAAAACAACCCAACGGTAGGTTTTGTTTTACGATCCCATTACCCGAAGTAAACGACGGAACAGTAATAAAGTTTCGGGACATACTTGTCCTACGAACTCAAGAGTGACGGGCTTGAAAAAGGACTCGAAAGTTTCTTTCGACATACAACTGCTTCCGCATTTCTGCTCCAGACAAAAAAAGATTGGATTTAGAAAATTTTTTACCTCTGTCTTTGCTTCTCAAACGATCGCACGATCAAGTTTCATTGCAAAAAAAAGGAAAGCAGAAACGTGCCTCACGGGACAAAGTTTTTTTAGATTTTTTTTATGGCGAATGTATGCAAATCCTCCAACGTGAGTGAGTGTTTTTCCTGCACGTACCATCAAGCCCACAAACAAGAATGATGGTTTTGATGTTTTTTTTTATTTTTTTGTTACGTAGTTTTTCCCCCGAAAAAACTCCGTGTGACACCCAAGAAGCAAATGTTTGCCGCTATCTGTTTTCCTGCTGCCAAAGTTGTTTTCCACATTATTTTATGCGCTCGTGTTCTCTCGTACGTTATGATGCTGAAATATGTTTTCAATCAAAGGTGCCTCTGGAAGTCACCGCGAGGGAGTTAGACAGGAGACAGGGAACGTGTTTGCCATGCGAGAAACGGGTCTCATAAAGATGATAATAATACTGCTTTCATTCCTCAGCACTTTCGGTGCGCTCCCTTCCCCGGGGGTAGCAGTCGTAAACAATGTTATGTTTGAGCAAGTTTGGCACCGGCTAAGCCTCGGAGCACACGTCTAGCGCAGGAATGACAGTGTAATGTATCGTGTGATAGGGGACAATTTGAGCAGTTTTGATTAAAATTTCGAGACATTTCGTACGCTCCACAGAGACGTTGTGTCGGAGCTTGCATTGCAATATGCGACCGGGAACGGTTCTTACGGTGACGATATTTTTATTTCTAAATAAAAGGTGTCTCTTTCAGCTCATTTATTCACCGAAAATATTCGGTAGTGAGATGTTGAATAAAAAAACAATCAATATGTTGCTAAAGGCGCACAAAAATTTCGCAAGCTAAAAGCTATCTTTAGTTAGTTTAAGATTAAATTCGGGATGGTTTATGCACAAGTTTATTTTCAGTTAGAAACGAAACATTCCTGTACGATTTTCAATTAAATTTTTGCACTATATGTATCCGTGAATATAGTTTTTGTTCGTTTCGACAGTTCTATATGACAGTACTATTCTTTAATAGTATATCATCACTACCTTTTTCATTCCTATTTATCAATAAAGGAAGAATTAATTTTGTCTAGAGTAAAAAATTGAATATCAATCCATAATACTACTTTTTCGATTAAAAAATATTTTTCAATTCTTTTACCCAAAAAGAAAGATAACAAAAACTGGCTATTTCTAAACGAATCTAAGATCCATAAGGAATTAGGCAATTTTGAAGCTATGATAGAATAGTTTGCACTCATCCCAGGTTTTTCTGAAGACGTATTGAGATGATCTATTTTATTCCATGGTTGGTATTGATCTTTTATTTAATTTGATAGCTGATAGGAATTGATTTGTTTTTATTTGAGATATTGATGGATAGAATAAACAGCTTTTAAAATGGAATATTTGTTTACATTACTTTTTAAACTTTTTAGAATATTTTAAACATGAGTAGTTATCATGGAATAAAATTCATTTCGTAAGTAGAATCAATCGGGCTAAATTTAAATTATTTTCAGGCGATTTTATTTATATTTAAATCAGGCGATATCAGGCCTGCTGCTAATGAGCCGAGTTTCACCATGAAGCTTCGTTGTGAAAACAAACACCCAAAATGAAGATCAAACAAGACTTTGATTAAAAATGAGCTCTCATCGCTTACGCTTCATGATTAAATTAATAATCCACACAACGAAACGTTTATCGCTCGGCCAAGTCAAAATTTCATCGTAAACATTTTCCACCCGAGCGGACCGTGGCGCGGCCTGGATCGTTTTAGCGGCCATTTAGAAAGATTATTTCCAAAAAAACCTTTGTCATGAAAACCGTGATATTGCCGAATGCGGTGCGTACGCCAAACATACACACACACACACACATAGAGAGAGACCGTCATTCGGAATGGGAAGGTCTCGTGCTCGAACCGACAAACAGCTTCCAGCAGCAGCTGCCGTTGTTCGCAGGCACTTAATCAAGATCCAACCAATTGGCACCACCTCCTGGAATTTCCTTCCCCATACCCCCCCCTCCCCCCTTACCACCCAACTTTGCGCATAAACACGGTGTTACCACGGCCGCTTGTGGTGTGTTTATTTGCCCCCAAAAAAGTCAACACCAGCTCGACTCCATCCATCCATTCATCAACAATCGTCACCAGTTGGGCGGTTAGGTCGGTCCTTTCGGCTTCGGGTTCGGAATGAAATATGAATGGTCGTGTTTTGCGGAAGACATATTCCACCCATAGATTAGTGGAGAAACCTTTCGAAACAGGCGAAATGCGTGTAAATAAAGATCTCAATCCGCTTGTCCCGCTCTACCTAAAATGACCCTGAAAAAAAAGAACGGTACAAATCATTTCGTACAATATGGAAGGAAATGATCGGATTATCCGATTTTCATGACTTTTTTTTGTTTTTCGTTGTATGTTTATTCTCATACGTACAGTTGAGTCCTCTTCCTGAACTCCTCGCGGGGTGATTACGAGCAGGATAAAAACGTATCCGATGCTTTTGTTTCTCGGCCATTTATCCGTGCAGATAAACCCCTTTCCTGAACACGAAAGCGAAGCTATCTTTATCTTTGCCACGGCCCGGCACATAAATATCCAGAGCTAAAAATAAGTACCGGAAGCCGTTTTTATTTCGTACGAGCTTTAATCGTGCATCAGCGCCTCCCATCGCAGCCGTCCATCACAACCGAGGGAGTTCGTTATTTTCCCGTACACGCAAGCACACGCATCTTATCGGAAGAGGGAGAGGGATTTTTCGGCAAAAAAAAAATGCTAACGAAAAACGCTGGGAGACTAAGGAACACAACGAAACAGCCACACACGAGCGCTCCAAATTCCGAAAGAGCACATCCGTTTCGGGAAGTAAACGCCAGCCAGATGTAACGTTTCAAACCACCTGTTGGTGGAGTGAAACCTTGGCCGGTTTTTCTAGCCAGTGTGTCGATTGTCTGTCTCTATGGAAACCACTTTCCATCGCGTTGTTTGCGTTTGATTTTTGCACCTTATTTTGTTACTTCAAATCACTGTCTTTTTCGTTGAGCAAAAAAGGGCCAGAAAAAAAGAAGCCTCCCCTCTGTTGCCGTTATTGGTGTTTGCATTATTTTGCGTTTTATTTTTGACTCACCGACCGGGCGGCCTTGTTGCTGTTGCATGCTGAGCCGGTAAGTGAAGAAAAAGTAAGCGATGAATGCAAAATGGAAACTGACACGCGATGGATCTCGCCGGGTTCGTCAAAAAGCCGCCAACAGAGTAGAGGAGTGCAGTGGGAGGAGTGAAAAAAAAGCCAGGATGAAAGGAAAACCCACGAAGATGGGAAGTTCCGATTCATAACTTGCGGTTCGCACGCACCCACACACGTTCCACACGTGGAAAACGACAAGAAAAAAAAAGAAAAACAGCTCACGGTTGCACGCACGTCGGCACGCTGAAACGAATTTTTCCCCAAACGAGGTTTTTCTTATTTTATTGTAGCGCAAGGCTTTTCTGTTTTGGACGCTAGGATTGGGAAGGGGCAAAACGAAGCGTGTGTATCATGCGGCTGGAGATTAAATGCTTATGGAAAAGGCTTTCCCAGACGGCATACCATCTACTCGATTCCGCCCCCGGGGACGGAGTCTGTTCGGGCAGAAATGGAAAGGACCGTCCGTGAGCCAGTTTTCAGGCTCCCAGCGTGCGCTGCAGTGCGTGGGTACGGGTTTGGAGATGGGTTTTTCTTTTAGCTCGACCATTGTTGGCCGCCAGATGACCTAACATAGCGATGGTGGTGCCGGAAAGAAAACGAAACGGGCACGGCACACGCCATGACTTCGAGCTGCGAACGGACTTTATTAAGTGTGGTGAACCATGTGGCGGAATAGAATTCCTATGTGTGTTTTTTTGTATTGAAGTAAAAGCATTTTTTCGTTACTGCGTCCTACAATTTCTGAACGGATGGAGCGGTGGTTAGGGAGGAATTCGTTTACTTAATTCCCTTCCTTGCTGGGTTATTTGCAACGATCGGCGATGAAGATGCTTTCTAATGCCAGCTAGGTGTGGAACATCTTCAGTGCATAAAAATTCTTTCCATGATAGATCTGGCTCATGGTTTTTATGTTCTGTATCCTTGTGTGTCTCTTTCCACGGTGGGAAAAAGCAAAAGCATTTTTTATTATTTTTAATAAGACGACAAATGAACAATTCATTCGTTCTTTTTATATTGTTTTGTTACTTATATTGTTTGATTTGTTTTCGTTTTTGTATTGTTGAAGTAGGGAGATGAAAATATGCTTTTCATTTTTTGTGTCTTTTCCTCCCACTGCTAGTCAGTAGCTTTTCCATTCTTCCGGTAGTACCCATGGCATCGTTATCCGTTAGCCCTCAAAACCACCTTTTGCCAAGGACAAATGCATGTCACATTTTTTTCCCAATTTCTCTGCTTTATCCACGACAAGCCCGATGCCATCGGAACGCGATGGTGATAAAGCCGGCAAGCGAAAACTTTATTATCTGTGAAAGGCCTTTTACTTGGGCGGATAGTGTGGGCCCTGGGAGAAACATCCCGCGGAATAACCTATGCCTGTGCTCCCGATGATGGGACGGACGCTCTCAACGAAGGCTTGCGGATTGTAGCGAACGGTAGCGAAGCACCGGCATGATTTTATTCCACCAGCCGGAACCACAACCAGAAAGCTACAAAAGGTGAAAATGCCAGCTAAGTGCTTATGGTCCAGTGTGCGACGGATCAATGACCGGCAAAGTGAGAGAATGAAAACCGAGAATATTGTAGTGCGGTAGTGTTCTGTGCAATCGACGCCAATACCGGAGAAACAAGACGGAAAGATAAAATCTCGCTAAGCCATCCTCAAACCGATCGGCTAATGGGGCTAGTAGCGGCTCTAGGGATCCGGGTCGCTTAAGACGACACGCTTTATGCCACGTTGAATAATTCATGATAGGAGGAAAGGGGGAAGGCGGGAGTGGGAAGTGGGTGGGTTTTATGGAGGGTAAGGAGTGAAGAGAGACGGGAGTTGATTTTAAAAAGCACGGGCGTGTTGAAACCAATGTTTACCCAATCTCAATCGGGTGGTTAAATTATGTAAATATGGACCCCTTCCACGGTACATGTAAACATGATTTTATCCCAGATAATCAAAATCGAAGATGATGCTCACCTTGAGTGTGCGTGAAGCGTGCGATGAAACGCGATAGAATTAGGTCACAAAAGTGGTGGCGTGTTTGCTGCGTGATTATTTTATCATCCAAAATGGTTTCGAATTATTTTATCATCAATATGGAAGATCACCTAACATTTTTGCTCGAATTGTTCCAGCAGCCTTCGTGTTTCACAAAAATTCCAGATTATTTTCTTAATTCTATATCTAAAATCGATAAATTGCTTTTTTCTAGATGAAATATAGTAAATTTCATAATTTTTGCCATCTTACGTAATACTCGCAAACAAATTTATTACGTATTATTATTATTTTTATATTTCGTTGAAAGTTATTTTATACTCTACGAGCATGCTAAAACAATACAGTGCGTAACACAACTATACGATCACCCGTTATATGTGAATAAAAC